>CM026563.1:25128455-25675919 GCA_015143295.1 Tetracentron sinense | reverse complement strand
ATGCAATGCATGATTGTCTTGCCCTTGTCAAAAGCGAAGTGAAACATATCTTAGGATATGCCCACCTCTACGTCCATACTCAAAACATCGGTAAATCACGTCATTTCATGCGTGCTCGTGAGATCGTGTGCATACTTGCATTTGGAATTAAATATAGCAATTTGGTGGTAATTCACAAAGCTAGCATATAGCAATTTAAGTGAGTAATAATCTACGCATTTTAAGAAATGTAGGAAACACACTATCATGAACCCTAAACAATTTAAAGAGCAATCAAGCGTAGGTTCCCTTAATTTATCATTTATTTTGTTCACCTTGGCATTTCATCAAACATGGGGTGTGTTCATTATTCACTTAAAACCTAGATCATGCTTTCTAGGTGGGTTATGCTCACATCACACTTGTATGTTCATTATTAGTACAATGCCCTTTCCCATTCGTTCATCACATCATCCACACGGCATCCATTCGCCAACATCCATCTCCATTCACCATTCATACCACCAATCTCATAACACATATATATGTGAAGGAAACAAGAAGAATAAAGGCAAAGAGAAGCTATAACTAGAGGGTAGTAAGAAGTACCGACCTTGATCAAGTGGGGAAGAAATCCCCTTTTCCAAACGACCGTGAGTTGCTGCCCTAGCTTGGAACACGAGCTCCACACGAGCTTGAGCCGAGATCTTGAAGGAAAAACGTACTTGAGGATGATCTAGGGTCTCAAACCCCTTTGATTTCTCTTCAAAATGGAAACCCTAGGTTTAGGAAAACCTTCTCCTTTCTCTCTATTCTCCCAAATCTTCTAAAGGTTGAGAATGAGCCCTAAAGGCTCGGGAATCCTATATAAGAAGGGTATCAACACCCGAATGCCGAAAATGCCCTTAGTGAAAATTCTGTAAAACGCGAGGACCGAGCGATCGGTGTTAATGACCGATCGATCGGTTGCCTACCGATCGATCGGTTTCATAACCGAGCGATCGGTTGAAATTTCACTCTCTGGAAAATTTCTCCATACAAACTTTCTGACCGCGCGATAGCTACCGATCGATCGGTTATGGACCGATCGATCGCTGACTGGACGAGCGATCGGTTCTCTGTATGTCTGGACTGTTTTGACCATATCTTTTGACTCGCTCGTCGGATTTCGACGATTCAACTTGCGTTGGGTTCGTCTTTCGAAAACGCACATTTCTGACGTTTCGGAATTTTCGATTTCTCCTTTATTTATTAATTAGACTACAAAAATGGCCAATTAGCTACGAAGGTGCTATTCATTAAGGATGAAAAAGTCCGGGGTGCTACATTCTCCCCCCCTTACAAAAATTTCGTCCCCGAAATTTGGACGATACATACATGCATCAAATCAAACAAAATTATAAGCCATATGAACAAGTCTATTCAAACAACTCGGGATACTTTGCTTTGACTTCGGCTTCACGCTCCCACGTGGCTTCTTCTCGGGCATGATGTTGCCCATTGCACGAGAACCAAAGGGATTGTCTTGTTGCGAAGTACTTGGTCTCTCCGATCCAATATGTGAATCGGCTTCTCAACCAACGTGAGATCTTCTCGAATTTCCAACGGTTCCAATTCTAGTACATGTGAAGGGTCCGCAATGTACTTCCGAAGCATAGACACGTGGAAAACGTTGTGAACCGCGGCCATGTAGGTGGAAGAGCTACTCGATAAGCAACTTCGCCAACCCGCGTGATAATCTCAAACGGTCCAACATAGCGAGGACTAAGCTTGCCTCTTTTGCCGAATCTCATAATCCCTTTACTAGGAGATACTTTCACAAAAACTTGATCCCCTACTTGAAATTCCAAGTCCCTACGGCGCGTGTCCGCATAACTCTTTTGGCGATCTTGAGCGGCTTTCAACCGATCCCGGATGATCTTGACTATACTCGCAGTTTGCTCAATCAACTCCGGACCAAGTACTTTTCTTTCTCCTACCTCATCCCAGTAGAGAGGAGACCTGCAGCTTCGCCCATACAAAGCCTCGAACGGGGCCATTTGGATACTCGCCTGATAGCTATTGTTGTAGGCGAACTCCACCAAAGGCAAGTGCTCTTCCCAACTGCCTTTGAAATCCAGCATACAAGCCCGAAGCATATCTTCTATTACTTGGTTCACCCTCTCGGTTTGTCCATCCGTCTGTGGATGAAAAGCAGTGCTGAAATCAAGTCGGGAACCCATAGCTTCCTGAAAGCTTTTCCAGAATCGTGATGTGAATCTTGGATCCCGATCCGACACAATACTGACAGGCACTCCGTGCAACCTCACCACTTCCTTGATGTACAAGGCAGCTAACTGACTAGAGTTGAAAGTAGTTCGGTAAGGCAAGAAGTGAGCGGACTTCGTCAAACGATCCACTACTACCCATATCGCATCTGAACCCCTTGCCGTCTTTGGCAAGCCAACTATGAAATCCATGGATATGTTCTCCCATTTCCACTCGGGAATCGGAAGGGACTGTAATAGACCTGCGGGCCGCATGTGTTCTGCTTTCACCTGTTGACACACCAAGCACCGTGCTACATATTCCGCAACCTCCCTCTTCATATTCCGCCACCAAAAGTGACTCTTGAGGTTCCGGTACATCTTCGTACCCCCTGGATGCACTGTGTATTTCGAACGGTGTGCTTCGTCCAAAATCTCTCTTCGAAGATCTGCATTGGCTGGGACGCACAGTCTTCCCTTGAATGTGATAGCACCCCGACTAGTGAGAGAAAAGTCTTCACTACCCTTGGCAACTTCCTTGTCCCGGAAAGCCAACAATTCCGCATCCATGGCTTGATATTCTTGGATCAAATCTATAATGTACGGCCGAACCGTAACATTTGCCAAGGTAGGACCACGGACAGAGTTATTCACACTGATGTCCAGATTTGCCAAATCTTCTAGTAGCTTCCATTCTTGAACCAACATGTGTGCTAACAACCCCTGAGGTCTTCTACTCAGAGCATCAGCCACTACATTTGCCTTACCCGGATGGTATTGAATGGTACAATCATAGTCCTTCAGAAATTCCATCCAACGCCTTTGCCTTAGATTCAGCTCCTTTTGGGAAAAGAGATACTTGAGACTCTTGTGATCAGTGAACACATAGAACTCCACCCCATAAAGGTAATGACGCCAAATCTTAAGTGCAAACACGACTGCGGCAAGCTCTAAGTCGTGCGTGGGGTAATTTTTCTCATGCTCCTTCAATTGCCTTGATGCATAGGCAATGACCTTCTTGTGTTGCATAAGCACACATCCAAGTCCAACGTGTGAGGCATCACTGTACACCTCATACCCAAGAGGTCCGGATGGCACTGTAAGGACAGGAGCTGTAGTAAGCCTCTTCTTCAGTTCCGTGAAACTGATCTCACACTTGTCGCTCCAAACAAACTGCGCATTCTTCCGTGTTAGGTGAGTAAGCGGTGCTGCAAGGCTAGAGAAACCCTCTACGAATCTCCTGTAGTAGCCTGCCAGCCCAAGAAAGCTGCGTATCTCAGTAACACTCTTGGGCCTCGCCCAACTCATAACAGCTTCTATCTTCTTCGGATCAACGGAGATGCCTTCTGCGGAAACAACGTGGCCTAGGAATGCCACCTCTTCCAACCAAAACTCACACTTGCTAATTTTGGCGTATAGCTTGTGCTCTCTTAACATTTCCAATGCGAGGCGAAGGTCGCGTATGTGATCTTCCCGTGTCTGGGAATAGACCAAAATGTCATCAACAAATACAATCACGCACCTATCTAGGTATGGTCGGAACACCCGGTTCATCAAATCCATAAAGGCTGCCGGCGCGTTCGTGAGTCCAAAAGGCATCACCAAGAACTCGTAGTGTCCATATCGAGTCCTGAAAGCAGTTTTGGGAACATCTTCCGCCTTAATCTTCAACTGGTGATAACCCGATCGAAGATCTATCTTTGAGAAAAATCTCGCTCCCTTCAACTGATCGAATAAGTCATCAATCCTAGGCAAGGGATACCTATTCTTTATAGTGACTTTGTTCAATTGCCGGTAATCGACACACATCCGCATCGAACCATCTTTCTTCTTAACAAACAACACCGGGGCACCCCATGGTGAGACACTTGGTCGAATGAAGCCAAGGCTTTGTAATTCTTCCAACTGAGTCTTTAACTCTTTGAGTTCAATAGGGGCCATTCTATACGGAGCCCTGCAAACAGGAGCTGTGCCTGGTGCAAGCTCGATCATAAACTCAATCTCCCTGTCTGGAGGCAATCCTGGCAACTCCTCTGGAAATACATCCAGGAACTCACTCACAACCGGAATAGTTGATGAGTCCTTTGCCTCGGGGTTAGCTATGCCCAACGCCGCAAAACGAGCAATAGATCTGCTTTTCAACCCGCGAAAGTGGAATGGTTTTCCTTCTACTGGCTTGAAGAGTACCATCTTCTCAAAGCAAGCTACATGCCCATGATGTGCTGCTAACCAATCCATTCCCAATATAATATCAAAGTCTTGGAATCCAAGGACGATGAGGTCAACCGCCAACTCGTGGCTTCCAACTTGGACCGCACTATTTCTATACACTTTATCTGCCAATACCGTTTTGCCGAGCGGAGTCGAAATGGCTAACTCCGGTTTTAGCTGACTAGGCTCCACAGAAAAGCCTTCTGAAAAACTCGGCGAGACAAACGAATGAGTAGACCCGGTATCAATCAACACTCGAGCCAAATACTCATTGACTAGTAGGGTTCCTGAAATTTTAGGCTAGTTACGTCAATTCAAGCCTCAACAGTGTATACACGTAGGTATATATATATATATAGCATACCAACTACGTACACAAGGAATAAAACATAACATAACAATCACGAATAAGGAAAATAACTCCTAACGCGTACCTTGCACCACATCGTCAGATGCAAGTGCATCGCCCTCTGTCAAGGCAAAAACTCGCCCCTGGTTCGCCTGGCGAGACTGAGGTGTGGACCGGGTAGTCTGAGATGACGCCTGATGTGATCCTGCTGGGCGTGCTGGTGGCCTGATCCCCTGAGACTGGCCTGGTAAATACCGGGTAGGGCAATCCCTGATCACGTGGCCCTGGCGACCACAGTGAAAACATCCACCCGATGCTCTTAGGCAATCCCCAGCTGGGTGCCGTCGACCGCATGAAGGGCAGGCCTCGTGTGTGCGGGTAGGAGGGGCCTGAGGTGGAGCATATCTCGCCACCTGAGGTGCAACTGGCCATGGGGCCGGGAGAGCCTGAGGTCGAGGTGCCTGTGGCACGTACTGCCGTGGTGCTGGGGCCGTATAAGTCGGCCTCATCGGTGGTGCTGGCCATGTATACTGATAAGGGCCGGTACGATTCCGCCTCTCTGGAGGTGCTGAACTACTGGCTTGGCCTCTCGCCAACTCTCTCTTCTTAGACATTGCTTCAGAATTGGCCTCAACCAATAAGGCCTTATCCACTACTTCGGCGTAAGTGGCGTGCCTGAAAACTGACACTTTCTCCATGATGACATCCTTGAGCCCTTGCTCAAACCTCCTCGCCTTCATTGCCTCGGTGGCAATCATGTGTGTCGCGAAGCGTGATAGCTCCGAGAACTTGGCCTCATAAGCGGCCACAGACATCGAACCTTGCTCAAGGTTGATGAATTCTCTCTCTTTCTTTTCCCGAGCTCCAACCGGGAAATACTTCTTATAGAACGTGTCCTTAAACTCCTCCCAAGTCCAAGGTTGACCCTGCATGGTCAAGTCTCGTGTCCTCAATGCGGACAACCACCAATGGTGGGCTTCACCCTCTAGCATGAAAACTGCCCATGCTACCCTATCCTCCTCTGTAGGCGAGAGGACCGCAAAAATCTTCTCCATCTGGAGGATCCACGCCTCTGCTGCGAGAGGGTCCACACTCCCATGGAAGGATGGAGGCCTCAATCTCCTGAATGCCTCAACTCCAGCTGTACGATGTACTGGAGCTGCGGGCGGTGGAGTAGGTGCCGCTGATGCCGGTATAGTTTGCCGAGCCGCCAGGATGGCGAGTGTCTCAGCAATAGAGCCTAAGACCTGAGAGAGGTCCGGCTGCTCATCCTCATCTCTAGAAGAAGATGAAGCTCTGGTGTGTGGTCCACGACCCCGTGTGCCCCGCCTCATGACTAAAGTCCTGAGAACAATAGCACCACATGAGTCTCACTTGAAAACACAGTTTATTTCAATGTCGTTTCACAATAATTCAATCTGTATTAGTTGTATAACACTAATATCCATCACATCAAGTAATCAGAGTATTCATCACATTATACTTATACTTTAGTGTTCTAGCGTACCTAGGACCCGTACTTGGTTAAAGCAACCTTTTTAGACTAAGACTAAAGTTTAGTCTTACACTTGGAACCAGACTCGCTCCCGACTTACTTCCTTCCTAACTTGTTTCCTGACATATGCTCTTGTCAAGTCGTGGCATAAGATTCTAAGTGACCCTAGAGACCTAAAGCCTAAGCTCTGATACCACTTCTGTCGCGACCCAAAACCCACCCTAGGAGTTAGAGTGAATCTTGGACGACTCAATCATGACTTACATGACTTGCTTGACAAACCAACCTGCAAAAACCCACAGAGCATATACAATAGAGGACATTATAGCGGAAATATAACTATAAAACACAGCGGAAGTCTAACAAACCTCTAAGTATATACATATGATCCAAGTTTATACAAAAAGTAACCAGAAGAAAGTGCGGACAGACCCGCCAAAATACATGGATATAATCTCTCATCTCACCCACAGCTAATCCACTCAGAATCTACAACCACCTAATGGTAACCCTCTACCGGAGGTTCCTCAAAAGGCTCCTCGACGTACTCCTCCTCCACCCATGGACTCGGAGCACAGATATCAAATGGAGCAGCTGCTCCGCCGTCACCTGCCGACATAAGAAGTACGGCTGAGCATGGAATACTCAGCGGGTACTAAGCACTAACCAATAGTCATAGCATACAGATAGCATACATAAAGGAGGAAGCAAGTTGCATATATAGAACATGAACAATTTATATCATACAAGGAAGCAAAAACAATTTATAATCATGCTTGTATTTCGTAGAAAGCCGATGAAACCTCTTGAAAACATCGTGCACTTGACTTGACTTGAAAATACAATTTCCGTGCTTGAAACTTGTTATGTTGTCTTATCTTGTCATATCATGCGTGTCATGTCATGTCATGCGTGTCATGCGAGTATCATGCTTGCTTGTTCATAATTGAAACATGTTCACATGCCTAGTTGCCGTTCATAGTCCGTCACAACTAGTACCCTATATGCAGATGGGCATGCCTAGTTGCCGTTCATAGCCCGTCGCAACTAGCATCCATGCAGAATGTGAATGCCTAGTTGCCGTTCATAGCCCGTCGCAACTAGCATCCATGCGGAATGTGAATGCCTAGTTGCCGTTCATAGCCCGTCGCAACTAGCATCCATGCAGAATGTGTGATGCTATGTTATGCGTGTCATGCCATGCTATGCTATGCGTGTCATGCAATGCTATGCATGTCATGCGAGGGGATGGGAGACCTTTCCCTATGCAATGCATGATTGTCTTGCCCTTGTCAAAAGCGAAGTGAAACATATCTTAGGATATGCCCCACCTCTACGTCCCATACTCAAAACATCGGTAAATCACGTCATTTCATGCGTGCTCGTGAGATCGTGTGCATACTTGCATTTGGAATTAAATATAGCAATTTGGGGTAATTCACAAAGCATAGCATATAGCAATTTAAGTGAGTAATAATCTACGCATTTTAAGAAATGTAGGAAACACACTATCATGAACCCTAACAATTTAAAGAGCAATCAAGCGTAGGTTCCCTTAATTTATCATTTATTTTGTTCACCTTGGCATTTCATCAAACATGGGGTGTGTTCATTATTCACTTAAACCTAGATCATGCTTTTCTAGGTGGGTTATGCTCACATCACACTTGTATGTTCATTATTAGTACAATGCCCTTTCCCATTCGTTCATCACATCATCCACACGGCATCCATTCGCCAACATCCATCTCCATTCACCATTCATACCACCAATCTCATAACACATATATATGTGAAGGAAAACAAGAAGAAATAAAGGCAAAGAGAAGCTATAACTAGGAGGGTAGTAAGAAGTACCGACCTTGATCAAGTGGGGAAGAAATCCCCTTTTCCAAACGACCGTGAGTTGCTGCCCTAGCTTGGAACACGAGCTCCACACGAGCTTGAGCCGAGATCTTGAAGGAAAACGTACTTGAGGATGATCTAGGGTCTCAAACCCCTTTGATTTCTCTTCAAAATGGAAACCCTAGGTTTAGGAAAACCTTCTCCTTTCTCTCTATTCTCCCAAATCTTCTAAAGGTTGAGAATGAGCCCTAAAGGCTCGGGAAATCCTATATAAGAAAGGGTATAACACCCGAATGCCGAAAATGCCCTTAGTGAAAATTCTGTAAAACGCGAGGACCGAGCGATCGGTGTTAATGACCGATCGATCGGTTGCCTACCGATCGATCGGTTTCATAACCGAGCGATCGGTTGAAATTTCACTCTCTGGAAAATTTCTCCATACAAACTTTCTGACCGCGCGATAGCTACCGATCGATCGGTTATGGACCGATCGATCGCTGACTGGACCGAGCGATCGGTTCTCTGTATGTCTGGACTGTTTTGACCATATCTTTTGACTCGCTCGTCGGATTTCGACGATTCAACTTGCGTTGGGTTCGTCTTTCGAAAACGCACATTTCTGACGTTTCGGAATTTTCGATTTCTCCTTTATTTATTAATTAGACTACAAAAATGGCCAATTAGCTACGAAGGTGCTATTCATTAAGGATGAAAAAGTCCGGGGTGCTACAAGAAATCTGTTGTCCCGGAATCTAGTCCTCATCTTGACTCTGGCCAAGAGGAGGAAGATTTTGAAAATACGATCCGTTTGTCAAGGATGGAGCAGTCACTCCTTGTCAGGGTTTTAATGTTGGCGGTTCGTCAGGGTCTAAGGAAGACTTGCCCCCACCTGGTGTAGCCAGTGGTGCTGATCCCCTCCTCTTAGCGAGTGAAACCAGCATGCGAGAAGAATTAGCGGCCCGGTAAATTCCATGCGTTAGTAAGGATGTCAAGATGGTAGATGCCTCTCTTTTGACTGGGACAAGAGAGGCGGTGGAGGAAGTTCTAGCTCCGACGGTCTCGACTGTTGAAGAGATTGCAGTACCCTTTACTACTAAAAGTGTCGAGCTGCGTGACAAAACCTCGGTATCGGGGCGTTTGGCAGCCCAGCAAGATGGGCGGAAAATACATCTGTCCCCAAAGAGGTTGAAGTTCTCGTGGAGACTGATATTCTAGAATCAATGAGCGAAGATCATAAGGATAACGTTCCCATTTCAAAAGTACTTCGGCCGCAACCAGACCCTGTTGATGACATGATGGACATCTCTTCAGATGTTGAAGTTACTGAAGATGTCATTGGGGAAGTTCGTCAGCCTGAAGAAGTTCTTGAGGCATCTAGCTCGGGATTTGTTCGTCAATTGTAGTTTATTTCTTTACTGAGAGTCCCACAACCGAGGGTTTTGGCTGAAGATCGAGAGTCCTTGGATGAAGAACTGGATACTAGTCCCTAAGTTTTATGATCTTCTACCTTACTGTAGCACCCCAGACTTTTTCCAACTTTAATGAATAGCATTTTCATAGCCAATTGGCCTTCCGCGTAGTCTAATTAATCAATAAAGGAGAAATCGGAAATTTCAAAATGTCAGAAATATTCCTTTTCGAAAGATGAATCCAACGCAAGTTGAATCGTCAAAATCGGACGAATGAGTCGAAAGATATGGCCAAAACAGTTTTGACCTATAGAGCACCAATCGCTCGGTCATTAGTAGCGATCGATCGGTCTAAAACCGATCGATCGGTAGCTATCGACTGGTTAACTGTAGAGCCCTGGACCTTTTCATGCTTAATATATGGCACTTTCGTAGCCAATTTGCCTTTAAAGTAGTACAATTAATAAATAAGTAAGAAATAAAAAATTCCGAAATGTTAGAAATGTACTTTTTCGAAGTACGAACCCAACGCAAGTTGAATTGTCAAAATCCGATGAGCGAGTCAAAAGATATGGCCAAAACAGTTTGGACCTGCAGGCAATCGATCGCTCGGTCCATAGAGCGATCGATCGGTCCAAAACCGATCGATCGGAGGCTATCGACTGGTCAAAAAATTTGTATGGGGAAATTTTCTAGAGAGTTGATTTTTGGTCAAGAGCTTGGTCAATTCACCAATCGCTCGGTAGGCAAGCGATCGATCGGTCATGACCACCGATCGCTCGGTCTTCGTGTTTTTGCAGAAATTTCATTAAGGGTATTTTCATCTTTTGGGCATTTCACTCTTTCCTTTTAAGGATTGCCGAAGCCTTTAGGGCTCATTTACCACACTTAGAGGATATTAGAGAGGAAGAGAGAAGAGAAGGATTTTCCTAACCTAGGGTTTGATTTTTGAAAAGAAATCAAAGGGTTTGTGAACCCTAGATCACCTCAAGCTTGGATTGCTTCAAGATTCCGGTTTAAGCACTCGTGGAGCACTCTCCTCAAGCTAGGGCAGCATCTACACGCATGTTTTGGAGGAGAGTTCCTTCCCTCATTTGTCAAGGTCGGTACTTCTTGCTACCCTTCTAGTCATAGTTCCTCTTTTCCTCCATGTTTCTTTGTTTTCCTTCATCTATACTTGTGCTAGGAGTTGGGATGTGTGGAGGTTGTGAATGGAGATGGAATGGGTGATTGGATGCCAATGGTTGTGTGGTGATAATTGAAATGGGGAGGGCATTGTATCCATAATGAACAAACATGTATGATGGAATTATAACCCACCTAGAAAAGCATATTGTAGGGTTAACAAATAATGAACATAGCATGTTTGATGGAATGCCAAGGTGAATGAAATGAGTATAAATCAAGAAAATGTATGCTAAATTACTTATGTAACTTGTTAGGGATTATGCTAGCATGAGTTCTTGTTTTCCCTAAAATATTATGAATGTTTATTTGTTAAAAAACAATTTGCTATATGCTATACATAGTGAAATCCCCCAAATGCCATGTTGAAATTTAAATGCAAGTATGCACACAATCCCACGAGCACGGCATGCATGACATGATTTACCGAGGTTTTCAAGAACATGATTAGAGGTGGGACATATCCTACGATATGTTTTACCTCACTTTTCACAAGAAAACAAAAACAAACATTCCACGAGGGGTCTCCCCTCACTCACAAGTGCATAGCATAAAGAAGGGTCTCCCTTCCCTCGCAAGTACATACATATCATGAAGAATGGTCTCTCTTCCCTCTCAAGTGCATTGCATAAAGAAGGGTCTCCCTTCCCTCTCAAGGCATCTCACAAGCGCATCTCACAAGTACATCTTACAAGTTACATGATCACAAGCAAGCACGCATGACATGCATGACATGACACGATACACAAGAATCAAGCAAGATAGACAAGACGAGTTTTCAAGCACGAAAATGGTACCTTAAGTCAAGTCAAGTGCACGGTGTTTTCAAGGGTTTTATCAGCTTTTATGAATACAAGCATGATTATATACTGCTTTACTTTATTGTTATGATATGAATTATTCCTGCTTTATATGTGTGAATTGTTTCCTACTCTATGTATCGCTATCTGTATGCTATGACTGTTGGTTAGTATTTGGTACCCGCTGAGTATTCCATGCTCAGCCGTACTTCTTATGTCAGCAGGTGATAGCGGAGCGGCTGCTCCTTTTGATGTCTGTGCTCCTGGCCCATGGGTGGAGGAGGAATACGCTGAGGAACCTTTAGAGGAACCTCCGGTCGAGGGTTACTATTAGATGGTAGTAGATTCTGAGTGATATAGCTGTGGGTGAGTTGAGAGAGATATATTCATGTATTTTGGCAGACATGTCTGTACTTTCTTTTGTTGTCCTTTTTGTATAAACTTGGGTTAGATGTATATACATAGAGGTTTGTTAGACTTCCGTTGTGCTTTATAGTTTAAGTTTCCGCTATTATTGTCCTCTATTGTGTATGCTCTGTGGGTTTGCAGGTTATTTTGGTCAAGCAAGTCATGTAAGTCATGATTAGTCATCCAAAGTTCACTCTAACTCCTAGGGTGGGTTTTGGGTCGCGACATTAACTTTTTTGTAAGGGGAAATTTTCCAGAGGGCATGTTTTTGACCGATCGCTCGGTCAGGAACACCAATCGCTCGGTAGGAAACCAATCGATTGGTCATAACCACCGATCACCCGGTCTATCGTGTTTTGCAGAATTTTTAGTAAGGGCGTTTTCGTCTTTTGGGTGTTAAACCCTTACCCATAAGGGCTTGCCCGAGCCTTTAGGGCTTCATTCACTTTACTTAGAAGGTTTTGAGAGAGAGGAAGAGAAGAGAAAGGGGATTTGCACCTAGGGTTTTCCACTTGAGAGAATCAAGGGTTTTAGAACCCTAGAATCATTCTAAAAGCTTGGATTCTCTAAATCCAAACTCAAGCTCATGTGGAGTACCTCTTCCAAGCTAGGGCAGCGTTCCTACGTCATCCTCAAGGATTTTCTTTCCCTTTTCAAGGTTAGTACACTCTTCCTAGTTACTTTGGTAATAACCTAGGATTTTCCTAAGTAAATATGTGTGAATCTTCCCCATTGCCCCCTTGTGTTGATATATGCTAAATCCCTAACGCATAAACAAGATAATATGAATAAATGGTGGAATGTATGGATGGAGGAAGGGATTGAGGCGATGGGATGCCATATTGTGATGTGTTGAATGATGGAAATGGTGGGAGGGCATTGTACACATAATGAATGCACATGTGATGCTTGATGAAATGCTTGAGAAGGAAATTATGAGTTTAAAAGACTAAAGAAAATGTTGTACACCACTTGCTGGATAAAATGCATGAATAAGAATACTTGAATTAAATAAAAAATTGAAAAGCATGATTCATGTAGTTACCCTAAATGATGATTACGATCCATATTTCTATATGCTTCTGTAAATCTTCATATGACTTGATAAGGTTTGAAATGTTACATGTTATTCCTTAAAATTGTATGTGCATCATGTGTTCACAAATGGCTATGTACGAGCATGCATGTATATAATGCACTGTCAAGGAGGTTGGTAGCCCAGGATTATACGGGTGCTAACCTCTGGCTCATAAGAAATGTATTGTACTGTTAAGGGGTTGGTAGCCCAGGGATTATGCTGGTGCTAACCCCTGGGTCATAAGAAAGAACTCAAAAGTAATGATATTGTTAAGGAGGTTGGTAGCCTAGGATTATGCGGGTGCTAACCTCTGGCTCATAAGAAATGTATTTTACTGTCAAGGGGGTTGGTAGCCCAGGGATTATACGGGTGCTAACCCCTGGCTCATAAGAAAGAACTCAATAGTATTGTATGGTCAAGGAGTTTAGTAGCCTAGGGCTGTGCTGGTGCTAACCTCTGGCTCTTAAGAAACATTGAAAGGACAACTCAAAAAGGATCTGTATGATTCATAGACATGTTTTGGTTTCCTATTATGACTTGATAAAATGCTTATGTATAATGTCGTTAGAAATGATTATGAACGGTACTCCTTACATTACTAGTACATGATGCTGTTCGTTATTACCATTGTTAGTTAGGAGCTTGTACTCGCTGAGTATTCCATGCTTTGCCGTACTTTCATGTCGGCAGGTACATAAACCCCTCTCGACATCTGTGATTCGGGTCCTTAGATAGAGGAGGACTACGACGAGGAGGAACCTTATGAGGATCTGGTAGTCGAGCCTCAGGCTGAGGCGAGAGACTTAGACCATTGGCCCCACAGGGGTGACTATTGAGCGGGATAGAGTTGTATTTTGTCTTTTGTATTTTGATAGGTGGGCATGTCCACCTTTACATGCCTTATTTTGTATAAACTTGGAATACTTGTTAAGTTTACAGAAGAAAAGAAAAAGTTTGTGGTACTTCCGTCATATTTTAGCTTCCGCACTCTGTATTATATTTCCATTAGAGCATGTTATACCTTGTTCTTTGCAGGATGGTTTGCCAGGTTATGTATAGTCACACCTAAAGTATCCCTTAACTCTTAGGGGGTGTTTTGGGGCTCGACAGAGGTAGTATCAGAGCCTAGGCGTTAGAGTCCTTAGGGTCACTAGAACTGATACCATGATTGAACAAGGTCTTAGGTCACTAAGAGGAGTCGTATTCCAAGTGTAGACTAATAACTTAGTCTTAGTCCAGAACCGGTTGGAAGGCCAAACCGCACTTAGTAACCTACGCTAGAACACGAATGTATGCTTGTTGTTGCTATGTATACCTTGAATGAATTGTCATATGCTCAATAAATGATAGGGATTCTGAAATTGTTATTAAATGTTGTGCGATTGTAGAATTGTTACTAAACATGTATCCAAGTTAGACTCATGTGGTACTGTCGTTCTCAGGATCACATCATGAGACGCGGTGCTCGGGGTCGTGGATACAATACGAGGGGAAGTGGAAGTGATGCCCCTTCCGGTGACGAGCAACCTGATTTTGCCCAAGCTTTTGCATCTATAGCTGAGACTTTGGCTATGTTAGCAGCAAGGCCTGTTGCTATTACTCCTTCTACCCCTCTGCCACCTCCGGCACACCATGCTTCAGGATTGGAGGCATTTAGGAGATTGCGTCCTCCTACCTTCTTCGGTACTACTGACCACATGGTCGCCGAGGCATGGGTGATGCAATTGGAAAAGATTTTTAGAGCGCTCCACTGCACGGATGAATAGAGAGTGGACTGGGCCACCTTCGTGATGGAAGGTGCAGTCGAGCATTGGTGGAGAGCCGCACAGAGATAGAGGGAGTCCACCAGGGCGGGGGAGCCGTGGACATGGCCAGAATTTTTGGATGTCTTCTATAAGCAGTATTTTCCGGCGGCTGTCAAAGAACAGAAGGAGATTGAATTCATGACACTTGAACAAGGAGAGTTGAGTGTGGCCGATTATGAGGCTACCTTCGTGGAGTTGTCGAGATTCGCACCTCACCTAATTACATCGGAGCATATGCGAGTCAGGAAATTTGAGCGGGGATTGAAACCCTCCATTAGAGACAGGGTTTCGATGTTCCAGGTGGCTACCTGGGGAGAGGTTGTGAGCAAGGCGAAGCTTGCCGAGAAGAATTCAGAAGAATTCTTCAAGAGGAGGGATATGACTCGAGGCTAGCCGAGTAGTTTGAGGTCGGTGGAGAAGAGGGCTAGGACAGCCCCATATCAGTCATCCAAGCCGATACGATCATAGAGGCCTCCCTTGGCATCACAGGCATCTCGGCCTACCATTACACCCGTACCTCGTCCCATATTTTCACAAGCCACCCGATATGTTCCACCTGCATCCTCATCAGCATTTGAGGAGTGCTCCTATTGTAGCCGGAGACATGGGATTGGCGAATGTCGGAAGATTTCCGGGGGGTGCTTTCACTGTGGGGATGTGAATGATATGGTCAGGGATTGCCCTCGTAGGCAGCTGCAGCCTATCCAGCCATAAGGGAGTAGGCCCCCAGTTCGACAGGATTCCCAGCAGGGATCCTCACAGGCTTCCGCGTCTAGGCCTTCATGACCCACGCTATCCACTCCACCGCCTAGCAAGGTAAACCAGGGTCAGGTTTTTGCCTTGTCGGAACGGGATGCACGTGCATCCGACGATGTCGTGCAAGGTACGCTATAACGCTAAAGTTTTGAGTTGTAATTGGCTGCTATTATGTGATGCGAGTGCTAATATGTATAACATAATACCTATACTTATGTGTTATTGCGAGAAATCTATTAACGTGAATTTAAATTAATCACACATGCGCGTTATTAGTGAATGAATGCCTAGCCTGAGTGTTGATCGACACAGGATCCACTCATTTCTTTGTATCGCCTAGCTTTGCGAAAGGATTCCCAACCAAGTCCAGTCAGTTGAAGCATGAATTGACCATCTCCACTCCGCTCGGCAAGTCGGTAGAAACGGATCGTGTATACAGGGACTGTGTAGTCCAAGTGGGTTAGAATGAGTTATTGGCCGACCTCATCATCCTGGACTTCCAAGATTTAGATTTCGATGTCATACTTGGCATGAATTGGCTGTCGGCTCACCACGGACATGTGGCATGTTTCGAGAAGACGGTGAATTTCAAGCCGATGGGAGTTAAGCCATTTCACTTTCGAGGGTTGAGGGAAAGAGACATTGCTCGCCTCGCAGCTTTGAGCTTAGCAAACCCAAAAGCACAAAACTCCTCGGCCATTCCGGTCGTGAGTGAGTTCTTAGATGTGTTCCCGGAGGAACTTCTCAGATTGCCTCCGAATCGGGAGATTGAGTTCGCTATAGAGCTTACTCCGGGCACCGCTCCGATTTCAAGGGCACCATATAGAATGGCCCCAATAGAGCTTGAAGAATTGAAGAAGCAAATTGAGGAGTTACAACAACTTGGTTTCATCCAACCAAGTGTCTCGCCATGGGGAGCTCCGGTTCTCTTTGTGAAGAAGAAGGATGGGTCGATGGGAATGTGTATAGACTACCGTCAGTTGAACAAGGTAACTATCAAGAATCGTTATCCCTTGCCGAATATAGAAGACTTGTTCGACCAACTGAAGGGAGTGAGATTTTTCTCCAAAATTGATCTTAGATCAGGGTATCACTAATTAAAGATCAAGGCGGAAGATGTTCCAAAGACGGCTTTTAGGACTCGGTATGGGCACTACGAGTTCCTTGTCATGCCTTTTGGGCTGACGAATGCACCGGCGGCTTTCATGGACTTGATGAACCGGGTGTTCCGATCGTATTTGGATCGTTGCGTGATTGTATTCATTGATGACATCTTAGTATATTCCCAGACACGGGAAGACCAAGCACGAGACCTCCGCCTTGCTCTGGAGATGTTGAGAGAGCATAAGCTATATACCAAATTGAGTAAGTGCGAATTCTAGTTAGAGAATGTCGTATTTCTTGGACACATGGTGTCAGCTGAAAGTATTTCTGTTGACCCGGCAAAGATAGAGGCAGTTATGAGATGGGAGAGACCCAAGAGCGTCACGGAGATACGTAGTTTTCTTGGGTTGGCAGGCTATTATCGGAGATTTGTGGAGGGATTCTCCAGTTTGGCTGCACCTCTCACTTACTTGACGAGGAATAATGCTAAGTTTAGTTGGAGCGATAAATGCGAAGTGAGTTTTCAAGAGTTGAAGAAACGCCTCACCACAGCCCCCGTCCTTACTGTGCCATCCGGACATGGTGGTTATAAGGTGTATAGCGATGCTTCGTACATCGGACTGGGGTGTGTCATTATGCAGCACAAGAAAGTCATTGCCTATGCTTCAAGACAATTAAAGGAGAATGAAAAGAATTACCCCACTCACGACTTGGAGCTTGCTGCGGTCGTGTTTGCACTCAAGATTTGGTGACATTATCTTTATGAGGAACAATTTGAGGTATTCACAGACCACAAAAGCCTTAAGTATTTGTTTTCCCAAAAGGAGCTGAACCTGAGGCAAAGAAGATGGGTAGAATTTTTGAAGGACTACGAGTGCTCCATTCAATACCACCTGGGCAAAGCGAATGTTGTAGCCAATGTTCTTAGTCGGAAGCCCACTGGACTTTTGGCACATATGATGCTGAAGGAGTGGAGGTTGCTAGAGGATGCGTCCAACCTCGACATTAGTTTTAGTCTCCCTACCTTTGGGCCGGTAATGGCTAACATCACAGTTAGGCCATTTATGCTGAGCATGATCAAGGAGTTGCAGGGAATGGATGCCGAGCTACTTTCTTGCCGAGACAAGTCAGTTAAGGGTGGCAGCAAGGATTTTGCATTGAGGGATGATGGGATTATCACTTTCAAGGGAAGAGTATGTGTCCCAGCTGATGAGAAGCTTAAACGAGAAATCTTATACGAGGCTCACCCGTCCAAGTACACCGTTCACCCCGGAGGTACCAAAATGTATAGGGACTTGAAAAAGCATTTTTTGTGGCAAAACATGAAGAGGGAGGTTACGGAGTACGTGGCACGGTGTTTGGTGTGCAAACAGGTGAAAGCAGAACACTTGAGACCGGCAAGACTTTTACAGTCTCTCCCTATTCCTGAGTGGAAATGGGAACATATCTCTATGGACTTCATTGTGGGATTGCCGAAGACGGTTAGAAAGACCGATGCTATATGGGTAGTTGTTGATAGACTCACGAAGTTCGCCTAATTCTTACCGTACGGGACTACCTTCAATTCCAATTAGTTGGCTGCATTGTACATCAAGGAAATAGTCCGATTGCACGGGGTGCCAATGAGTATTGTGTCGGATAGAGACCCTAGATTTACTTCCAGGTTCTGGAAGAGCTTTCAGGATGCCATGGGTTCTCGACTAGTCTTTAGCACAGCTTTCCACCCACAGACCGACGGGCAAACCGAGAGGGTGAATCAGGTAATAGAAGACATGCTCCGAGCTTGTATGCTAGATTTTAAAGGAAGTTGGGAAGATCACCTACTTTTGGTGGAATTCGCTTACAATAACAGTTATCAGGCAAGCATACAGATGGCGCCTTTTGAGGCTTTGTACGGAAGAAGTTGTAGATCCCCGTTGTATTGGGATGAAGTGGAAGAAAGAAAAATTTTGGGCCCCGAGTTGATTGAACATACCGCGGATTGAGTCAAGCTCATCTGGGAAAGGTTGAAGACCGCACAAGACCGACAGAAAAGCTATGCGGATAACCGAAGGAGGGATCTTGAATTCCGAGTCGGTGACTTTGTTTTTGTCAAGATTTCACCAACCAAGGGTGTTATGAGATTCGGGAAGAGAGGCAAGCTTAGCCCTAGATAGGTGGGTCCGTTCGAGATCATTACTAGAGTTGGTGAGGTAGCTTACCGTGTTGCTTTACCCGCTCATATGGCGGCGGTCCACAATGTATTCCATGTCTTTATGCTCCGGAAGTATATCCCGAATCCTTCTCATGTCATTGAGCTTGATCCGATAGAGATTCAAGAGGACCTCACCCTAGTTGAACAACCGGTGCAGAACTTCAATAGGCGAGACCAATTCTTGAGCAACAAGACTATTCCCTTGGTCTTGGTAAGATGGTAACAACATTCAAGGGTGGAAGGTACATGGGAACGAGAGGTTGAAGTGCGAGAAAAGTATCCTCAGCTATTTTTTTTAGGATCTTGACCTTCCCTTGTATTCCGTTTTGGTTTTGTGCATGTATGTATCGTCCAAATTTCGGGGACGAAATTTTTGTAAGGGGGGAGAATGTAGCACCCCAGACTTTTTCCAACTTTAATGAATAGCATTTTCGTAGCCAATTGGCCTTCCACGTAGTCTAATTAATCAATAAGAAAGAAATCAGAAATTTTAAAATGTCATAAATGTTCCTTTTCGAAAGACGAATCCAACGCAAGTTGAATCGTCAAAATCGGACGAACGAGTCGAAAGATATGGCCAAAACAGTTCTGACCTGCAGAGCACCGATCGCTCGGTCATTAATAGCGATCGATCAGTCCAAAACCGATCGATCGGTAGCTATTGACTGGTTAACTTTTTTGTATGGGAAAATTTTCTAGAGAGAATTTTTTTGACCAATCGCTCGTTCAGGAACACCGATCGCTCAGTAGGCAATCGATCGATCGGTCATAACCACCGATCGCTTGGTCTATCGTGTTTTGCAGAATTTTTAGTAAGGGCGTTTTCATCTTTTGGCTGTTAAACCCTTACCCATAAGGGCTTGCCCAAGCCTTTACTGCTTCATTCACCTTACTTAGAAGGTTTTGAGAGAGAGGAAGAGAAGAGAAAGGGGATTTACACCTAGGGTTTTTCACTTGAGAAAATCAAGGGTTTTAGAACCCTAGAATCATTCTAAAAGCTTGGATTCTCCAAATCCAACCTCTAGCTCGTGTGGAGTACCTCTTCCATGCTAGGGCAGCGTTCCTACGTCATCCTCAAGGATTTTCTTTCCCTTTTCAAGGTTAGTACACTCTTCCTAGTTACTTTGGTAATAACCTAGGATTTTCCTAAGTAAATATGTGTGAATCTTCCCTATTGCCCCCTTGTGTTGATATATGCTAAATCCCTAACGCATAAACAAGATAATATGAATAAATGGTGGAATGTATGAATGGAGGAAAGGATTGAGGCGATGGGATGCCATATTGTGATGTGTTGAATGATGGAAATGGTGGGAGGGCATTGTACACATCATGAATGCACATGTGATGCTTGATGAAATGCTTGAGAAGGAAATTATGAGTTTAAGAGACTAAAGAAAATGTTGTACACCACTTGCTGGATAAAACACATGAATAAGAATACTTGAATTAAATGAAGGATTGAAAAGTATGATTCATGTAGTTACCCTAAATGATGATATAATCCATATTGCTATATGCTTGTGTAAATCTTCATATGATTTGATAAGGTTTGAAATGTTACATGTTATTCCTTAAAATTGAATGTGCATCATGTGTTCACAAATGACTATGTACGAGCATGCATGTATATAATGCACTGTCAAGGAGGTTGGTAGCCCAGGATTATGCGGGTGCTAACCTCTGGCTCATAAGAAAGAACTCAAAAGTAATGATATTGTCAAGGAGGTTGGTAGCCCAGGATTATGCGGGTGCTAACCTATGGCTCATAAGAAATGTATTGTACTGTCAAGGGGGTTGGTAGCCCAGGGATTATGTGAGTGCTAACCCCTGGCTCATAAGAAAGAACTCAATAGTATTGTATGGTCAAGGAGGTTGGTAGCCCAGGGTTGTACGGGTGCTAACCTCTGGCTCATAAGAAACATTGAAAGGACAACTCAAAAAGGATCCGTATGATTCATAGACATGTTTTGGTTTCCTATTATGAGTTGATAAAATGCTTATGTATAATGTCGTTAGAAATGATTATGAACGGTACTACTTCCATTACTAGTACATGATGCTGTTCGTTATTACCATTGTTAGTTAGGAGCTTGTACTCGCTGAGTATTTCATGCTCAGCCATACTTTCATGTCGGCAGGTACACGAAAGTATCCCTTAATTCCTAGGGGGTATTTTGGGGCGTGACACATACACTATGTGATCCTATAGTGGGGAGTGTGAGAAAGCTGGCAGGCCAAAGCCGGGCCCAATCCCTCTCACCTATGTGTGAACATGGTGAAAACTATATAAGCAAATAGTGGGAGTAATAACGCCAAAGCGTGAGCTTTCACTAGGTGTTTATTGGGTTCATGGTAGGTGGGCACATGAATAAGAGATATTATACAATAACGCCAAAGCATGAGTATAACATCCCTTATAGATCGGACAGTAGATTGAATGCTCCAGGATTCACAAGATGAGATCAGTGAAATTGGAGAAGATAGTTTCTATCTGCCTATTCAAGGCGATGTGATATTGTGCCCAAAGGCAGGATCACATTAAGCCAGTGTCTAGGTTTTCGATGCCAATTGATTCTTCCAAAATTGGCAATACCATTAGAAATAGACCCATAAACCTGAAATTCCTTGACCTGTGTCTTAAGACACCTAAACCTGAAATTCCTCCAGATACTTCACCGGAAAAGGTTGAGTTAGAGCAATGGGAGAGGTCCAATCAGATGACCAAATGTTACATACTGGCTTCGATGTCTAACATCTTGCAAAGCAAGCATGAACACATGGATAAGGCTTCTGACATTTTGCAAAACCTACATGAGATGTTTGGTGAGCAAAATAGATCAGCTCGACAAGTTAAATTGAAATCCCTCTTTAACACCAAGATGGCTGAGGGAACTCCAGTCAGGGAGCACATCATAAAGATGATGGGCTTATTGCATGAACTAGAAAATCTTGGTGGAGAGATGGATGCCATCACTTAGGTTGACACAGTTCTGCAGTCACTCCCATTGTCCTTCAATTCGTTCGTGTTAAATTATAATATGAACAAGAGTGAAATGTTACTAAGTGAGCTTATGAACTCACTTGTGTTTGCAGAAGATTTGATCAAAAAGTCAACATAGGGTGAAATTTTAACTATCGATAAACCTGATACCTCTAATCGATCTAAAAAGTTTAGAAAGAAGAATAAGGGTAAAAGTAAGTTTAAAGACAATAAGGGTAAGGCAAGAGTTGCCAAAGGTTCTTCAAGAAAAGTTGGCAAGAATAAGAAGGGCAATAGAAAGTGTTTCCACTGTGGTAAAATAGGCCATTGGAAGAGGAATTATAGGACTTACCTCACAACTCTTAAGAAGGGTGGCGGAAGTACTCAAGGTATGAGATGCTTTGAAGTACTTATCACTGCCGAGTCTAACTTTCTGAATGGTCCTCCTAACTCATGGTGTGTGGATTCTGGATCCAATGCACATGTATGCAATTGTTTGCAATGGTTAAAGGAAACCAGAAAGCCGACCAAACAGGAGTAGAAGCTTAAAGTTGCCTCCGGTGCAAATGTTGCAGTGAAGTCAATCGGCTTGTTTACTCTTTATTTACCAAATGGAAAACATTAATTTTAGAAGACTGCTTTTATGTGCCTTTTGCACATCGTAATTTGATTTCAGTATCTAGACTCTTACATTATGAATTCTTTATCATTTTTAATTCAATTGTTGAAATTAAGAAAGATAGAATGGTCTTGATTACTGATAATTTCATTAGTGGTCTTTATTTAATATTCCTTTTGGTAAATAATGAATGTTTGCAAAGTGACAATGTCTCATCATCTAGAATGTCTGGAATGAAAAGACATTGCACTGAGTCTACTTATCTTTGGCATAAGAGACTTGGTCATATTAATCTTGATAGGATCAAGAGGTTGGTAAAAGATGGTCCCCTTGACTTTCTCAAGGTAAAACCACTCCTTACATGCGAGTCTTGTCTCGAAGGGAAGATGACCAAGAAGCCTTACCCTAAAAAGGTAGGAAGAGCCATAGAAAAGTTAAGACTTATACATAGTGATGTATGTGGTCCATTTAACATTGTTGCACGAGGTCAATACCGGTATTTTGTCACATTTACCGATGACTATTTCAGATATGGATATGTCTATTTGATGCAACACAAATCTGACACCTTTGAAAAGTTTAAAGAATTCAGATTAGAAGTTGAGAATCAAATTGACAAATCCATAAAGACACTTCGATCAGATCGAGGTGGTGAATACCTCACCAACGAGTTTATGAATTACTTAAGGGATAATGGGATTATCTCGCAATAGATGGGTCCTGCCTCTCCTCAACAAAATGGAGTTTTTGAAAGAAGAAACCGGATCTTATTAGATATGGCTCCCTCTATGATGAGCCATGCCGATGTTCCTTCATATCTTTGGGGATATGCTATACAAATTGTCATTTATATTCTGAATCGGATTCCATCTAAGTCTATTCCGGTTACACCCTATGAATTGTGGACTAGGCAAAAACCTAGTTTACAACATCTAAAGGTATGGGGTTTTCCTACGCATGTTCGCAAACTCGAACCCACTAAGTTGGAATCTAGGACAGAGAAATGAATTTTTGTAGGGTATCCAAAAGAAACTAAGGCTTTCTATTTCTACTCCAAGGCAGACCAAACAATAGTTGTTAGGCTTCATGCCACTTTCTTGAAGGAAGAAATAGATCTCCTTAAGAAAGTTGAATTTCATGAGATGAAAGACAACACAGCCAGTGTCCAAACTGAACCTAATCCTTCTATTAATGATTCTCCTAATTCTATTCCACTGAGAAGGTCTGAAAGAGTTTCTAGACCACCAGATAGACTTCCGTATTACAATAATGAGGTTTATCTAGTTACCCCTGATGATGAGGATACAGATCCTAATACTTATCAGGAAGCTACATTAGATGTAGATGCATCTCAATGGAATAAAGCCATGAATACTGAAATAGATTCCATGTATGACAACGATGTCTGGACTTTAGTAAATCCACCGGATGGTATGAGGCCAATTGGATGCAAATGGATTTACAAAAGGAAGAAGGGTGCTGATGGTAACGTGGAGACCTATAAAGCTAGACTTGTTGTAAAAGGTTACACTCAAATTCAAGGAGTTAATTATGAGGATACCTTTTCGTCAGTAGCTATGCTCAAATCCATGAGGATATTGCTAGCTATAACTGAACACCATAACTATGAGATATGGCAAATGGATGTCAAAACTACTTTCCTTAACGGAATATTAGATGAAGACATCTATATGAAGCAACCGGAGGGCTTCATTGCTCTTAACCAGGAGAACATGGTATGCAAGCTCAACTAGTCGATATATGGTTTGAAACAAGCTTCTAGAAGGTGGAACCAAAGATTTGATCTTTCGATCAAAGAATTTGGATTACAAAAGAATTTGGAAGAATCTTGTATTTACAAGAAGGACAGTGGGAGAGCAGTAGTATACCTAATTCTATATGTAGATGACATTATATTCATTGGGAATGATATAGGGATGTTATCATCAGTAAAGATATGACTCTCTCAGCATTTCTCAATGAAAGACTTGGGAGAGGCATCCTATATTCTCAGAATAAAGATTCTGAGAGAGAGAAAATGTCGAATGTTGGGATTGAGCCAAACTTCCTACATAGACAAGATATTGTCTAGGTACAGTATGAGTGATTGTAAGACAACACTCATTCCTTTTAGACATGGTGTCACTTTGTCTAAAAATATGGCCCCTACATCAGCTAATGAGATCGAGCAGATGAAGAGGTACCCTTATGCTTCGACAGTTGGGAGCCTCATATATGCCATGTTATGTACTAGACCGGATATCTATCATGCAGTGAGAGTTGTTAGTCAGTTTCAAAGCAATCCAGGTATTAATCACTGGACAGCTATGAAGCACATCATGAAGTACCTGAAAAGGACTAGGGATTATGTGCTTACTTTTCACATAAAGGAAGTATCTTCTCATTAATGAGATTATTGAGAAGCAAGGCATTGTTGTTACAAAGTTTAGGTCTCAATTTAATGTTGCTGACCCGAAGACCAAGGCTTTATCAGATAAATTTTTTGTAACACACTTAGATAGTATGAGATTGAAATCTATGGCACAGTGAATTTTAGGGCAAGTGGGAGATTGTTTGACATGATGCCCGGAAAAGTCATTTAGATTGTTAGATTATTATTAATTTGATTAATAACGATTTCTTCTTAATCTATTGTGTATTCATTATGGGTAATTGACCAAGATCATGAGATGATCTATACGATATGAGATATCGATAAAGGTCCATAAGATATATTGTAGGAAAGTTATGTGATTGGATTATCACAGGTTGATATAACTTTCCAGTTCCTTATACCTTATATAGTCATAGCAGTCGATGAAGCTGGACACTTGACTTATATGGTTGCCAGAATGCTAAGATGTTCTCAATAGTTTAGATGTTGTTCAATCTCAAACTATTGTAGTGGAGACTACACATTAGCATGGGTGCTTAAATGTACATTGACTGATTGCATTCAATGAGAGACCTCTTGCATAAACATACTATCAGATAGTTGGTCTCTCATTCACAATGAACAGTTTCGATGATCCTTAGATCTGATGTGTTCATCTATGACTGAGCAGTGATCTGACTGTTTTGATTCCACCAACATATTTTCTAAATTAGAGAATACAATATAGTGATAGTTGGATAGTCAGAAAGCTGTTTCAGTCATGATGAATTTCAAAAAAGAAGTCCATACTGATTAATTTGAGAGATTATCCAAGTTCCGGGTAAGACAGTTGATTAAATTCAAATCATGCGCATGTGATTTTGAAATCAAAATAAGTTTTGAAATATACTTAAATGGGTAGCAAGGTGCCTCCTTCCTGCCCAAAATAAAACTTAAAATGAAAGGGATCTTTAATAGACCCCATCTCGATGGCAAGGTGTCCCCTTGCTGCCCCAATCTATAATTAAAATAAATGGGCAGCAGGGAACCCCTTGCTACCCCAAATCAAAATTAATACAAAGGGGCCTTCAACAGACCCCTCCTTGACAGCAAGGTGTCCTCTTGCTATCCCAAATCTAAAATCAGAATAAATAGGCAGCAAAGTGCCCCCTTATTGCCCCAAATCAAGCATAAAATGAAAAGGGTTTTTAACAAACCCCATCTTAGCAGCAAGGTGTCCCCTTGCTACCCCAAATCTAAATTCAGAGTGAATGGGCAGCAAGGTCCCCCCTTGTTGCCCTAAATTAAGATTGAAATAAAAAGGGGTCTTAAATAGACCCCATCTTGGCAACAATGTGTCCTCTTACTGCCCTAAATCTAAAATCAAAATAAATGGCCAGCAAGGTGTCCCCTTGCTGCCCTAAATTTAAAATCAAAGAAAATGGGCAGCAAGAAGCCCCTTGCCACCCCAAATCAAAATTAAAACAAATGGGTCTTTAATAGACCCCACATTGGCAGCAAGGAGCTCCCTTGCTGCCCCAAATCTAAAACCAAAATAGGTGGGTAGCAAGGAGTCCACTTACTGCCACGAATCAAAATTAAAACAAAGGGGTTTTTAATAGACCTCACCTTGGCAACAAGGTGTTCCCTTGCTGACCAAATTAAAAAGGGGTCTTTAACAGACCTCGCCTTGGCAGTAAGGAGCTTCCTTGTTGCTCCGAATTAAAAGGGGGTCCTTAATAGACCCCACCTTTGGCAGCAAGGAGTCCCCATGCTGCCCCAAATTAAAAAGGGGTCTGTAATAGAACCCACCTTGGCAGCAAGGAGCTCCCTTGCTGCCCCAAATTAAAATGGGTCTTTTAATTGACCCCACCTTTGCAGCAAGGAGTACCCTTGCTGCCCCAAATTAAAAAGGATCTATAATGGACCCCACATTAGCAGCAAGGATAACCCTTGCTGCCCTAAATTAAAAGGGGTCTTTTAATGGACCCCACCTTGGCAGCAAGGAGTTCCCTTGCTGTCTTGAATTAAAAGGGGTTTGTAATAGACCCCACCTTGGCAGCAGAGAGTTCTCTTGCTGCCCTAAGTTAAAAATGACTAAAAAGTCATCTTCCGTTGCCATCTAGCAGTCCAGTAGTGGGTATAATACTCACTACCCACCCATGATCCAGAATATGAGGGTGAGGTACCGTACCCACTCTCCCACGAAGAGGACATATGTCCTCTTTATAAAGGAAAAATACAGTTAGAGGGAGGTGGTTATGAAACTACCCCCATCAACTCCCACAATATAAAAGGTGAGAGTTGGTTATTTCCAAGGGATCGAAATCAAGAGAACCCAGGATCCAGAAGGAAGCAACCGGGAAATCCAGAGAGAAGAACTCCAGCATAAAGGCCAGAGCTCCAATTGAAGGAACCAGGTAGGCAAAAAGGCCTACCCTTTCTCTCTCTCCCTCTCTTGTTCTTTCATTTCCAAAGACCTCTTTTGAGGCGACTGTAAATGTTGAAATGGGGCACTTGGCACCCCCTTTATCAAATGAGAAATGCTACACTTTACTCTCTTTCTCTTCTTCTTAATCTGAGGTCTCTCTCCCAAAAGAGAGTGTAATTAACGGCATAGGTTCACTTATGTCAGAAATCGTTCCCCCACATAAGATAATAAACTCCATTAACGGAGGTTGTTTGAACAGTGAAGTTCAATCGCCCCACACCAAGGTGAGGCTGTCGAAATTTGCTGCTACAAATTTCTAGCACGCCCGGTGGGAATCCATTTCTCCTCTCATCTTTGAAGAAGAGAGTTTTAAAGGGAGATAACATCGCATCTCTTCTGAAATGTACAGGACTGTCGGAACAGTGTACCAGCATCAAGGGTATCGCCTGATCATCAACAGGCACTTACTTGTGCCTTGGGCACAACCAATGTAGCCCCTGACTTGGGCTGAGGTCGTGGCCAGACCTACTATTCTGGCCATGACATAAAAGGACGGCCACTGCAATGGCTGCCTCACACCAAGGACTTCCTCAGATGGAGAGGTATGGGTTGGGGCCAGTCCAGTGGACCAATGCCACCAGAGAGAAGGGTTAGGTCTGCCCCATACCAGACTGATATGTCTGCACAGGATCCAAGGCCTCCATTGACCTCACAGGTTCCTCACCCTACTACTACGCAGGCGACTCAATCTGTGTAGTCCGCTTATTCCACCTCAGGGCCAGGACCTTGTAGTCATTGCAGGAGGAAGCACACCAGTGATTGTTGAAAGCTCTCAGGAGGATGTTTCTACTGTGGCCTCCAAGGACACATGGTTAGGGATTGCTCGAGCAGACCACCACTGCCAGCCCAGTTTCAAGGGGGCAAGCCTCTGGTTCGACAGGCCACACAGCAGGGGTCTTCTCAGACTCCTATGCCCCTGGGTAGGTCGGTTCCTCAAGCCCTTGGCCCCCCGCTAGTCGCGCAACTACCTTGATAGGTGAATCAGGGTAGGGTCTTCGCCTTAACCGAGCAAAAAGCACATGCACCTGATGATGTTGTGCAAGGTACGCTCACATCGAGTAGTTTAAGTTGTATGGATGTTATATATATTGCTATGTGTGTAAGAACATGCTACTTATATTCTATGGATGTGGTTATACTTTGCTTGACTTAGTTATGGATAATAAAGTGTGGAAAAAGTATCCCCACTTGATTTTATGTCGTCCTAATTTCGCGGACGAAATTCTCATAAGGGGGAAGATGTAGAGCCCAGGAATTTAGGTTCACTACACATGTGAATAGTGTGTGAATAGTGCCTTCAAGGCCTAAAGCCTTAATGAAATTGTGGGTTCGTGCTTTTTAATAAAAGGAGGTTTTGAATGAATCAAAATATGTATGGAAAGTGTTTTTGAGGGTTAGGAATAAATGAAAAACGAGAGTATAACATACTCCAAGTGTCAAAGAAATGGATGCCTAAACATACCCTCAACTTTAAAGAGCTCTAGAATTCTCTCCGCTGATCAGAATTGAGTGATTCTTGAATTTTTGGAAAGGTATTGAAACCTTCTTCGAGGTTCATTTTTATCATTTTTTCAGATTTTGAGTCGAGGCTGGGTCAAACGTCAGATTTTCAGAAACGAGTATGCTGAAAATCTGGGCTGCTGAAATCCATTTTGGACCAATCAGCTTTAAGGGAAATTTGGTCCATGAATAAAGAAGAATTAGAAAATTTTCAAAACATGAAAGTTGTTCCCCTTTGAAAGACGAATCCAACGCAAACTGAATCGTCAAAATCAGATTAGCAAGTCAAAAGTTATGGTTGAAATATCAAAGCGGGAAAAACCTAGGCCTATCACAGTATCACTAGTCGACAAGTGAGCTTCACTAGTCGACCAATGAGCGTCACTCATCGACGATTCAGCTCCTAAAATTCCGAAAATGACCCTATAACATCCCAGAACTCTTCCACCAACCTTGGGAGATATTTTGAGATATTTTCCTAAGATATTTTGGGATTTTTGGCAACCTTTATGCTATAAATAGGGTCTGAATTTCGTGTATAAGGGTTACTAAATTCTTGAATGTAATTGAGAGAGAGATTGAAGGAGAAGAAGAAGAGAAACTTTGTTCCTTTCCAACTGTTCTTCCCCAAGCTCAAGTGAGGTTCCAACCTTATCAAGCTTTCTTCATTTAGAGTTCTCAAGCTCACAAATCATCACTAAGGTGATTTGCAAAGTTTGGAATTTCTCCAAAGAATTTCTGTGCGCGTTCTTGAAGAAGGGGGTTTTCAAACCTAGATTCTCCAAAGCTTCAACCAAGCTTTCCGCAAGCTTGATTCAGTCCACAGAAGTGTAAAAACTTCATTTTTAAGGTAGATACACTTTACTAGATTTTATGCCATAACCCATATTGTAAAATTAAGATAAAATTCGTTATTTGTGATGTGAGTTAACTTGTGATGCCTCTATGCCTTAACCCAAAGCATGAAAAACATGGATTCCTACTACTTAGTAATTATGTGATGATTCAACTGAGAAAAACATGATTAAAAGACTGAGTTTTATGGAAAATCAAGAAGAAAACCTATGTGCTTTGACGAAAACTATAGAAATCCTACTAGTCATGATATGATGATTCTATGGTCAACACCAACTAAATGAAGTGATTATATGATGAATTCAAGCATGTGCCATGTGTAAGTAATTATGTGACTTAGATTAAATAAAGTAGAAAAGCATGTGTTATACGATCAAGTGTTTCCAATTGCCTATCATGTTCACTCACCATTGTATATGAACACCGTATATGCATGATCAAGCTCTGTATATGTACATGTATTGCAAAAGCAAGTAAAAGATGAAAAGTAAAGCAATTGTAAAGAAAGCAAAGCAAAAGATGACACGCAAGCAATTGTATTGGAAGGATGTCAGTGGGCTCTTACCACAAGCAGGGTGAGCATTATCATCTAATTCCAAGTAAAACCATGAACAAACATTTGTATTGGAAGGAGAATAGTGGGCTCTCAGAAAAAGCAAGGTGAGCATTATTCTGTGATTCCAAGTAAAAGTAATTGTATTGGAAGGGGGATAGTGGGCTCTCTCCACAATCAGGGTGAGCATTATCTTCTGATTCCAAGTAAAAGCATTTGTATTGGAAGGATGATAGTGAGCTCTCACCACAAGCAGGGTGAGCATCTTCATCTGATTCCAAGTGAAAGTATATGTTTTAGAAGGATGACAGTAGGCTCTTACCACAAGCAGGGTAAGCATTGTCATCTGTTTCCAAATGACAAGCCATGTGTAAAGTAAGTGAAACAATAAGAAAGCAAAAGTAAGGTATAAGAAAAAAAGCAAAAGAAGTATATGTATAGTATTATGCACAGTGTAAGTAAAAATGGATTTTCGTAATTGTTTACAGTATTTGCATGTGTATATGACGAACTGCCATATAAAGCACGTTATGTTATGACATTATTATCTAGTGGTTTGTAGACGTTGAGTATTGCATGCTCAGCCGAAGTTGTTATCTTCAGCAGATTTTGATGAGCATGCTCCTGAACCTTGGATAGAAGAGGAGTACTATGATCCAGAGCCTACCATGGATCATCCTCGTGAAGATAGAGTAGTGGATAGGAGGCCCTATTCAGATTATTGGTGAGGGAGAGAACATGTATATTTTGATAGTATGCATATCCACTTTACACTTATATGTTGTGTATATGTTATGACGGACGGGACTTAGAATACATATGGTTTTATATGTTGAAAAAATTTTTTATGCTTTTGCTATTATGTGCCTTGTGTATTTCACAAGTTGGTAAGTACGCCTTATGTATCATCACAGGATGGTATGACACGGCAGTCACGAGCCAAAGTATCCCCAACTCCTAGGGGTATTTTGGGTTGTGACATAGACCCTTTTCGCAGCAGACAGGCCATCAGGCTCGTCTCCATAATCCGCAGCAGTGGACAGGCCGTAGGCCCCATCCTCAGAATAAGGCTGTCAAAAAAGCCCATATAGAAGGGTACCCGGCCCGGCCCGGCCCTCCAAAGCCCTCCAAAGCCCGGCCCTACCCCAGCCCTTGGGCCGGGCAGGGCCAAAAAATTGGAAGCCCTTGTTCTCTAGGGCCGGGCTAGGGCTCCCCCTGTCCGGCCCTTCCCGGCCCGGCCCGGCCCTACTTTATCTTAAGATAAATATTTTTTAATAATTTTACTAATATGCTCCCTTTAACCTTTCATTAACGTTATGAAAGTAGGGCTATGTTTGTAATTGCGCCAACTAAAGACCTTATAAAAACCAACCTAACACAGACCAAACCCTAACTTGTATTCACATTCTAAGACTTTGCCTTTTCATTCTTCAACTTCAATCGCACAGGCCACATACCACTTCGGCTCTTCATCGATCATCTCTCTCTCTCTCTCATATCTTACTCTCTACTTTCAGTTTTATATTTAAACATATTTTCAATTTTGTTCTATCTAGTTTTATTATTCTACTTGTTTACCTATACTATGTTTTGGTTTATTATGCATGACTGTCACTGATAAGGAATTTTTTTTTTTAACTCTGTCATTGCTCTTTTTGTTGCAATGTTGATCCCAAACCCGAATAAAAGAGGAGGGTATCCATTTCCATGTAAGGTTGACAGTCGGTGTAGTAAAAAACAATTTATTATCTTAGATGAAAAAAAAAAAATTCCGCTCTTTCTTCCGGCCCTTTGGCCGGCCCGGCTTGGCCCCGGCCCTTGAGGGGCCGGGCTAGGGCCCAATCAACCCCGGCCCTTGAAGGGCTAGGGCCGGGCTAGGGCTCTACTCTTATAAGGAAGGGTAGGGCTAGGGTTGACCCCGGCCCTACCCCAACCCGGACCTTTGACACCCCTACCTCAGAAGCCGCAGTAACCAGACACTCTGTCCGGTTGCCTTCTTCAAAGCAGCACTCCCAATGGGAGTGCCTACAGGTTCAGCCCTTGGGTTAAACCCCATTTACAGTAGACAGGCCATCAAGCCCGTCCCCAGAAGTCGCAGCAACCATACACTCTATCTGGTTGCCTTTTTCAAGGCAACACTCCCAATGGGAGTGCCTACAGATTCAACCCTTGGGTTAAATCTTAGTGCCAGCAAACAGGCCATTAGGCCGTTTCCATATCCCGCAACAACCAGACAGTCAGTCTGGTTGCCCTTATCAAAGCAGCACTCCCAATAGGAGTGCCTATAGGTTCCACCCTCGAGTTGAACCCTACTCACAGTAAACAAACCATCAGGCCCGTTCCCACATGCCGTAGCAACCAGGCAGCAAGCGCAGTTGCCTTATTCAAAGCAGCACCTCAATGGGAGTGCCTATAGGTTCAACCCTCGGGTTGAACTCCATTTGCAATAGTCAAGCCCTCAGGCCGACTGTTATTATTCTAATTTACCCAAAAGGATAGTTAAATTAATTGACCCTCAGATCAGGTGGAAGCGCCGAAAGGCTCACCAAATTTCCGAAGAGCCCACCATAGACGACATAATGGTCGGCATGATCAGATCAAAAAGAAAATGTCTCCAATCAGAGCAACATGCTACGGGCAGTTACAAGTATACCCCTAATCCAACACAACAAGATGTTGATTTTCTCAGGGCATTAGGACCTAATGCATTCCGAGGAACGAATCGTGCCACCCTCTCGACAATTGTCTACACACAAGGGGCAAACTCGCAGTGCAAGGGACACAAGCCCATTTTGGGGGAAATATGTGAAATCGCCCTCAAGATATGTCCAAATTTTCTGGGATCCTCGAGTCAAAGTTTTACATAGAGGAACAATGGCCGAAGGGCTCCCCTTGATCCAAAGAAAGGACAAAGAATGGGTTCGTAGCTTGCAGAGACCAAGCTATACCTGGGCTCATTGAAGAAGGTCACACATTCACCATCCGCCTTTAAGGCGAAACCAAAGGCGACCCTCCGTCGAGTCAACTGTTTCCTCGGTGGCGTCTTGCCCTCCACAAAGTAACGGAGGAAATGAAGTACAATATGCCTCGGTTCATATGGTCACGACTCGGAGTCAATACGAGGTTGAAAAGAGAGGGCACACCTTTAACCGAGAAAGGTATGAAGCTACTCTATCTCCGGCTTTAGCTGCACTCTCAACGCTAAAGGACAAAGAGGCTAATGCGTCAAGAATAGTAGAGTTTAATGCTCGTCCTCTTTGTAAGTCCAAAATATCTTGGCTAATTATGTATCAAAACGTAAGTCTAAGTGGAGTCATTTTTAAGTCAACTTGTCATACTTGGTAAAGCTTCAAAAAGCCGAAAAAAAGAGAAGAAATCTACATCAAGTATCACCTCCGGATCTAGGAAGGTAAGTGACTTAGTGACCCATTACCTAGGTTGGTTTTTGACTTAGAACACCTTTTTATCAACCTAGGAGTTTAGTATAATTCCATAAAAAAGTTATTGTATTCAAGTCATTCGAATTATTCGAAATTGGCTAAGTATGGAATGAAGGATCTATCCTTCTCCATGTTGGATAGATCGGTGGTGAAAAAATATGTATGAGGATTTTTTCCAGAGAGTCATATTTTGAAGGATCTATCCTTGGTAATGACGGATAGATCTATCAACATATGAATAGATCTATCCTTGGTGTGATAGATAGATCGGTGCTAACTTGGATAGATCGGTGCTTACATGAATAGACTTTGAAGGATCTATCCTTGGTGATGACGGATAGATCCGTGGGCAATGGATAGATCCGTCCACACCATGGATAGATCTATCCTTGCTAAATAAGAGTTCTATTCACATGCAATCTCTTTGGAATCTATAAATACGAATTCTATTGACCTAAGTCGTAGAGATCTTATTAGTTTGTGAGAGTAGAGGCTGGAGAACTCTCTCCTAGGGTTTCTTTATTCTTCATTGATTATAGTTGATCCCTCCTCTCACAACCTCTCTAGAGAATGCAAGAATAACTTTTCTATTCTTAGCTCTTGTATTGTGTGATCTTCATGGTTTTAAGATCCCTCTAGAGATTGTTAGAAAATTAATTTGACAATCCCGACACGTGTGTGTCTTTGGCCGGTGTTTGTGATCCGGAGCCTTCGTAGAAGGAGATCGATCCGAGAAGGATCGTGGTTGTTGTGGAGATCTAAGAGAAGTACGAGCGACTGCGGTTGATCACGGGACTTGCGGGTACGTGATGACTTTTCGAGGCGTGGAGGACTAAGAACTGAAGGATCGTAGTGTCGAGTCCGAAGGAGTCAAGTTCAAGTCTTGTAAGTTCTTGTTGACTTTGTCTTAGTGATATCTCTTTGCTGGACTAGGTCCCGTGGTTTTTCCCGGAAGGGTTTCCACGTAAAAAATCTTGTGTTGTGGTTTGCTTGTTTTCCTTTTCTGCACTTGATTATTATTTTCCCTTAGTTAATAATTTAATTCTTAAATCTTAAAAAGGGTAGAAAGAATTATAGGGAAAGCTAGCCATCCCCCTTTGGGTTTGTGAGTTCTCAACTCGAATATTTTATTTGGGGTTCACCGAGTGATTTTTCACTCTTGAAGTTCCACAAAAGAAGAGGACCCAAAGGAGTAGAGACCGAGAGAGAAAAAGGACCGCAAATGTAAATTTCCCTGACTCGGGAAATGAAATTCCGCTAATGAAGCATATCAGAAACATCTCACCGGATGTTCCTAAGGCCAGTAGCCCAATTAGCCCCATAATACGGAATATAACAGGCCAAGTTGAAGCTGTACTCCAAGCATTGAGCTCAACCAACCCCCTATATGGGGCTCCGGAAGCCCTGTTTACGGAAGAGGAATTTCCAAAGGTTATCTCTACGGGAGAATCGTCGTCTGAATCTTCACCGGGACCTGATAAAATGCTTTCAGTGACAATGGCCAAGCTGGGAGATGACACCGCTCCTCCTTTAGATCAAGAAGAAGCTCTCCTCACCCTTTATCGTCAAGTAGAAAGGAAAGATGATGAAATGGTCATCATGATGGAACGAATAGCTCAAATGACTGAACAGTTGTCTTCATTGAAGGCCAAAAATACCGAACAATCGGTGGAGCATTCAAATCCTTCATGTTCTAGTCGCGGACCACAAGGAAAAGAACAAGGTGCAACTTCAGGTGCCCAAACTAATCCATTTCCAAGATCGATGGGGTTGAATATTGTAGATACCCCGGTGGTCCCAAGTTTGGAAGCAGTAGCAGGGGGGATGGCACCATCCCTGATTGCAACGATTGAAGAAATGATCCGTAGCTAGATGCGAAGGGAGAAAGATCGGAAAATGATAACTGGTTGATTGTCAAGCCTTACCTATTTTCAATCGATGCAGTGCCCTTCCCGCCGGGTTTCTCACAACCTACATTTAAAATGTTTGATGGGACTGACGATCCCTGCCAACACATTGCCCACTTCTTGTCTAGGTGCGAGCCAGTGGCGCGAAATGGAGCATTATGCCTCCATTTTTTCATACAATCGCTCGAAGGAGCAGCCTTTACATGGTATGCAAACCTACCAAAAGAATCGATTCCCTGGGAGTCAATGGTCTTTGAATTCAAGAGACAGTTCTGTAATACCCAATGGAGAGTGGGTGTTCCAGAACTAATTGAAACAATGCAAAGAGAGAGTGAACCTGTCTCAGAATTCATAGCAAGATGGAGGTCATTGACTTTCTCATATCCATAGAAGTTTACGCGGCAAGAGTTGATACGGATGTGCCTGAACAACTTTAGGCACCATCTGTCTACATCCCTCATGGCTCAAACTTTTGTCGGGTTTGATGACTTGTGTACTAAGGCCCATGACATGGAACTACACTTAGGAAAAAGGAGACGCGATCAAGCCAACGATTGCTTTGAAACATCTGTAGCTGCATTGGTTGAGACGAAGAAGCAACCTTTGACCAAAGCATCTCTACCAGGACCGTAGAAGCAAGTGACAGTCGGGAGAAATAAAGTTTGAAAAGAAGAAGTCAAGAAGTCGACCATGCAAAACAGAATGGAAAAGACCTACTCCTTTTCAAATGAAGTAGTGAAAGACCTCTTCGAAGACCTGTTGTGTCAAAACTTGATAACTCTACCTGAGATCAAGAGGCCAAACGAAGCTGGAAAGACGGATCATCCAAAATATTGCCGCTTTCACCGTATTGTGAGCCACACCCTGAAAGATTGCTTTGTTCTAAATGATCAAATTTAGAAGTTGTCGGATGACAAGATAATTGTTATGGCTTCAGACAAAGTAGAAGCTGCCACAGCTAATACAGTGTTTGCAACAAAAATTGTCGACAAGGAGGAAGTAAAAGTCAACGGCGATTAAGCCCTTTCTGGAAGTGAAGAATGGACTCTCTATGAGAGCAAAGGAGCCAAGAAAAAGAAATAAATGGCTTAAAATCTAGTCACATGCCGGCAGCCTCACAGAGCCGAACAAAAGAAGATGCCCGGATTTGCTAAAAAGAAACAAAGAAAGTAGAAAAAGAAGAAAGAAAATGCAAAGAGTATGCTCCCGAGCTAGATCTTACAACAAGATCAACCCACACCCATCACCCTCAAGGACTTCGTTCCTCGAATACTATTTTAAGGTAAGAGCAGTGATTACTTTGACTATACTGATGAAAGTGACTATAATGAAGATGAGGATTTCTTTATGTCATGCATGAAGGTGAGTATCCACTCCCTCTAACCAAGCTCAAGGAGCTCTAAAGATGATACCTCATCAAACGGGACAACTTATAGCACTGGCGAGTTCACAACAACTAAAGAATCTACAGGACGTTGTGATGAAGAAGACGGTACCTCTGACTTGTAAGCATCCAGATCATCTTCGGCAGAAGATTCTTCCCCGATGCCATCTTCCCCCGAGAAGATCTCGACACTAAAAGAATGTTCCGACTCGATTTTCGACTTCCTTCGGAAGTGCCGCCATTGTCTCCAATCAAAACAAGAGACGCTTGGCCGTCCTGGAAATATGTAGCGACTACGTCCGGTCATCCTTGGCCACTTCATGAGCTCCGATCACCTTCACCAGTAGATGCACCTGTCGCGACCCAAAATACCCCCTAGGAGTTAGGGATACTTTGGCCGTCGTGTCACACTATCCTGTGATGACACATAAGGCGTACTTACCAACCTGTGAAATACATAAGGCACATAATAGCGGAAGAATAACATTTTTCTAAACATATAAAACCATATGTATTCTAAGTCCCGACCATCATATCATATACAAAACATCTAAGTGTAAAGTGGGCATGCCCACTATCAAAATATACATGTTCTCTCCCTCACCAATAATCTGAATAGGGCCGCCTATCCAATACTCTATCTTCACGAGGATGATCCATGGTGGGTTTTGGATCATAGTACTCTTCTTCTATCCAAGGTTCAGGAGCGCGCTCATCAAAACCTGCCGAAGATAACAACTTTGGCTGAGCATAGAATACTCAACGTCTACAAACCACTAGATAATAATGTCATAACATAACGTGCTTTATATGGCAGTTCGTCATATACACATGCAAATACTGTAAACAATTACGGAAATCCATTTTTACTTACACTGTGCATAATACTGTACATATACTTCTTTTACTTCTTTTCTTATACCTTACTTTTGTTTTCTTATCATTTCACTTGCTTTACACATGACTTGCCATTTGGAATCAGATAACAATGCTTACCCTGCTAGTGGTAAGAGCCCACTGTCATCCTTTCAATACATATACTTTTACTTGGAATCAGATGATAATGCTCACCCTGCTTGTGGTGAGAGCCCACTATCATCCTTCCAATACAAATGCTTTTACTTGGAATCAGAAGATAATGCTCACCCTGCCTGTGGTGAGAGCCCACTATCCTCCTTCCAATACAATTACTTTCACTTGGAATCAGAGAATAATGCTCACCCTACTTGTGGTGAGAGCCCACTATTCTCCTTCCAATACATATGTTTGTTCATGGTTTTACTTGGAATCAAATGATAATGCTCACCCTGCTTGTGGTGAGAGCCCACTATCATCCGTCCAATACAATTGTTTGTGTCTCATCTTTTGCTTTGCTTTCTTTACAATTGCTTTACTTTTCATCTTTTGCTTGCTTTTACAATACATGTACATATACAGAAGCTTGATCGTGTATATACGGTGTTCATATACAATGGTGAGTGAACATGATGGACAATTAGAAACACTTGATCATATAGCATATGCTTTTCTACTTCATTTAATCTTAATCACATAATCACTTATACATGGCACATGCTTGGTTCTTTTCATTTAAATCATCACATGACAATTTCATATGCTAAATACACTTGAATTCATCATCAATTACTTTTCTTTCAGTTGGGGTTAACCATAGAATCATCAGATCATGACTAGTAGGATTTCCTATAGTTTTCATCAAAACACATAGGTTTTCTTCTTGGTTTTCCATAAAACTCGGTCTTTAAATCATGCTTTTCTCAGTTGAATCATCACATAATTACTAAGTAGTAAGAGTATGTTTTTCATGCTTTGGGTTAAGGCATAGAGGCATCACAAGTTAACTAACAACACAAATAATGATTTTTATCTTAATTTTACAATATGGGTTATGGTATTAAAATCTAGTAGAGTGTATCAATCTTTATAGATCAAATCCCTTTGATCTAAGTGCTCTAGAACAAGCTAAGAAGAAAGAAGGGCTCCCTATTTGGTTGAAAACACTAAAGCAATAACAAAACAAGAAAACCTAAGCAAGCACCAAGCTCCTCTTCTTTCTCCCCTTTCTTCTCCCTCAAATTTCTCTCAAAAGTATGCTTAGGGTTGCATAAACCCTAACACCCATGAAAATGGTGTTTAAATAGGCCAAGGGGGTTGCCCAAAGACCCCCATACCCTTAAAAATATCCTGGGAGTCAGATATTGCCCAAATGAACAGTGCACCGATCGACCGGTCACAAGTTCGGTCGACCGGTTTGGTCACCCTGTGTCCTATTTTTCCCGCTTCAGTATTTTGACCATAACTTTTGACTCGCTCATCCGATTTTGACGATTCAACTTGCGTTGGACTCATATTTAAATGGGAAACAACATTTATGTTTTGAGAAAATCCTAATTATTTTGTATTCATATTCTAAAATGGCCCTAAAGGTTACTAGTCCAAAGTGACTGCTGACTTGACAGAAGACTTGCTTTTGGAAAACCCACATTTCACTTAACTTCTACTCAAAATATGAAAAAGCGTAAAACATGAACCTCGAAGAGGGCTTCAATATCTTTCAAATGGTTTAAGAATCACTCAATTTTGATGAGTTATGATGAACCTAGAGTTCCTTAAATTTGAGGAAATGACATGACATCCTTCTTTTTGACACTTAGCACATTTCGAGTGCTTTCGTACTCTCTTACCTTGGTCCAACACCCTACTCACACCTCATGACACTTTTACCCATATGTTTTTGAACCACCTTGGTGATCATTGAACACCCACCAACATGCATGAGAGGCCCCGGCCTCCTTATGCCTCGTGCACTAGCACTCTTCATAGCACTATTCACAACTATCCCTTAAGCACTTAGGGTATTTAATACCCTTACTTTTATTCACTTGGAGTATCTTCACACTCTCTTGTTGAGCCTCAACACATGCACTTAAAACCCTTACTTGACTCACCATACAACCAAGAACAAGATGGAAGGCTTTAGGCCTTTACTTGCACTGTCCGTGGGCACTATTCACCTGATCAGTGAACCCGAATTTCGGGGCTCTACAGCACCGATATACCTAATCAACCTACCGGAGTTTGCTCCAGGCTTAATAGGGTACTCTCTAAAATTTCCAAAACTGACTCTTGAACAAGATGACAGATTGACCCTGATCACGGATCCTCATCAGTGGCATCAAGCGATACCCCGACAAGGGGTGATGACTCGGATGATGACTCTTCCGTACAGATTAAAAGGAGAGAATATATTGGACTGTGCCTGTCAACATGGTCCAAATTCTGGAAAAAGAGGTAGCCGAAGCCTCCCCGTCCAATGCAATTGTCGAGGTTTATCAAATGAACCTCCGATCCGAAAAAAGACTACAGTCAAGGGCAGTTCTGGCTAAAAAGAGCATAAACCCGCTCCCACCCCGACCTGACTCTCTTCAGCCTGAAGCAGCCAATGGTCAAAGAATCAATGTCCTCTCACATTTGAAGAAAATCCCATCATTGCTGAGTGTATATGATGCACTCAAAATGTCACCAGAGTTGAGGCTGTCACTCATATATGCCCTGACAAATCTAGGGGAATTCTCAATAGACATCCAAAATCAGCCTACAGCTCAAAACCCCTAGGAGAGAGTAGAGCCATCTTGCCTCTTCACGGTTACATTCGGGGATGAGGATATGCATGTGGAATCCCCTGATCATAACCGTCCCCTGTTCATCACTGGAACGATAAATGGAGCCAAGATGTCACGAGTGATGATCGATGGTGGATCTGCCGTCAACATCTTGCCCAAAAGGGCCATGTCACATGTCAGAATCAAACCTAGCAGTCTACGGTCAAGCAACCTTGTTATACAAGGGTTCAATCAAAATGAACAAAAGCCTATAGGGGTTGTCAAGTTAAAGAGAAAATTTGGAGAGATCAAAGAAACTACTTCGTTCTTGATAATCGATGCTAACACTTCCTAGTTCACCCTCCTTGGGCCCATGGATGTATGACCATTCTGTCATTCCATCTAGCTACCATCAATGCATTAAATATTATTGGGGGAAGGTGCAAGAAAAGATCATTGCTAACAATGACCCATTTGATGGAGCAGAATCCTATTATGCAGATGCTCGATTCTATGTCAGAAGAATGGAGACACTTGAAATGAGCGCCTCCGGCACCGTGAAAATTTCAGGGAAACCCGACGGATCGATAGCAAAATCACCAGTCCAGAAGGTGTTTCAATACACACCTAAAAATAAAAGAGCTGAAGGGACACCCACTTTGGCCCTGGTTGATCCCTTGCAGGCCCTCAAACTGGCCCATACGATCCCTTTGAGGAAAACAGAATGCAGCATGGTGGACGTATATAGTGCGTTCACCGTCCCGGCAAAGAAGAGGGGGGAGAGACCAATCCATTTTCACTCGTTAGGAGAAATGGGTTGATCAAACCATGAATGGAGATGGCCAATCCAAAAAGATCAAGTCAAAGAACACAAAAGAGTTGACTATGCCAACAAGTTACGCTTAGTGTTCAAGAAAGCTGTAGAGCCCCGGACTTTTTCATGCTTAATACATGGCACTTTCGTAGCCAATTTGTCTTTAAAGTAGTACAATTAATAAATAAGGAAGAAATTAGAAATTCTGAAATGTCAAAATGATCCTTTTCGAAGTACGAACCCAACACAAGTTGAATCGTCGAAATCCGACGAGCGAGTCAAAAGATATGGCCAAAACAGTTTGGACCTACAGGTAATCGATCGCTCGGTCCATGGAGCGATCGATCGGTCCAAAACCGATCGATCGGAAGCTATCGACTGGTCGAAAAATTTGTATGGGGAAATTTTCCAGAGAGTTGATTTTTGGTCGAGAGCTCGGTCAATTCACTGATCGCTCGGTAGGCAACCGATCGATCGGTCATAACCACCGATCGCTCGGTCTTCGTGTTTTTGCAGAAATTTCATTAAGGGTGTTTTCATCTTTTGGGCGTTTCACTTATGCCTTAAAGGCTTTGCCCGAACATTTGAGGGTTCATACACAACACTTAGAGTCTTTTGAGAGATAGAGAGAAAGGAGAAGGGGTTCCTTAACCTAGGGTTTGCTCTTGGGGAGAAATCAAAGGGGTTTCAAGACCCACAATCACCTCAAGCTTGGATTGCTTCAAGATTCCGGTTCGAGCACGCGAGGAGCAGTTTCTCCAAGCTAGGGCAGCATCTACACACACGTTTTGGAAGGGGATTCCTTCCCTCATTTGTCAAGGTCGGTACCTTGTGCTACCCTCTTAGTCATAACTTTCTCTTTTCTTTTCTATTCTTTGTTTTCCCCATCTATAACTACAATATGAGTTGTAATGTGTAAATGGTGTGAATGGAGATGGATATTGGCGATGGGATGCCGTGTGTATGGTTGTGATGAATGAAATGGGGAGGACATTGTATCCATAATGAACATACATGTGTGAAGTGAACATCATTCCACCTAGAAAAGCATGATATAGGTTTAATACATAATGAACACACCCCATGTTTGATGAAATGCCAAGATGAAAGAAATGAATTATAAATTAAGAAAATGCATGCTTAAATACTTATGTAACTTGTTAGGACTTATGATATTGTGAGACCTCGTTTTCCCTAAAATATTATGAATGTTATCGGTTTAAAATTGCTATATGCTATATATTGTGAAATCCCCAAATGTCATCTTTAAATTCCAATGCAAGTATGCACACGAATCCACGAGCACGGCATGCATGCCATGAATTTACCGAGGCTCTCAAGAACGAGGTTGAGAGGTGGGACATATCCTACGATATGTTTTACCTCGGTTTTCATAAGAAAACAAGTACAAACATTCCACAAGGGGCCTCCCCTCACTCACAAGTGCATAGCATAAAAAAGGGCCTCCCTTCCCTCGCAAGTACATACATATCATGAAGAACGGTCTCCCTTCCCTCTCAAGTTCATTGCATAAGGAAGGGTCTCCCTTCCCTCTCAAGGCATCTCACAAGCGCATCTCACAAGTACATCTTACAAGTGTATCTCACAAGTTAAATGATCACAAGCAAGCACGCATGACATGCATGATATGACACGATATACAAGAATCAAGCAAGATAGACAAGATGAGTTTTCAAGCACGAAAATGGTACCTTAAGTCAAGTCAAGTGCACGGTGTTTTCAAGGGTTTTATCGGCTTGTATGAATGCTAGCATGATTATATACTGCTTTACTTTATTGTTATGATATGAATTATTCCTGCTTTATATGTGTGAATTGTTTCCTGCTCTATATATCGCTATATGTATGCTATGACTATTGGTTAGTATTTGGTACCCGTTGAGTATTCCATGCTCAGACGTACTTCTTATGTCGGCAGGTGATAGCGGGGCGGCTGCTCCTTTTGATGTCTGTGCTCCTGGCCCATGGGTGGAGGAGGAGTACGTTGAGGAACCTTTAAAGGAACCTCCGGTCGAGGGTTACTATTAGATGGTAGTAGATTCTGAGTGATATAGCTGCGGGTGAGTTGAGAGAGATATATCCATGTATTTTGGCCGGCATGTCCGCACTTTCTTTTGTATATCTTTTGTATAACTTGGATCACATGTATATACATAGAGGTTTTTATTTAAGTCTTCCGCTGTGCTATGTTAGAATTTGTTTCCGCTGTTTATATCCTCTTTGTATATGCTCTGTGGGTTTTTGCAGGATGGTTTGTCAAGCAAGTCATGTAAGTCATGATTAGTAGTCCAAAGTTCACTCTAACTCCTAGGGTGGGTTTTGGGTCGCAATAAGAAGTGGTATTAGAGCTTAGGCTTTAAGTCTCTAGGGTCACTTAGAATCTAATATCACGGCTTGACAAATGGCATATGTCAGGAAACAAGTTAGGAAGGAAGTAAGTCGGAAGCGAGTCTTGATCCAAGTGAAAGACTCAGCTTTAGTCTTAGTCAAATGGTTGTTTCAACCAAGTACGAGTCTTAGAAACGCTAGAACACCAAGGTATAATATTATAAATACACCGATGGTTGTGATGCTATGTATCTTAGTATCATACAACTAGTACAAATTGAATCATTGTGCAATGGAACTGTGATAAATTGTGGTTTCAAGTTAGACTTATGTGGTGCTATTGTTCTCAGGACTTTAGTCATGAGGCGGGGCACACGGGGTCGTGGACCACACACCAGAGGTTCATCTTCTTCTAGAGATGAGGATGAGCAGCCGGACCCCTCTCAGGTCTTAGGCTCTATTGCTGAGACTCTTGCTATTCTGGCGGCTCGGCAGGCTATACCATCGTCGGCGGCACCTACTCCACCGCCCACAGCTCCAGTACATCGTACAGCTGGGGTTGAGGCATTCAGGAGATTGAGGCCTCCATCATTCCATAGGAGTGTGGACCCTCTTGCTGTGGAGGCGTGGATCCTCCAGATGGAGAAGATCTTTGCGGTCCTCTCGCCTATAGAGGAGGATAGAGTAGCATGGGCAGTTTTCATGCTAGAGGGGGAGGCACATCACTGGTGGTTGTCCGCCTTGAGGACGCGAGATTTGACCATGCAGGGTCAACCTTGGACTTGGGAGGAGTTCAAGGATACTTTTTATAAGAAGTACTTCCCTGTTGGAGCGCGGGAAAAGAAAGAAAGAGAGTTCATTAACCTGGAGCAAGGTTCGATGACTGTAGCCGCTTATGAGGCTAAGTTCTCGAAGCTATCATGCTTCGCTACTCACATGGTTGCCACCGAGGCAATGAAGGCGAGAAGGTTTGAGCAAGGGCTCAAAGATGTTATCATGGAGAAGGTTTTGGTTTTCAGACATGCTACCTACCCTGAGGTAGTACATAAAACCTTATTGGTCAAGGCGAATTCCGAGGCCGTGTCCAAGAAGGCGAACTTTTGAGAGATGGAGGGCGGCAGTGAATTGGTTTGCATGTAAGTCCAAAGGAAAGTCCTTTATAGCCCATATTAGACTGTTAACTTTTTGTGCGTTCGTGTACCATGTGCGGGTTGAGCGGAATAGAAGGGCCTTCAATCGAGAGTATCAAACCCCTTCCAGCATTGTTCAACTTATCAGGGGTGATGTGACTACGAAGATTGATTGGAAGGTGCCGAAGGAAGACAACGAAGTGAACAGAAGCATCACTCAACAGTGGGGACAGCAATCTGTTTGGACCCCGAAGTGGATTCAATGGATTAAGTGGACTCCTCCCGATCGTGATTGGGTAGTTCTAAATACTGATGGGTCGTGGAGAGCCACTTTTGGAGGGTATGGGTGTCTCTGTCGTGCAGTTGATGGGAAACCGTTATGGGCTATGGTTGGAGGAATGGCGGAAGGCTCGGTGATATCTATGGAAATCATGGCTGTATGGAGGGGCTTAGAGGAGGCATATCAGAGGGGGATTCAAAAAATTCGCATAGAATCAGACTCCTCTTGGGCGGTAAATTGTGTTCAAAATAACTGTTTGTGGCCGTGGAAGGAAGAGGCCCTTCTCTCCAATATCGAGCGCTATAGGGCATGCATGGAAGCCTGTGAAGTTAACTTTATTCCGAGGGAAGGAAATAGAGCGGCGGATTTCTTGTCCAAGATGTGTACTCGGGTTGAGGAACTCAGCCTCAACCCCGATAGCTTCCCTATATTACTAGCAAAACTCGTTCATGATGATGAGCGAGGATGTAAAGTTTTGAGGATGTAGTTTTCCCCCCCTTTTTTGGTAGTGCAGGTAGGGGTCCGCCTAACCCCGGCTTTTCTTCCCCAAAAAAAAAGTAGTTCAGCACCTCCAGAGAGGCGGGCTCGTACCAGCCCTTATCAGTATGCGTGGCCAGCACCACCGATGAGGCCATCTTATGCGCCTCCAGCTCCACGGCAGTATGTACCTCAGGCACCGCGACCTCAGGCTCTTCCAGCTCTACGGCCAGTTGCACCTCAGACGGTGAGGTATGCTCCACCTCCGGCCCCTCTGACCTATACACACGAGGTCTGCACTTCGTGCGGCCGAAGTCACCCGATAGGAGATTGCCGAGGGCATCGGGTGGATGTTTTCATTGTGGTCACTAGGGCCATGTGATCAAGGATTGCCCCACTCAGCATTTACCAGGCCAGTCTCAGGGGATTAGACCCCCACACGCCCAGCAGGATCATACCAAGCGTCATCCAAGACTACCCGGTCTACACCTCCGCCTCGCCAGGCGAACCAGGGGCGAGTTTTTGCCTTGATAAAGGGTGATGCACTTGCATCTGATGATGTGGTGCAAGGTACGCGTTTAGAGTTATTCTTTTATCCATGATTGTCATGTTATGCTTTACTCCTTATGTACGTATGTGGCATGCTATATATCTATCTACCTATATACATATGATGTGATGCATGGATTAACGTAGCTAGTTGAAAATTCAGGAACCCTACTAGTCAACGAATGTTTGGCTAGAGTGTTGATTGATACCGGGTCTACTCATTCGTTTGTCTCGCCGAGCTTTTCAGAAGGCTTTTCTGTGGAGCCTAGTCAGCTAGAACCGAAGTTAGCCATTTCGACTCCTCTTGGCAAAACGGTGTTGACAAACAAAGTGTGTCGTAATAGTGTGGTTCAAGTGGGAAGCCACGAGTTGGCGGTTGATCTAATAGTTCTTGGATTCCAAGACTTTGACGTGATATTGGGAATGGATTGGTTAGCGGCACATCACAGGCATGTAGCTTGCTTTGAGAAAATGGTACTCTTCAAGCCAGTAGGAGGAAAACCATTCCACTTTCGCGGGTTGAAAAGTAGAGATATTGCTAGTTTTGCGGCATTGAGCTTAGCTAACCCTGAGGCAAAGGACTCATCGACTATTTCGGTTGTGAGTGAATTCCTGGATGTATTTCCAGAGGAGTTACCGGGATTGCCTCCAGTCAGGCACAGCATGGTGTCACAGGCACAGCTCCTATTTTCAGGGCTCCGTATAGAATGGCCCCGATTGAACTCAAAGAGTTGAAGACTCAGTTGGAGGAACTGCAAGGCCTTGGTTTCATTCAACCAAGTGTCTTACCGTGGGGTGCCCCGGTGTTATTTGTTAAGAAGAAGGATGGCTCGATGCGGATGTGCATCGGTTACTGACAGTTGAACAAGGTCACTATAAAGAATAGGTATCCATTGCCTAGAATTGATGACTTGTTCGATCAATTGAAATGAGCGAGATTTTTCTCAAAGATAGATCTTCGGTCGGGTTATCACCAGTTGAAGATTAAGGCGGAAGATGTTCCTAAAAGTGCTTTTCGGACTCGATACGGACACTACGAGTTCTTGGTGATGCCTTTTGGTCTCACAAATGTGCCGGCAGACTTTATGGATTTAATGAACCAGGTGTTCCGGCCATACCTGGATCGATGCGTGATCGTGTTTGTCGACGATATCTTAGTGTATTCCCAGACACGGGAATATCACATGCGATACCTTCGCCTTGCTTTGGAAATGCTGAGAGAGCACAAGCTGTACGCCAAACTTAGCAAGTGTGAGTTTTGGTTGGAAGAGGTGGCATTCATAGGCCACATTGTATCCGCGGAAGGCATTTTGGTGGATCCGAAGAAGATAGAGGCAGTCATGAGTTGGGTGAGGCCCAAGAGTGTCATAGAGATACGTAGTTTCCTTGGGTTGGCAGGCTACTACAGGAGATTCGTAGAGGGTTTGTCCAGCCTTGCGCACCGCTCACTTATTTGACGAGGAAGAATGCAAAATTTGTATGGAGTGATAAGTGTGAGATCAGTTTCACGGAACTGAAGAGGAGGCTTACTACAGCCCCTGTCCTTACTGTGCCATCCGGACCTTATGGGTATGAGGTGTATAGTGATGCCTCACATGTTGGACTTGGGTGTGTGCTCATGCAACACAAGAAAGTCATTGCCTATGCAACGAGGCAATTGAAAGAGCATGAGAAGAATTATCCCATGCACGACTTGGAGCTTGTGGCGATCGTGTTTGCACTTAAGATTCGGCGTCATTACCTTTATGGGGTGGAGTTCCATGTGTTCACGGATCACAAGAGTCTCAAGTATCTCTTTTCCCAAAAGGAGCTGAATCTAAGGCAACGGCGTTGGATGAAATTTTTGAAAGACTATGATTGTACCATTCAATACCACCCGGGTAAAGCAAATGTAGTGGCTGATGCTTTGAGTAGAAGACCTCCGGGGTTGTTAGCATGCATGTTGGTGCAGGAATGGAAGCTACTTGAAGATTTGGAAAATCTGGACATCAGTGTGAATGACTCTGTCCGTAGTCCTATCTTGGCAAATGTTACGGTTTGGCCATACATTATAGATTTGATCCAAGAATACCAAGCCACGGATGCTGAATTGTTGGCTTATCGGGACAAGGAAGTTGCTAAGGGTAGTGAGGACTTCTCTCTCACTAGCCGAGGTTCTATCACATTCAAGGGAAGACTGTGTGTCCCAGCCAATACAGATCTTCGGAGGGAGATTATGGATGAAGCCAACCGGGCAAAGTACACTGTGCATCCAGGGGGTATGAAGATGTATCGGAACCTCAAGAGTCACTTTTGGTGGCAGAATATGAAGAGGGATGTTGCGGATTATGTGGCACGGTGCTTTGTGTGCCAGCAGGTGAAAGCAGAGCACATGTGACCCACCGGTCTATTGCAGTCTCTTCCTATTCCAGAGTGGAAATGAGAGAACATCTCCATGGACTGAATAGTTGGCTTGCCAAAGATGGCAAGTGGCTCAGATACGATTTGGGTTGTGGTGGACTGTTTGACAAAGTCCATGCATTTCTTACCTTACCGGACCACATTCAATTCTAATCAGTTGGCCGCTCTGTACATCAAGGAAGTTGTTAGGCTACATGGGGTGCCAGTCAGTATTGTGTCAGATCAGGATCCAAGATTCACATCAAGATTCTGGAAAATTTTTCAGGAAGCTATGGGTTCCCGACTTGATTTCAGCACAGCATTTCATCCATAGACGGATGGGCAAACCGAGAGGGTGAACCAAGTTATCGAAGATATGCTTCGGGCGTGTATGCTGGATTTCAAGGGCAGTTGGGAAGAACACTTGCCTTTGGTTGAATTTGCCTATAACAATAGCTATCAGGCGAGCATCCAAATGGTACCATTTGAGGCCTTATATGGGCGAAGCTGCAGGTCTCCTCTCTACTGGGATGAGGTAAGAGAAAGAAAGGTGTTAGGTCCGGAGTTGATTGAGCAAACTGCGAGTATAGTCAAGATCATCCGGGATCAGTTGAAAGTCGCTCAAGATCGTCAAAAGAGCTATGCGGACACTCGTCGAAGGGACTTGGAATTCCTGGTTAGGGATCAAGTCTTTGTGAAGGTATCTCCTAGCAAGGGGATTATGAGATTTGGCAGGCGAGGCAAGCTTAGTCCTCGATATGTTGGCCCGTTTGAGATTATCACGCGAGTTGGTGAGGTTGCTTACAGGGTAGCTCTTCCACCTCACATGGCCGCGGTTCACAACGTTTTTCATGTGTCTATGCTTCGGAAGTACATTGCGGATCCTTTGCATGTCATAGACTTGGAACCGTTGGAAATTTGGGAGGATCTCACTTTAGTAGAAAAGCCGGTTCACATATTGGATCGGAGAGATCAAGTCCTTCGCAACAAAACTATTCCATTGATTCTTGTGCAATGGCAGCATCATGCTCAAGAAGAAGCTACATGGGAGCGTGAGACCGAAGTCAAAGCGAAGTACCCGAAATTGTTTGAATGAGTTTTGTATAGGTTTTGTATGTGGCTTGTAAATTTGTTTTGTTTTGTAATGCATGTAATCGTCTAAATTTCGAGGATGAAATTTTTGTAAGGAGGGAGGATGTAGAGCCCCGGACTTTTTCATGCTTAATACATGGCACTTTCGTGGCCAATTTACCTTTAAAGTAGTACAATTAATAAATAAGGAAGAAATTAGAAATTCAAAAATGTCAAAAATGTTTCTTTTCGAAGTACGAACCCAACGCAAGTTGAATCGTCGAAATCCGACGAGCGAGTCAAAAGATATGGCCAAAACAGTTTGGACCTGCAGGCAACCGATTGCTCGGTCCATGGAGCAATCGATCGGAGGCTATCGACTGGTCGAAAAATTTGAATGGGGAAATTTTCTAGAGAGTTGATTTTTGGTCGAGAGCTCGGTCAATTCACCGATCGCTCGGTAGGCAACCGATCGATCGGTCATAACCACCGATCGCTCGGTCTTCGTGTTTTTGTAGAAATTTCATTAAGGGTGTTTTGGTCTTTTGGGCGTTTCACTCATGCCTTAAAGGCTTTGCCCGAACATTTGAGGGTTCATACACAACACTTAGAGTCTTTTGAGAGATAGAGAGAAAGGAGAAGGGGTTCCTTAACCTAGGGTTTGCTCTTGGGGAGAAATCAAAGGGGTTTCAAGACCCACAATCACCTCAAGCTTGGATTGCTTCAAGATTCCGGTTCGAGCACGCGAGGAGCAGTTTCTCCAAGCTAGGGCAGCATCTACACACACGTTTTGGAAGGGGATTCCTTCCCTCATTTGTCAAGGTCGGTACCTTGTGCTACCCTCTTAGTCATAACTTTCTCTTTTCTTTTCTATTCTTTGTTTTCCCCATCTATAACTACAATATGAGTTGTAATGTGTAAATGGTGTGAATGGAGATGGATATTGGCGATGGGATGCCATGTGTATGGTTGTGATGAATGAAATGGGGAGGGCATTGTATCCATAATGAACATACATGTGTGAAGTGAACATCATTCCACCTAGAAAAGCATGATATAGGTTTAATACATAATGAACACACCCCATGTTTGATGAAGTGCCAAGATGAAAGAAATGAATTATAAATTAAGAAAATGCATGCTTAAATACTTATGTAACTTGTTAGGACTTATGATATTGTGAGACCTCGTTTTCCCTAAAATATTATGAATGTTATCGGTTTAAAATTGCTATATGCTATATATTGTGAAATCCCCAAATGTCATCTTTAAATTCCAATGCAAGTATGCACACGAATCCACGAGCACGGCATGCATGCCATGAATTTACCGAGGCTCTCAAGAACGAGGTTGAGAGGTGGGACATATCCTATAATATGTTTTACCTCGCTTTTCACAAGAAAACAAGAACAAACATTCCACGAGGGGCCTCCCCTCACTCACAAGTGCATAGCATAAAGAAGGGCCTCCCTTCCCTCGCAAGTACATACATATCATGAAGAAGGGTCTCCCTTCCCTCTCAAGTGCATTGCATAAGGAAGGGTCTCCCTTCCCTCTCAAGGCATCTTACAAGCGCATCTCCCAAGTACATCTTACAAGTGTATCTCACAAGTTACATGATCACAAGCAAGCACGCATGATATGACACGATATACAAGAATCAAGCAAGATAGACAAGACGAGTTTTCAAGCACAAAAATGGTACCTTAAGTCAAGTCAAGTGCACGGTGTTTTCAAGGGTTTTATCGGCTCTTATGAATGCAAGCATGATTATATACTGCTTTACTTTATTGTTATGATATGAATTATTCCTGCTTTATATGTGTGAATTGTTTCCTACTCTATGTATCGTTATCTGTATGCTATGACTAATAGTATTTGGTACCCGTTGAGTATTCCATGCTTAGCCATACTTCTTATGTCGGCAAGTGATAGTGGGGCGGCTGCTCCTTTTGATGTCTGTGCTCCTGGCCCATGGGTGGAGGAGGAGTACGTTGAGGAACCTTTAGAGGAACCTCCGGTCGAGGGTTACTATTAGATGATAGTAGATTCTGAGTGATATAGCTGTGGGTGAGTTGAGAGAGATATATCCATGTATTTTGGCGGGCATGTCCGCACTTTCTTTTGTATATCTTTTGTGTAACTTGGATCACATGTATATACATAGAGGTTTTGTTTAAGTCTTCCACTGTGCTATGTTAGAATATGTTTCCGCTGTTTATATCCTCTTTGTATATGCTCTGTGGGTTTTTGCAGGATGGTTTGTCAAGCAAGTCATGTAAGTCATGATTAGTCATCCAAAGTTCACTCTAACTCCTAGGGTGGGTTTTGGGTCGCGACAAAAGCAAACCTAGACCCTATGAAAATCGAAGATACTCCAGTCTTTAAGACCATAATAGCTTCATCCCGACTCCTAAAGGAAGGACCAAAAGAGCTAGACTACCAGGACTCGGCTCCTGTGTTCATAACTACTACAAAGGTGGAATCCCCATCAAGAGAAGGAGACCCCATGGAGCTGCCCCCAAAAGAAGAAGGGTCTTGCTAAGTACCCCTAGGGTTTGATATGGCCGCCCACCAAGAAATAGTCGACAAAATGGCTCAAGTCAGTCTCAACGCATGGAGGAAATGGCCAACGGCAGAAGCAATCTCCAGAATCGTTCCATTCAGGGGAACACGAAAGAAACCCATTGTCTTCTGCCCTGCCGGTCGAACAAATGGAGCTTCCTAGAATGACAGTAAGAACAAGAGGGTCAACCTTTACTGAAAAAAGCTAGGATACACCCTACTCGAGAAACACAGATTTGATCCAGAAGAAAAAGAGCAGATCGAAGGTGAGCTTATGCCAACTTCCGAGTCAGCACTTAACTCGAGACAAAGATTTCAATTCTTAATATAAGCCTGTGAGAATTTAGACAACATATAGAGCATTAGCTAAAGATAACCATTTAAGAAGAGTTACACAATTCATGGTTTCGTACTATTCTTTCAATTTGTTAATTTCTTATTTATGCATTTAATCAAACACTTGGAGTGCAACACATTCATAGCCTAATTGATTCAAGTTATTAGTTCATACATTTCATCAAACACAAGGAGTGCATCTATCATGAGTACATTGCCCTTCCACCATTTTCCAACACACATTCACCACAATAACACGACATCCAATCGCCTCAACCACCATCCATCCATACCTCCCCACACATTCACACCATTTCTATTTATCTTGTTCAATTAGGGATAGTAGTTGTATTTCAAAGAAAATGGTAAACAAACCCAAGAACATCATTTTTGAAAGAGGAACTAAGTTATTACTAAGCTAGTTAAGAGGGTGTACTAACCTTTTGAGGATCACTTCTTAATTTGAAGAAACCCTTAAACAAGAATCCCAACTTGAGGAAGAAGACACCACCACTTGAGGATGAAGATCCTTGCTCAAGAGGATGATCCAAGCTTGATTTGGACTCCCTTTGATCTCCACAAAACCCCTCTTGGAAATCCCCAAATCTCTCCTCTCCTTCCTCTCTTTTTCTCTCCTCTAGGTTTAGGGTAAGCCAAACTCCCTAAGTGGCTTTCTATTTATAAGCCTAATGGTTAAAAACCCTCATTTCGGGCCTTTAAAAAAATAAAATCGTGCGTTGACGATTGATCGTTAGTTGGGATGATTGATTGTCCACGTTCCCGAAAGCTATCCAAATTTCTGGGTTCCTGACTATCGATCGTTAGCTTGGGACGATCGATCGTCAAAATCCTGAGAACTGGCCAGAATTTACCCTTTTGGTATTTTAACCATAAATTTTGACTCACTCATTAGATTTTGACGATTAAACTTGTGTTGGACTCATATTTGAAAGGAGAACAACTTTGATGTTTTACACAACTCCTAATTCTTCTATATTCATGGTCTAAAGTGGCCATAAAGGTGACTAGGTCAGAAAATTCAACAGAAAAATGATGGAAAACCCATATTTGACTTAACTTCGACTCCAATTATGGAAAAGTGATAAACATGAACCTCGAAGAGGATTTCAATATTGTTCTAATGGTTCAAGAATCACTCAATTCTGATAAGAGGTGAGAAAACTAGAGCTATTCAAAGTTGAGGGTATATTAAGGCGAAACCCTTGTTGATACTTAAGAGTATTCCATACTCTTCCTTCATTCCAAACACCCATACACTTAAAAAGATGTTCTTAAAGCTTTAATACATATCATCATTCATCGTATTAAGCCATCAAGATCCGGGGTTCTACACGTCCTCAGGGTATACTGAACTTCTCCTATCGCGACGATTAGGCTTATTATTATATCCAAACTGAAGAGCTCTTGAAGTATTGGTACGTGAAACAACAGTGTTAATGTAGATCCCCGAACTTTTGACATCTATACATGACCCCCCCTTTCGTAGCCATTTTTCCTTTAAAGTAGTGCAATTAATAAATAAGGAAGAAATTGGAAATTCCGAATCGTCAGAAATGTTCCTTTTCGAAGTACAAACCCAACGCAAGTTGAATCGTCAAAATCGGACGAACGAGTCAAAAGTTATGGCCAAAACAGTTTGGACCTGCAGAGCACCGATCGCTCGGTCCATGGAGCGATCGATCGGTCCAAAACCGATCGCTCGGAGGCTATCGACTGGTCAAGATTTTTGTATGGAGAAATTTTCCAGAGAGTGAAATTTTAACCGATCGCTCGGTTATGAAACCGATCGATCGGTAGGCAACCGATCGATCGGTCATTAACACCGATCGCTCGGTACTCGCGTTTTTGCAGAATTTTCACTAAGGGCATTTTCGGCATAAGGGTGTTATACCTTTTCTTATATAGGATTGCCCGAGCCTTTAGGGCTCATTCTCAACACTTAGAAGATTTGGGAGATTAGAAGAGAGGAGAAAGGGTTCCTAAACCTAGGGTTTCCATTTTGAAGAGAAATCAAAGGGGTTTGAGACCCTAGATCATCCTCAAGCACGTTTTCCTTCAAGATCTCGGCTCAAGCTCGTGTGGAGCTCGTGTTCCAAGCTAGGGCAGCAACTCACGGTCGTTTTGGAAAGGGGGATTTCTTCCCCACTTGATCAAGGTCGGTGCTTTTTACTACCCTCCTAGTTATAGCCTCTCCTTTCCTTATTTCTTCTTGTTTTCCTTCATATATATATATATATTATGAGATGGGTGGTAGGTATGGTAAATGGAGATGGATGTTGGCGAATGGATGCCGTGTGAATGATGAAATGAATGAATGGGGAAGGGCATTGTACTAATAATAAACATACAAGTGTGATGTGAGTATAACCCACCTAGAAAAGCATGTTGTAGGGTTAATAAATAATGAACACACCATGTTTGATGAAATGCCAAGATGAATGAAATGAATAAGAAATTAAGAAAATTCATGTTTAAGGTTTATGGAAATTTGCTAGAGTTATGATAGTGTGCCTTCTTGTTTTCCCTAAATTACACAAATATTGAATTGCTCAATTGATTGATGTCTATGGATTGTTATGTATTGTTAACTCTCCAAATGTCACATTTAAATTTAAATGCAAGTATGTACACGCTTCCACGAGCACGCATGCATGACATGATTTACCGAGGTTTTCAAGAATGAGATTTAGAGGTGGGGCATATCCTACGATATGTTTTACCTTGCTTTTGGCAAGGATAAGACAATCATACATTTTCATAAGAAGGGTCTCCCTTCCCTCGCAAGCGCATCTCACAAGGATACCTCACAAGTGAATCTCACAAGTGGAAGGACAAGCATAAGCATTCTAGATTGAAGGGTCTCCCTTCCCTCACAAGTAGTTTACTTTTTCAAGCAAGCATGACAAGACATGGCATGACAAGCATAAGCATTCTAGGAAGAAGGGTCTCCCTCCCCTCACAAGTAGTTTAATTTTCCAAGCAAGCATGACAAGACATGGCATGACATGCATGATACGATAAGATAAGACAAACATGACAAGTTTTCAAGCAAGGAAATGGTATTTTCAGTCAAGTCAAGTGCACGGTGTTTTCAAGGGTTTTATCGGCTTTTATGAATTCAAGCATGATTATATACTCCTTTACTTCATTGTCATGATTTGAATTATTCCTGCTTTATAGGCTTGAATTGTCTCCTGCTTTATATATGCTACCTGTATGCTATGACTGTTGGTTAGTGCTTAGTACCCGCTGAGTATTCCATGCTCAGCCGTACTTCTTATGTCGGCAGGTTCTGAGGGAGTTGCTGCTCCATTTGATGTCTGTGCTCCTAGCCCTTGGGTGGAGGAGGAGTACGTCGAGGAACCTTTGGAGGAACCTCCCATAGAGGGTTATCAGTAGGTGGTGTTAGATTCTAAGTGGTTTAGCTGTGGGTGAGCATGAGTGATTATATCTATGTATTTTGGCGGGCATGTCCGCACTTTCTTTGTTTTGTTTTCTTTTGTATTAAACTTGGACCATGTGTATATATACTTAGAGGTTTGTTAGACTTCCGCTGTGTTTTATAGTTATGCTTCCGCTGTTATCCTCTATTGTATATGTTCTGTGAGTTTTTCAGGTTGGTTCATCAAGCAAGTCATGTAAGTCATGATTAAGTCGTCCAAGATTCACTCTAACTCATAGGGTGGGTTTTGGGTCGCGACAGAAGTGGTATCAGAGCCTAGGCTTTAGGTCTCTAGGGTCACTTAGAATCTTATACCACGGCTTGACAAGAGCATATATTAGGAAACAAGTTAGGAAGGAAGTAAGTCGGGAGCGAGTCTGGTTCCATGTGTAAGACTAAACTTTAGTCTTAGTCAAAATGGTTGTTTCAACCAAGTACGGGTCCTAGGTACGCTAGAACACTGAAGTATAAGTATAATGTGATGAATACTCTGATGACTTGATGTGATGTATATTAGTATTATACAACTAATACCAATTGAATTATTGTGAAATGACATTGAAATAAACTGTGGTTTCAAGTTAGACTCATGTGGTGTTATTATTCTCAGGACTTTAGTCATGAGACGGATCACACGGGGTCGTGGACCACATACCAGAGCTTCCTCTTCTTCACGGGATGAGGATGAGCAGCCGGACCTCTCTCAGGTCTTAGGCTCTATTGCTGAGACACTTGCCATACTGGCGGCTCGGCAAACTATACCGGCATCAGCGGCACCTACTCCACCGCCTGGAGCTCCAGTACATCGTACAGCTGGAGTTGAGGCATTCCGGAGATTGAGGCCTCCATCCTTCCACGGGAGTGTGGACCCTCTTACTGCGGAGGCTTGGATCCTCCAGGTTGAGAAGATATTTGCGGTGCTCTCTCCTACAGAGGAAAAGAAAGTGGCATGGGCAGTTTTTATGCTAGAGGGCGAAGCCCACCATTGGTGGTTGTCCGCATTGAGGACACGGGACTTGACCATACAAGGTCAACCATGGACTTGGGAGGAGTTTAAGGACACGTTCTATAAGAAGTATTTCCCGGTTGGAGCTCGGGAAAGGAAAGAGAGAGAATTCATCAACCTTGAGCAAGGTTCGATGTCTATGGCCGCTTATGAGGCCAAGTTCTCGGAGCTATCACGCTTCGCGACACATATGATTGCCACCGAGGCAATGAAGGCGAGGAGGTTTGAGCAAGGGCTCAAGGATGTCATCATGGAGAAAGTGTCGGTCTTCAGGCACGCCACTTACGCCGAAGTAGTGGATAAAGCCTTGTTGGTTGAGACCAATTCAAAGACCGTGTCCAAGAAGAGAGAATTGGCGAGAGGCCAATCTAGTGGTTCGGTACCTTTAGAGAGGCGGGCCCGGACTGGTCCTTATCAGTATACATGGCCAGCACCACAGATGAGGCCGACTTATGTGCCTCCAGCACCCCGGCAGTATGTACCCCAGGCACCTCGACCTCAGGCTCTTCCGGCCCCATGGCCAGTTACACCTCAGGCAGCGAGGTATACACCACCTTCGGCCCCTCCAGCCTACACATATGAGGTCTGCACTTCATGCGGCAAAAGGCATCCGGCAGGAGATTGCCGAAGAGCATCTGGTGGATGTTATCATTGCGGTCGCCAGGGCCACATGATCAGGGATTGCCCTAGCCGGCATATACCAGGCCAGTCTCAGGGTAGTAGGCCCCCGACACGCCCAGCAGGATCATATCAGGCGTCATCTCAGACTACCCGGTCTACACCTCAGTCTCGCCAGGCGAACCAGGGGCTTGTATTTGCTTTGACAGAGGGTGATGCACTTGCATCTGATGATGTGGTGCAAGGTACGCGTTTGGAATTATTTTGTTATTCATGATTGATATGTTGCGTTTTATTCCTTGTGTACATACTTGGTATGATATATATATATACCTATGTGTATACTCTGTTGATGCATGGATTAACTCCGCTAGTTAAAATTTCAGGAACCCTACTAGTCAATGAGTATTTGGCTCGAGTATTGATTGATACCGGGTCTACTCATTCGTTTGTCTCGCCGAGTTTTTCAGAAGGTTTTTCTGCAGGGCCAAGTCAGCTAGAACCGGATTTAGCCATTTCGACTCCGCTCGGCAAAACAGTATTGGCAGATAAAGAGTATAGAAATAGTGTGGTCCAAGTTGGAAGCCACGAATTGGCGGTTGATCTCATCGTCCTTGGATTCCAGGACTTCGATGTTATATTGGGAATGGATTGGTTAGCAGCACATCATGGGCATGTAGCTTGCTTTGAGAAAATGGTACTCTTCAAGCCAGTAGGAGGAAAGCCATTCCACTTTCGCGGGTTGAAAAGTAGATCTATTGCTCGCTTTGCGGTGTTGAGCTCAGCTAACCCCAAGGCAAAGGACTCATCGACTATTCCGGTTGTGAGGGAGTTCCGGGATGTATTTCCAGAGGAGTTGCCAGGACTGCCTCCAGATAGGGAGATTGAGTTTATGATCGAGCTTGCACCAGGCACAACTCCTGTTTTCAGAGCTCCATATAGGATGGCCCCTATTGAACTCAAGGAGTTGAAGACTCAGTTGGAGGAATTGCAAGGCCTTGGCTTCATTCGACCAAGTGTCTCACCGTGGGGTGCCCCGGTGTTGTTTGTTAAGAAGAAAGATGGCTCGATGCGGATGTGTGTCGATTACAGGCAATTGAACAAAGTCACTATAAAGAATAGGTATCCCTTGCCTAGGATTGATGACTTGTTCGATCAGTTGAAGGGAGCGAGATTTTTCTCAAAGATAGATCTTCGATCGGGTTATCACCAGTTGAAGATTAAGGCGGAAGATGTTCCCAAAACTGCTTTCAGGACTCGATATGGGCACTACGAGTTCTTGGTGATGCCTTTTGGACTCACGAACGCGCCGGCAGCCTTTATGGATTTGATGAACCGGGTGTTCCGGCCATATCTTGATAGGTGCGTGATTGTATTTGTTGACGAAATTTTGGTCTATTCCCAGACACGGGAAGATCACACACGCGACCTATGCCTTGCTTTGGAAATGCTAAGAGAGCACAAGCTATACGCCAAACTTAGCAAGTGTGAGTTTTGGTTAGAAGAGGTGGCATTCCTAGGCCACGTTGTTTCCGCAGAAGGCATATCGGTAGATCCGAAGAAGATAGAAGCTGTTATGAGTTGGGCAAGGCCCAAGAGTGTTACTGAGATACGCAGCTTTCTTGGGCTGGCAGGCTACTATAGGAGATTCGTAGAGGGTTTCTCTAGCCTTGCAGCACCACTTACTTACCTGACAAGGAAGAATGCGAAGTTTGTATGGAGCGACAAGTGTGAGATCATTTCACAGAACTGAAGAAGAGGCTTACTACAGCTCCTATCCTTACAGTGCCATCCGGACCTCTTGGGTATGAGGTGTACAGTGATGCCTCACACGTTGGACTTGGATGTGTGCTTATGCAACACAAGAAGGTCATTGCCTATGCATCGAGGCAATTGAAGGAGCATGAGAAGAATTACCCCACGCACGACTTAGAGCTTGCTGCAGTCGTGTTTGCACTCAAGATCTGGCGACATTACTTATACGGGGTGGAATTCTATGTGTATACGGACCACAAGAGCCTCAAGTACCTCTTTTCCCAAAAGGAGTTGAATCTAAGGCAAAGGCGTTGGATGGAATTTCTGAAGGACTATGATTGTACCATTCAATACCACCCGCGTAAAGCAAATGTAGTGGCTGATGCTTTGAGTAGAAGACCTCCGGGGTTATTAGCATGCATGTTAGTGCAGGAATGGAAGCTACTTGAAGACTTGGCAAATCTGGACATTAGTGTGAATGACTCTGTCCGTAGTCCTATCTTGGCAAATGTCACGGTTCGGCCATACATTATAGATTTGATCCAAGAATACCAAGCCGCGGATGCTGAATTGTTGGCTTATCGGGACAAGGAAGTTGCTAAGGGTAGTGAGGACTTCTCTCTCACTAGCCGAGGTGCTATCACATTCAAGGGAAGGCTGTGTGTTCCAGCCAATGCAAATCTTCGGAGGGAGATTATGGATGAAGCCCACCGGGCAAAGTACACTGTGCATCCAGGGGGTACGAAGATGTACCGGAACCTCAAGAGTCACTTTTGGTGGTGGAATATGAAGAGGGAGGTTGCGGAATATGTAGCACGGTGCTTGGTGTGCCAACAGGTGAAAGCAGAACACATGCGGCCCGCAGGTCTATTACAGTCCCTTCCGATTCCCGAGTGGAAATGGGAGAACATATCCATGGATTTCATAGTTGGCTTGCCAAAGACGGCAAGGGGTTCAGATGCGATATGGGTAGTAGTGGATCGTTTGACGAAGTCCGCTCACTTCTTGCCTTACCGAACTACTTTCAACTCTAGTCAGTTTGCCGCTTTGTACATCAAGGAAGTGGTGAGGTTGCACGGAGTGCCTGTCAGTATTGTGTCGGATCGGGATCCAAGATTCACATCACGATTCTGGAAAAGCTTTCAGGAAGCTATGGGTTCCCGACTTGATTTCAGCACTGCTTTTCATCCACAGACGGATGGACAAACCGAGAGGGTGAACCAAGTAATAGAAGATATGCTTCGGGCTTGTATGCTGGATTTCAAAGGCAGTTGGGAAGAGCACTTGCCTTTGGTGGAGTTCGCCTACAACAATAGCTATCAGGCGAGTATCCAAATGGCTCCGTTCGAGGCTTTGTATGGGCGAAGCTGCAGGTCTCCTCTCTACTGGGATGAGGTAGGAGAAAGAAAAGTACTTGGTCCGGAGTTGATTGAGCAAACTGCTAGTATAGTCAAGATCATCCGGGATCGGTTGAAAGCCGCTCAAGATCGCCAAAAGAGCTATGCAGACACGCGCCGCAGGGACTTGGAATTTCAAGTAGGGGATCGAGTCTTTGTGAAAGTATCTCCTAGCAAAGGGATTATGAGATTCGGCAAAAGAGGCAAGCTTAGTCCTCGCTATGTTGGACCGTTTGAGATTATCACGCGGGTTGGTGAAGTTGCTTATCGAGTAGCTCTTCCACCTCACATGGCCGCGGTTCACAACGTTTTCCACGTGTCTATGCTTCGGAAGTACATTGCGGACCCTTCGCATGTACTAGAATTGGAACCGTTGGAAATTCGAGAAGACCTCACGTTGGTTGAGAAGCCGATTCACATATTGGATCGGAGAGATCAAGTGCTTCGCAACAAGACAATCCCTTTGGTTCTTGTGCAATGGAAACACCATGCTCGGGAAGAAGCTACATGGGAGCGTGAAGCCGAAGTCAAAGCGAAGTACCCGGAATTGTTTGAATGAATTTTGTATAGGTTTTGTATATGTAGCTTGTAATATTGTTTGATTCGGTAATGCATGTCTCGTCCAAATTTCGAGGACGAAATTTTTTTGTAAGGGGGGGAGGATGTAAAGCCCCGAACTTTTGACATCTATACATGACCCCCCCTTTCGTAGCCATTTTTCCTTTAAAGTAGTGCAATTAATAAATAAGGAAGAAATTGGAAATTCCGAAACGTCAGAAATGTTCCTTTTCGAAGTACAAACCCAACGCAAGTTGAATCGTCAAAATCCGACTAACGAGTCAAAAGTTATGGCCAAAACAGTTTGGACCTGCAGAGCACCGATCGCTCGGTCCATGGAGCGATCGATCGGTCCAAAACCGATCGCTCGGAGGCTATCGACTGGTCAAGATTTTTGTATGGAGAAATTTTCCAGAGAGTGAAATTTTAACCGATCGCTCGGTTATGAAACTGATCGATCGGTAGGCAACCGATCGATCGGTCATTAACACCGATCGCTCGGTACTCGCGTTTTTGCAGAATTTTCACTAAGGGCATTTTCGGCATAAGGGTGTTATACCTTTTCTTATATAGGATTGCCCGAGCCTTTAGGGCTCATTCTCAACACTTAGAAGATTTGGGAGATTAGAAGAGAGGAGAAAGGGTTCCTAAACCTAGGGTTTCCATTTTGAAGAGAAATCAAAGGGGTTTGAGACCCTAGATCATCCTCAAGCACGTTTTCCTTCAAGATCTCGGCTCAAGCTCGTGTGGAGCTCGTGTTCCAAGCTAGGGCAGCAACTCACGGTCGTTTTGGAAAGGGGGATTTCTTCCCCACTTGATCAAGGTCGGTGCTTTTTACTACCCTCCTAGTTATAGCCTCTCCTTTCCTTATTTCTTCTTGTTTTCCTTCATATATATATATATATATTATGAGATGGGTGGTATGTATGGTAAATGGAGATGGATGTTGGCGAATGGATGCCGTGTGAATGATGAAATGAATGAATGGGGAAGGGCATTGTACTAATAATAAACATACAAGTGTGATGTGAGTATAACCCACCTAGAAAAGCATGTTGTAGGGTTAATAAATAATGAACACACCATGTTTGATGAAATGCCAAGATGAATGAAATGAATAAGAAATTAAGAAAATTCATGTTTAAGGTTTATGGAAATTTGCTAGAGTTATGATAGTGTGCCTTCTTGTTTTCCCTAAATTACACAAATATTGAATTGCTCAATTGATTGATGTCTATGGATTGTTATGTATTGTTAACTCTCCAAATGTCACATTTAAATTTAAATGCAAGTATGTACACGCTTCCACGAGCAAGCATGCATGACATGATTTACCGAGGTTTTCAAGAATGAGATTTAGAGGTGGGGCATATCCTACGATATGTTTTACCTCGCTTTTGGCAAGGATAAGACAATCATACATTTTCATAAGAAGGGTCTCCCTTCCCTCGCAAGCGCATCTCACAAGGATACCTCACAAGTGAATCTCACATGTGGAAGGACAAGCATAAGCATTCTAGGAAGAAGGGTCTCCCTTCCCTCACAAGTAGTTTACTTTTTCAAGCAAGCATGACAAGACATGGCATGACAAGCATAAGCATTCTAGGAAGAAGGGTCTCCCTTCCCTCACAAGTAGTTTAATTTTCCAAGCAAGCATGACAAGACATGGCATGACAAGCATAAGCATTCTAGGAAGAAGGGTCTCCCTTCCCTCACAAGTAGTTTAATTTTCCAAGCAAGCATGACAAGACATGGCATGACATGCATGATACGATAAGATAAGACAAACATGACAAGTTTTCAAGCAAGGAAATGGTATTTTCAGTCAAGTCAAGTGCACGGTGTTTTCAAGGGTTTTATCGGCTTTTATGAATTCAAGCATGATTATATACTCCTTTACTTCATTGTCATGATATGAATTATTCCTGCTTTATAGGCTTGAATTGTCTCCTGCTTTATATATGCTACCTGTATGCTATGACTGTTGGTTAGTGCTTAGTACCCGCTGAGTATTCCATGCTCAGCCGTACTTCTTATGTCGGCAGGTTCTGAGGGAGTTGCTGCTCCATTTGATGTCTGTGCTCCTAGCCCTTGGGTGGAGGAGGAGTACGTCGAGGAACCTTTGGAGGAACCTCCCATAGAGGGTTATCAGTAGGTGGTGTTAGATTCTAAGTGGTTTAGCTGTGGGTGAGCATGAGTGATTATATCCATGTATTTTGGCGGGCATGTCCGCACTTTCTTTGTTTTGTTTTCTTTTGTATTAAACTTGGACCATGTGTATATATACTTAGAGGTTTGTTAGACTTCCGCTGTGTTTTATAGTTATGCTTCCGCTGTTATCCTCTATTGTATATGTTCTGTGAGTTTTGCAGGTTGGTTCGTCAAGCAAGTCATGTAAGTCATGATTAAGTCGTCCAAGATTCACTCTAACTCCTAGGGTGGGTTTTGGGTCGCGACAGTTAAGGTGTTGAGCTACATCATATAACTTTGCAAATGTACCAATAGCAGCTACTTCCAAGTAAGCTTTATATTCTCTCATAGTACCATCCACGCATAGTTGAACAAGCCTTTCTTCAGTGGTAGGCTCGTGACAATCAAGAACCAAGTGCCGAAGACAGCGAACATATTCAATCAGGTCTTCATTACTCTTCTGCTTTTCTTTAGAAAGAGTGTTCAAAGTAATGCACTCCTCCATAGGAAAGAATTTCTTCGAAAAGGCGCTACCATTTCTTCCCAAGAATGGATCGTATCAGCTGGCAGTGAGGTATACCAAGAAAAATCTCTATCCGTGAGAGATTTTGAGAACTCTCAATGACATAAGTTTTCACTTCCAGTGTACCTACCCAAAGTATCAACAAAGCGCATAACATTTTACCTAGCATTTCATGTTTTTCCATTGTAAAGAGTAAATTGAGGAGCGATGTAACTTGGAGGATATTTCATTCGAAGGAGTTCAGGTGAAAATGGTGGTTTAATATCAAATGCACCTGCAATCCCTGACCTCCTAGCCTGCTCCTTCTCAAGCATGCCTGAAAAATTCTCAGCTATAACAAAGGCCGCCATCTTACCTTGATCACAATTTCTAAATTCTCTATAGTCATGACTGGGAGATGGAGTGCAATCTCTGTATGACCACCATCCATAGGAGTTTTGTTTACAGTAGAATTTCTCTCAGCATTCGAATTTGGTAAAGGAGTTCGATCTAGATGATTTGCATGATCTTCAACTTGAGTATGCTGAACCTTCTTAAAAGTTTCCTCCATGTGCTTCTCAGAAGCCAAAATTTGAACAGCTACTCTGTTATGCATTTCTTGAATCTGATTTTACAATTGAGCTTGCATCTGAATTTGCATCTGTGCTTAAGAGGCTTGAAGTTGCGTGATGATCGGCCTAAGAATAGAACTCATATTTGGCCCTTCAGGCCTATACTTAGTAGATCTTTCTCGGACATCTTCCGGAGCAACAGAATTTGAAGGATTTTCCCTCTTACTCACAATTTTTCCCACGCAAAGTCGCCAATTGTTGAAACTGGGAATTCGGATTGTTGAAGTGGATTACTGGATCTTCATCTACAACTATGGATCTGTCAAATAAAATCAATCAATCATCATCAACAACCTCCTTTGATATTTCTGGGTTATTCTGCATGCCTAAAGTAGTTTGGCTATGATCGTACTTCTCCAGGTTTCCTGAAAGAATGAGTAAAAGAAGAAAAGAGGAAGAAAATATGAAAGTGATTGAAGGGAGAGAAAAGGGAACAATTAAGAATTTCAATGAATTGGCAGCCTTCCTCCTCAAGAACACTCAAGTACACCTGACGTATCTGAAGATGAAAACTTCTCTCTTACGTTTGTTACTCCGGAAAGATCTAAAAGTCCCAGGTTGTTTAATCCATACGGGTCCTCTCCCATTTATAGAGAAAAATCCCTTTTTAATTTAATAATAATTTTTTATATCAAAATATCCACTGATGTGACATTTAATTGATTCTGACACATGACAACTATTTTCCATTAAACGGAGCCATTCTGTTACCAAATGGATGTATTCTGTTAAATGTAACCTACATCCATTAAAGGGAGCCTATCTGTTAAGTAAACATGCTCTATTGATAGAAAGAGTTGTCAGCTCATCAAAACCATCGTAACTAACCTTCAGTTACAGTTTAATCCTTCGAATTATCATGATCGAAGACAATCCTCGGAATACTTTCTTCAAAGGTTAAAAGACTAAACTTCCTCAAGATGGAGTTTATCTACTTTAACAAATTCCCACCTAGCCCTCCAAACCACATCTCATAATCCTTCCCCCAGATATATATATATATATATATATAAATCATCGTACACCAAAGGCGGGTTATACGCCTTTGCGATACCTTGCCTAGAGAAATCATAAGTGCTAGATGATTGCACCATCTAGTACGAGAGAATGAGACTATCGAGACCGCATTTTTCTCCAATAGTCCACAGGGAAATGGGGCAAGATACATCACAAAATTCTCTCCTGATTGTTAGCCCAGGAAGTAATCCATACTTTGCTGGAATAGGAGATGGGGGAACACAAACACCCATTCTCATGAGGAAGGTAATTAGTACCATTAGCTCCTGACAAGGCAATAGGGAGCATGGTGATCTGAATCCACCAAATCCCTATGGAGACGAGGTTGAACCAGTAATCACCTTTTTCGCCTCAACAGAATGTAACTCCTTCGAACTTTTGATCAACATAAGCTCACAACGCCATTGATTCAAGACTTGTCTTGAAGAATAGAATATCAAAATGGCATTAGAAAACATTCGGTAATTTGATTCTATTGAAATCTTACCAAGGACGAATTTGGTCATGACAGAGTATGCCACCTTTGAGCTTTCTATTAGATTTTGAAAGCTTATCAGTTGATCAAAATCTGTTCATTTGATCATATCATCTTTTAAATTTTCAACTACTTCAGTCACAAAGGCATAATGAGTAAACCAGCATGCTATGAGTCCGGATCTTACTCTCGACCATGACATACTTTAAGGCATCTGAAACTTTCAGATCATCATAATCTTTATCTACGTGGCTTTTGACTAGTTCAAATTCTTATTTGAGTAGGAAATAACCTCCATGTGTTAATACATCATTTTTCATCATCAACATTTAGTCCCCTGCCTGCAAAGGTGGCAAAATCCATCCTCTATTAAGATGTCTACGTAGGTAATCAGAAAACTACGCATCTTATCAGAACATGTTTCAGAATGTATTAAATATATCAAAATATCAGAATGTATCAGAAGTATAACAGCAATGTATCAACATATCAAAATGTACCTGATTATACTAGAATGTATCGATTTTTGTCAAATCATATCAAGATGTACCTGAACGTATCTTTATCGTTCAAATTATCTCTGCTTTTGAGTTTGCTTGTCAGTCCATGACATCAATCAAATCCATTGATCAGCTTTTGCTGGAATGACGGTTCCAGATTTTTTGCTGACCATCAAATGTAATCCTTTGCATTTATTGCGTTTAATATCAATCCCTTTATTACTTCCAGCTGGCTAACCAACGCTGTCATCTAGCTATCAATTTTTTTGAAAATTGGAAACTCAGTGATTACTTTCCTCGTTCGTGCTTCCCATTTTTTCAGGGTTCCGAACTTGCCTTTAATGTTTATCTCTTCGAATTCTTCACTTTCCTTTAAAAACTTTTAGCAACCTTTTTAAATTCAAGCAAGAATCCACGATCTCTTTCTTGTCTTCTTCCTCTGGTATTTCTTCTCTTCCTCAATAGAGTTATTGCACCGTGATCGTTCTTGTAATCATATTACTAATATAAGAGGTTTAATCGAGGAAAAATCATCCGTTTTATTGGTAAGTTTCATTTACACATCTCTTCCGTTGCTCTATCCACCATTCTTTGAACTGTATATGTATTTTCTGTATCATCTTCTTAGTAAACTGTAACATCATCTTGATTTTTTGTATCATTCTGCATATTGTAACAAATCACAATCCTGAATCTGTCTTTTGTTTTTTTAGTAATTGCATCCTCATCATCTTCTAAGGACTTTACAAAATACCACCTCTGGGGGAGTATGCAGAGAATCATTCCGGGGATTCAACACCTCCTTCAGATGAATGGATCCTTCCATATGGGGATTCCAAAAATCACATCAGTAATCATCCTTCTCCTTCATTCATTACGCGTTTCATGCTGGAAAGAAAAGATCACTTCTTCTAAACCTCAATCTTCAGCTCCCATAGTGGGCAGACAAAAGAGTGGTCATCCTGGTGCCAACGTATGTTGAAGCATCTCAAGTACAGGCCATTATTGAAGGCTGTAGAGATCTAAGATTCCATAGAGTAATCAATGGATTTTGAGATTAAAAGAGATGCAAAAGCTTTGTCTATGTTGATGACTCAATGGAATTCTGAATGTAGAGCCCCGGATTTCAGGTGCACTGATCATGTGAATAGTGTTAGTGTACAGTGCATGTAAAGGCCTAAGGCCTATCATGTGTTCTTGATATTGGGGAAAGTGACGTGAGGGTTTTATATATGTGTGTCGAGTCTTAAAACAAGAGTATAATAATACTCAAGTATATAGGGTATAAAATACCCTAAGTATGCATGTAGAACCCGGGAACCCATTTCACAATGTTGTGAATAGTGCCATGGGCACAAGTCTTGTAAAGGCCGAGGGTCATTTATGTAACTTGGTTTATAAGACATGATAAGAATAACTTAAATTAGGTTAAGTGTTGTTGTTAGATGGTTGGGATGAAGAAATAAGAGAATAACATACTCTAAGTGTCGAGAAAGAAGGATGTCTTTACATTCCCTCAGCTTGTGGGAGCTCTAGTTTTGTCGTCACTTATCAAAATTGAGTGATTCTTGAATTTTTTGAAAGATATCGAAGCCCTCTTCAAGGTTCATGCTTTGCATTTTTTCAAAATTTGAGCATAAGTTAGGTCAAATGTAAGGTTTCCGAAAGGTGGTCTGCTGTCAATTCAGCAGTCATTTTGGTCCAATCCACTTGGTGGCCCATTTAGACAATGAAAACTCAAAATTAAGAGTTTTACAAAACATAAAAGTTTTTCCCCATTGAAATCTGAATCCAACGCAAGTTGAATCGTTGAAATCGGATAAGTGAGTCAAAAGTTAAGACCGAAATACTAAGGTAGGAAAAAACGGGAGAAATGAGGACCAATCCGGTCGACCGGATTTGTGACCGGTCGACCGGTCACCTATTCATTTGTGCTCTGGCCGACTCCCAGAGATATTTGAAGGGTGGTTTGGGGTTTTGGAAACCCCCAAACCCTTATATAAGCCCAAGAATTTGTGGGGTAAGGGTTCTAAAACCCTAGATAGAGTTTGAAAGGGGTTTTGAAAGAGGAAGAAGAAGAGAAGGTTGGTTCTTCTTGGATTGTTCTTAGCTTGGGTGTTGGCTTGAGTTGTGAACCAAAAGAGAAGATCATTTCTCTAGTAAGGTGTCTTCTTCGGTGCATTCTCAAACGAATTAGATCAAGGGATTGATCTAGGAAAGGTAGAACAATCTACTAACTACTTTGTTATGATTTATTCATGCATAGAATTAGAACTCTCCATGTTATGATTCATAAATGGCTTATAGCTTTCAATCTACTAGATTTTATGCCATAATCCTTATTGTAATTCAAGATAGAATCCTTTATTTTGAGTTATGAACTAGTAAGAAATTCTACTAATTTAGTTGTGATGATGCTATGACTTTAACCAACGAATAAAAAGGGTAACTAGTTCAGTTTTCATTATGATGTTAAGAAGAAAAGCATGCTAAAAGACTTGAGTTTTAAAGAAAACCAAAGATAAAAACCAATGATTTATGATGCTAGGTATATTATGATGATTCTAAGGTTACAATCAAATGAACCAAGTGATTATATGATGAATTCGAGCATGTGCCATGTGTAAAGGATTATGTGAATTGTTTTAAATGAAAGAGAAAAGCATAGGTTAGGTCTATGTGACGGGTTAAGTGAAATAGAAATTATGTGTCATATGATTTTGTGTTTCCATTGTCTACCATGTTCACTGCAAGTGTTTATGTGCACGTTTATTGCATGATCGAGATTTACCATGTGTATGTGTCAAGTGTAAAGTGAAAGTGTGAACCAACAAAGTGTATGTGTATTTGTATGTGAAGCTAGTGGCCTCTACTCCTTGTAGGGTAGGCATTAGTACTAATGGACTCTACTCCTTGCAGGTTAGGCATTAGTAAAGTATATGTGTATTTGTATGTGAAGCTAGTGGCCTCTGTAGGGTAGGCATTAGTGCTAATGGACTCTACTCCTTGCAGGGTAGGCATTAGTGAATACATGTGAAACTAGTGGCCTCTACTCCTTGTAGGGTAGACATTAGTCAAGTGCAAGTGTACCCTAATGGCCTCTAGTCCTTACAGGGTAGGCATTAGGAAAGCTTATAAGTAAATCTCAAAGGCTCTAAGTGCTGTAAGTCTCTAAGCTCACAAGAACTCAAAGAGGTTGGTAGCCCAGGGTTTTGCGGGTACTATCCTCTTGCTCACAAGAAAATCTCATAAGAAATCTCACAAGAACTCTAAGGACACTAATAACTCTAAGGATTCTAAGAACTCTAAGGATCTCATAAGGGCTCTAAGAACTCTAAGGAACTTAAAGAACTCATAAGACTCATACGGTTTCGGATTTCATAAGAAACTCATAAGGATCTAATAAAGAAAGCAAAGGAAATTCATAAGGAACTCACAAGATTAAGGGACTCACAAGATTAAAGAACTCATAAGGAAAGGCTCGTAAGAGACTCGTAAGACTCATAAGATATTGAAATATGATTTGTGATTATCCAGACTTAAAATATGATTAAAGTATGCTTTTCAAGAATATTCAAGTATTAGATTGTTTTAAACTTCCACACTCTGATTATACATATGTTCAGATGAACTGTACTCTGTATGGCATGTTAATGTTTTATAACATTATGAGTTAGTAGTTTGTAGACACTAAGTATTCCATGCTCAGCCGTACATTTTATGTCGGCAAGTCTATTTGGCAATTGCAACCTAGAACTACTGGTTGAAAAATAGTAAGAGGAAGAGGATCCTGCTTGGGGTCATCATGTGAAGATAAGGGTCTTGACAGGTGACCCTATTACTGCTGCTTTGAGTGATGAGAGGGAGAGACATGTATATTTAACTAAGTGGGTATGTCCACTTTGATTTGTCGCACTTGTATGCACTTGGAATACAGTTAAGTTTCGCCCTTTAGCATACCTTGTATGTTCTTGCAAGATGGTATGTACGCCTTATGTGTCATCATAGGATGGTATGACACGATGGCCACGAGCTAAAATTCTCCTAACTCCTAGGGGGGATTTTGGGTCATGACACTGAATCGCACACATTTATCACCTCTTGGGGAGAGATTACTCCCACTGTTGAAGAAGTGAAGGCTTTACTGAAACTTCCGCTTTTTGGCAATCATGACATCGAGAGTATTTCTCTTTCTTTGGACGACACAAAGGTTGTACAAGCTCTGTATAAAGCTTTGTGGAATTCTCGAATCAAGCCAGTAGGGGGGAAAAGCTCTGGAGAACATGCTTCTATGGAACATGCAAACCATCCCAACTTTTATGGCTGGGTGAGGTATTTTTACCCTGAATTGGGCCTTATTAACAAGAAGACAGACAAGAGTGAATATAAATATCGACCAGAGTATGACAAACCTTTAGAGTTACTAGCTGTCAGCAGCATGTGGCTTTCTAGGTACATTTTCGAAGGCTCCCCTATTGAGAAAGTTTTTGATAGGGTATTCCCATTGGATCTCTGTCTTTTAGAGAGTCTAAGCTTTCCATTGGCACCATATTTCCTAGGAACCTTGTATAGGAATTTAGATCAGTTTCAGATTTACCAAGTTTGGTCAGCTGACAAATACAATATAGAAATCTTTGTACACACAACTTTTCTCCAAATTTGGTTGTGGGATCGCTTTCCTCAGTATGCACCCACTCCCAAGGAGTTTAAACTAGTTTCTATATAGCTGGTGAGTAAAGGATTGGATGACGCACTCAGAACTACCAGTCCTACTGGAAGGCTTACTTTCCCGCCTTCAAGACTTTTGTTGAGCTTCCGAAGATGATTTTTCAGCCAATGAATTTAAAGATGGATGAAGGAAAAGGACTAAAGGCGCTTCCGAGAACAGGTAGAAAGCGGAAGGCTAAGAATGAGGCTTCCCCAACACCAGCTCCTCAGGTAAAACCTCCTGTGAAAAACTTTCAATTAAAGAGAAAAATAGTTTCCTCATCTCAATCAAAAGGTCCAACTGTAAATATATTTTACATACTTCACTTTTTATTTGATGTATTATTTGAATACTTTCGTATTTGTAATCTTTCAATTACATTTATCTTATGCAGAATCATGAAGACGAAGAGGAGGAAGAAGATGATAGTACTTTGATTATTAAGAAAAGGTCTTTCCAACAAAAAATTAATCTTTCACAAGAATCTACGAAGGTTCAACAGTCATCCTGTTTGGAAGAAATTAGAAGTCAAACTAGCAAACAAAAGCTTCTAGGCCAGCAAAAGTAAATTCTCATTCTTTTATCAAAGCTCATTAGAAGAAGGAAGATACTTCAAGTATCTTGGGTACCCTTAAAAGATTCAAGACTGGAGTACAGGAACCTAGATCTTCTAGCAGGTTAAGAGGCATCACCAAAGGAGTTTCCTTTAAAAGCAGTATAGACAAACTAGTGGTTGTTGAAGATGAATCCTCAAAAGAAGAATCTGTTGAGTCTTCTGATTCTTTAGCAGCTAACTCTGACGATGCTCGTGCTACTAGTGAAGGCTTTGAAGAAGGTATTGTTGAAGAAGATTTTGTGGAAGATGTTGAGGAAGAAAGTGTTGATGGAGAGTCTATTGGTGAAGAACACGTTAACGAAGAAATCATTGATGAGGTAGCTATTGGCCAAGAAATTTTTGACGAAGAAGCTATCTGTGAAGACACTATTGGTAGAGATACCAATATTGATGAAGGTATTAACATCCCAACTCCTTTAGAGCAAGAGTCGGCTTTCACTTCATTACCCATTTTAGCAGAAGGCGTTGATACCATGATGGAATCTTCCTTTGAATCAGTTCCTGAAAGCTTTGTCTTAGGTTGGGGACACCCTGAGTCTCCAAAAAAAAAGATAGGATTCATTAACTTCTAACGCATAGGGGAAAGGTCAAAATCAATTGGTTTGTACAGATTTAACAGTTGTAACCACCTCTTGGAAAGATCCTGGCCTTCAAAAACACTGGGAAGAATCCAGGGAAGAACATAGAAGTTATGATTCCCAAATATTGTCTCCAAATCAGGCACATCAAATACGGATACATCAATTAGATATATAGATATAGGGGTGTATCACCAATAATTTGGAAATAACGACAAAGAGGTTCTTTAGTTACGGATTAAAAGGGAAACCAAAAGCAGTTATATATGGCTATTAGATACATTGATTTCTTTGAGGTTCGAGCACACAACCACAATGCAATAGTTCTCTCAATCTATGCAGCTAATCAACAAATGGATCCAATGATGGTGGAAGAAGCTGAGAATTAAGATGGGTATTCTTTAGGAATTGAGAAGGTGGCAGTGATTAAGGAATAATGATATTTAGGAAGAAACAGGTAGTACTTTGAACCTGAAGGAGATAGCCTGTACAAGGATAGTGATAAGAGAAGAAAAACCAAATGTGACGGAAAATTGAAAAACATTGAATGTTATTATGTAACGAAATAGTCGGTCTTACTCATACACTGATTAGTGATAACGTACGAGCTAGTGATCAGCTCGACCACCATACTCATTTGGTTGACGAGTGCAAACATGCATATACTCAGCTAGCTTGTGAAAACATGTGGCTTTATATTTTTAATTAATACCTAAATGGCTGACATTTATAATTAATTTTGCAAAATTGCCACCAATTCACTCTATGTTTACAAGAATGCCATCCAATTTATATATATATATATATATATATATATATATATATATAACATACTAAACACACAGACTCACGCACACCACATGCACAAATTAGATGGCAAATTGGAATGCCATCCAATTTGCCCATTGTCTTGTAGAGTTTTATGCATTGCTTGTATTGTTCACTAGTTTTTTTTTTATCACTGCGTATTGAATATCATTTTAATAAATATAAGGGTAGTTTTTTCACGACCCAAAATACCCCCTAGGAGTTAGGATACTTTGGCGATGTGAACTCATTACCAAACCATCCTATATAACATATGAATCCTGTGCAACATATAGAACCTGTGATAGCGGAAGCATAATTCAAAATCTACATATGATAGCGGAAGCATAATCATAAGGGCGGAAGCAAACTAAAATTTTCCTTCTCTATACATACTATGTTCCAAGTTTATACAAAAACCTGAGAGTAAAGAGTGAACATCCTCACTCCAAATATTTTATATACAAGACACTCCCTCACGTCACTCAAACATGAGGCCACCTCTCGAGTAACCTCTGATGCTCCTGAAGCTCGGTAGGAGTGGACTCCTCCTCTATGTACTCCTCCTCAACTCACGGCTCCTGAGGACGCTCGTCACAACTATCGAAGGGACCTGCTGACATCATATGTACGGCTGAGCATGGAATACTCAGCGTATACAAACCACTAGATAGTAATATCATAAACAAGAATACAACATATACACATCACAGTTTAATCATCTCACATGCATTCCTGAAATCAGAGAACGGAAAACAAAATCATATCATGTGCATATATCTCGAAAAATACTATCGGAGAACATCTTTTTATCATCTTTTGTCTTTTACATCTTCTTATCATCTTTTGTCAAAAACATCTTCTAGTCATCTTTTATCATCTTGTACCTTTGCATATACGGGGTATTTAAAATACCTTGGCTTTTATCTTTTATTATCTTGTACGGGTATTTAAAATACCTTGGTATTCATCATTTGCTACCTCTGGAGTCGGACAACTAGTACCTGTACCCACGTAAGCTGGGTGGCCTAATGTTTTCCTCACCTTCGGCTACCTTCGGGGTAGACGACTAGTATCCATCTCCCTTCCAGGCGGCTTGCTATTATCGAAGTCCGATGCCAGTATCCCTTTCCCTTTCAGGCGGCCTGCTATCGTCGCATCCCTGTCGGCTTTTTCCGTATACTTTCCATCTTCTTGTATTTCTTGTAACATCTTATGCTTCTTGTACTTTCCATATACATCTTGTGCTTCTTGTACTTTCCGTATGTATCTTGTGCTTCTTATACTTTTCATATACATCTTTTACTTCTTGTACTTTTCTTATACTTCTTTTGGTTCTTGTACTATTCATTTGGTTCATTTGCATTTTATACTTTTCATGTGGTTCATTTACATCTTATACTCTTCTTCTTCTTGTTGTTGTATTGCATCTTATATACATGTACTTCTTCTTTTGGATACCCATAATATAGAAAAACTCGATCATGCATATGCATATGTGTCCGTGTAGCAATTGTGATATAACATAGTATACATTTAAAGGAAACACTTTGCGTATGATCATATGGCTAATGCTTAACATAATTCACCCATCACAATAATCCATATATAATAACATTACATCATCCAATCACATTGAAAATTAGGTTTTTCTACTTGTTTTTCCCAAAACTTGTGGCTTTTAACATGCTTTTCATCTTTGGATACTAACATATAAAACATCTCAATAAATACCATCTTTTATTTGTTGGTTGAAAGCATAGCATCATCACATTTGACTCACATCATCATTCATAGGATTTTATCTTGATATAGAAAGGGATCCATGAAATCAATGGCTAGGAAAGTTGATTTACACATGTATAAGGCTATCTATGTTTATATTTGTCAAGAAAATCATATTTATCAATAATGGTTTATGAAATTAGAACCTAGTAGAGTGTATCTACCTTTTGGGATGACATCCCTTTGATCCAATACTTGAAGAAGCTTGAGGAAGGTTGTAGAAGTGAAACCCAAGCTTGTGGATGAAGATCCAAGCTCCAATGGCGTGTGAGGATGAGATCCAAGCTTGAGGAAGCTTGGGAAGTGATGATTCGAGCTCCTCTTTGATCTGCTACAAATCTCCCTTTTGGAAACCTAAGTTTCCTCTTTTTTCTCTCAAAATATCCTTCTCTAGGTGTTAGAAACTTTGGTTCTCCAAAAATGGGGTATTTATAGTTGTTTGGGTTGAGAAAAACCCTAAAAAAAAATAATTTCTGGGTGATCTCGCTCGAGCGGGCTTCCATCGCGCTCGAGCGGGTTGCTCCCGGGACTCAAAAATTCAGTTTTGGTCTATCTCGCTCAAGCGGGTTTGGATCTCGCTCGAGCGAGTTTGTCTGCAAAAATGCTCTTAGGAATTTTGGGGATAACTTTTGACTCGGTGGTATGATTTTGACGATTCAACTTGTGTTGGATTTTTATTTCAAAGGGGAACAACTTTCATGTTTTATAAATCTTCAAATTTTGAGTTTTCATTTTCCAAAAATGGCTCCAAATCCGACTGATCTGCAAATGGGTTTTGACAGTCCAGATTTTCAACAGTCCGGACTTTGGAAATCGGACTTTTGACTCAACCTCAGCTCAAAATCAAGGAATGTGATCAACATAAACCTTGAAGAGGGTTCTAATACCTTTCCAAAAATTTAAGAATCACTCAATTCCGATCATTGGTGATCACACTAGAGCTTCTTGAAGTTGAGGGAAATGCCAAAACATGCCTCTTCAACACCTAGAACACTTTGAGTGCTTTCATACTCTTTTCACTCGGTTCCAAAACCCTACTTACACCTCATAACTTATTCTCCATAGGTTTTTAACCCACCTCAATGATCATTGAATTCACACTTACATGCATGAGAGGATCCGGCCTCTTTATGCCTTGTGCACTAGCACTATTCATCGCACTATTCACTTATAACTCATTAAACACTTAGGGCACTTTATACCCCTTTCTTTTATCCACTTAGAATTTATTTATACTCTCTCTTTGAGACTCAAAACATGTAACTAAACCCTCACTTGACTCACAATAATAACCAAAACGCCAAGGAAGTCCTTAGGCTTTTACACACATCATGTAAGGGCACTATTCACATGAACAGTGAACTCAAATTTCGGGGCTCTACAAGTTTGGTATTTTCACATAGACAATTCATTAAATGGAGAGACAAAAAGTTGTAAAAAAAGAAGAAGTTAAATTGTACTTAGTAAGTTCACTAGCATAGTGAACTTTTACTATGCTAGTACACATGGTAACTTTCGTTAAGACCTTTTTATCCTTGTAATAAATATCAAACTCCCTAAAGTTAGAGTAGTTTAGTCTTTGAAAATACTTAACATACCTGTGGTTTCCCTTATGTAATGAAACGGTCGGTCCTCATTGGTCCACGCCCCACTTTTAAACACTTACCAATTGTGGTTAAGATTTACTCACCCCTATGGTTAAGCAACTTGGTTTTTAGAAAAAAAAATACTAACAATAATTTATTTATGATTAACTAGGGTTATAGGGGTGTTGAAAGAGACATGAGGACACCAGGGTAAGATAAGCAACGAACTCGGAGTCCACTAATCACTTTATTTTAGTCTTTTGTAGAAAACCATTCATTAAATGCAAGAGAGGAGTACAACTTGACTTTTTTGTATTAATTATCTCTCTTATTTAATAAATTGTTAGCTATGAAAATATCAAAGTATCCATATATTTGATAAAATAGTAATCAATACATAAGGGTAGAAAATAGAGCAATGATTAGCGGACCTGGTCCATTTCCTATCATACCTCGTGTCCTCGTGTCCCATTTAATACCCCTTTAACCCTAGTATTAATATAAACAACACAAGACACACACATTCAAGTTAAGCCAAATCAAATAGGGCTTGGCTTAAGTTCCACTTTTTTTTTAACACTAATTTTCAAATAAAAGTTTGGCTTGATTTATTTGAGCCTGAAATGACAGTTTGAACTTGGCTCGAACTATTCGAGTCGATTCGAAGTGACAAACTAGCTAAACTTGATTGCAACCCTAGGGGGATTCCATGGTTAGCCTGCGGCCTGATTTATTTTTTTATATTAAAAATTTAAAATTTCAAGAAGATAGCTCCCATTCGATTGACTACAGTGTTCTGGATGTGTGGCTGTCTGACTAATTCATTCCCCCCCCCCCCAACAAAGAAATTGTTGGATATGAGGATTTAGAAGCTTGCTGAATAGGACAGATGGTTGTATTGTCGTCTTCGAGCTTTAGATGATTGGATCATCATCTTCAAGCTTTAGGATTACTGGATTAGTACCTTCAAGCTTCTCCTCCTGTATATTATGGGTGATCTGCAAGCCTTAAAGGAGTTCAGCTACACTGCAACAGCTCGAACTTCTCCAGGAATCCTGAAAGGGTGAAACAATAGGTAGAGGGAAATAATTCGTAACATGATTTCGAAAGGGAGAATAGAGAGAACAATGAAGAATGTATGTTGATTTAGCAGCTCTTCTCTCAAGAACACTCAAGAACACATACCGGATTCGAGAAAGAAGATTTCTTCCTAAAATCAGAGAAAAATATTTCCTAATCTTCTGAAATCTCTCAAAGTAAAAATATGATAAAAAGATCCCTATATCATCCGGGTCTCCCTCAATTTATAGTTGAAAAGTCCTTGATCAACCAATGATCTCACATCAAAATATCTTTGACGTGACAACTAACAAACTATAACACATGCCAACTGTTATTCCGTTAAGAGGAGTCATTTTGTTAAAATATAGATGTATTATATTAAATGGAGCATGTCTATTAAATAGAACGTACTCTATTGAGAAAGAGATGTCAACTCATCAAACCACCGTAACCAACTTTCAGTTACAATTTAATCATTTGGATTACTATGACCTAAAAAAAAATCCTTTAGATACATTCTTCAAAGGTTAAAAGAGTAAACTTCTTTAAGAAGGAGCTTATCTATTTTAACAAATTCCCTCCTAGCCCTCCAAACCACATCTCATAATCCTTCCCCAGATACTTACATATATATAAATCATTGTACACTAAAGGCTGGTCATATGTCTTTGAGATGCCTTATCTCAGAGAAATCATGAGTGCTGGACAAGGGCACCACTCTTAGGGCGGATACCATATCCACCGTCAGGCCTCAATCATCTAGTACGAGAGAATAGGACTAAGGAGGCCACACTCCTCCAATATCCCACAAGGAAATGAGGCAAGATACATCCCAGAATTCCCTCCTGATTGTTAGCCCAGGAAGTAATTCATATTTTGCAGGAATAGGAGATGCGGGAAACACACACCCATTCCCACGGGGAAAACAATCAGTACCTTTACCCCTGACAAAGCAATAGGGTACATGGTAATCCAAATCCACCAAATCCCTATAGAGATGAGGTTGAACTGGTAACCGCCTTTTTCATCTCAACAGAGTATAACTCCTTCGAGCTTTTGATTAGCACAAGCTTGTAACACCATTTATTCAAGACCTATCTTCAAGAATAGAATATCATAATGAGATTAGAAACATTCAGTAATCTGATTTTCCTGAAATCTTACCAAGGACGAATTTGGTCCTAACAGTGTATGCCTCTTTTGAGCTTTCTATCAGAATCTGAAAGCTTATCATATTAGTTGATCAAAAAATGTTCCTTTGATCTTATCATCTATGAAATACTCAAACTACTTCAGGCCATGAAGGCGTAGTGAGTCAATTAGCATGCTCAGAGTTCGGCTCTTATTTTCAAACGTGACATACTTTAAGGTATCTAAACCTTCTAGATCATCATAATCTTTATTAACGTGGCTTCTGACTAGTTCAAATTCTAATCTGACTAGGAAATAACGTCCATGTGTCAACACATCATTTTCCATCATCAACATTTAGTCCCCTGTCTACAAAGGTGATGAAATGTATCATCTTTATAAGACGTCTATGTAGGCAATCAGAAGACTTCAGATCATATCAGAACATGTATCAGAATATATCAAAATATATCAGAATATATCAAAATGTGTCAGAAATGTATCAAAAATGTATCAGCATATCAAAATGTACCAGAATGTACTAGAATGTATCAGATTTTGTCAGAACATATCAAAATGTATCAGGATATATCAGAATGTATCTTTAACATTTAGAGTATATTTGCCTTTGAGATAAATTGAAAGTCGATAACGTCAATCAAATCCATTTATCAGTCTTTACGAAAACGATAGTTCAAAATTTTATACCAACTGTCGGAAACAACCCTTCGTATTTATTGCGTTTAAACATCAATCTCTTCATTACCGCTAGTTGGCTAACCAATTTCGTCATATAGCTGTCATCCCCTTTTTGAAAATTGGAAACTCATCATAACTTCCTCGTTTATACTTTGCCCTTTTTCAGGGTTCTGAACTTGTCTTTAATGCTTACCACTTTGAATTCTTCACTTTCTTTTAAAAGGTTTTAGTAACTTGTTCGAAATCAAATAAGAATCCTCTTCTCTTCTTCTTCCTTTGGCATTCCTTCTTTTTTTCAAGAGAACTTCTTGTATCGCAAACATTCTTGCAATCAAATCACCAGAATCAGAAGTCAATCAAAGAAAGGTTATCTTTATTACTGGTAAATTTTACTTACGCGTCTCTTCTGTTGATCTATTCACCATTATTTGAATTGCATTTTCCTACTCTATATCAATCACTTCTTATACTGTAACTTCATCTTGATCTTTATAATTCCGCATATCGTGGTAAATCAAAATCCTGAATCTATCTCTTTCCTTCTTTTTTTTTAGCTATGACATCATCATCCAGAGACCTTTCAAAGGATCACCCCTGGGAGTACGCTGAAGATCATTCCTGGGACTCAACACCTCCGTCAGACGAGTGGATCCTACCATACGGGGATTCTGAAGATCATAGTAATAGCTGTCCTTCTCCTTCATGCACTACACGTTTCAGAATGGAGAGGAAGGATCACTCCTTTTCAACCCCAATCTTTAGCTCTCACAGTGGTCGTACTAAAAAGTGGTCATCCTGGTGCCAAAATATACTAAAGCATTTTGAATATGGGTCATTCTTGAAGGCGACAGAAATCTACGATTCTATAGAATTATCCATGGATTTGAAATTAAAAAGGAAACAAAGTCCTTATCCATAGTAATGTCTCGATGGAATTCTCAATCACACACACTTTGAATATGGATTTTGAATAGTGCATATAGAGGTCAAGGCCTCTATATATCTTCTTGGGTGTTTCTCAGTGAAATGATGGCTTGATGTATGGGTGTTGGATCTCAAAACAAAAATATCATGATGCTCTAGGTATTAAACACGAAGGGTATGAAAATACCTTAAGTCTTGATGTGTTTTAGGTCTATACGGATTCGTTTAATGTTAATAAGGGTTGTCACTAAGAGAGGGTTGCAACTAAGAGTAGAAGTACTCTAAGGGCTGTGAGCGTTTAGGTGATCAAAGGAAGAGTATGAACGCATACTTTGGGCATTTAGAGGGTTGAGAATTCACTTGCACTATCTTGTAAATAGTGTTGTGAATAGTGTTTTTTAAGGCCTAAAGCCTTGATGTAATTATGGTTTTATATTTGAAATGAAATAGGGGTTTTTATTTTTAATATAAATGTTTTTAAGTATTATGAATGTGTTAAGATCTTGAGAGGGGATTTTTATTATAGGAGTGAAAACATAATTGGACAAGTCTAAGTTTGAAAAAAAAAAGAGATGTCTAATCATAACCTCGACTTTAAGGAGCTCTAGTTTTGTCACTGTTGATCAGAATCGAATGATTCTTTAACCATTAGAAATGTATGGAAACCCTCTTAGAGTTTCATGTTTATCATATTTCCAGATTCTTAGTCGAAGATAGGTTAAACATCGGATTTCTGAAATCGGGTCTTCTAAAAAATCTGAGTTGCTAAAATCCATTCCAAACTAGTCATCTTTAGAGTCCATTTAGGTAATTAAGAACTCATAATTAGGATGTGATCATTAGAGACAAAATTGTTCCCCTTTGAATGAAGAGTCCAATGCAAGTTTAATCACCCAAATCCGATAATTAAGTCAAAAGTTATGGTCGAAATATCAAGCTGGAAAAAATAGGGGAGTGCTGGTGAATTCCGGTTGATCGCCCCTGTCGCGACCCAAAATACCCCCTAGGAGTTAAGGATACTTTGACTCGTGACCGCCGTATCATACCTCCAGTATGATACATAAGGCACACGTGGAAACCTGTCAGAGTACCTGAATATACATAACGGAAACGTAATACAATGCACAGCGGAAAATAAAATACTAAACATAGCGGAAGCAAAAATGAATACTCCTATAGCTTGGCTCAAGTAAGAACCAACAAGTATACATGTGTGAGAAACCCAAAAGTGGAGTGGACAAACCCCACACTCACATAACAAAATGACACAAGTTCTAAGTCGGTCGATCAACAGAAATCGAAGTCACGACTCCTATCTAGAGCACCATCGTCATGATAGTGATCCATGGAAGGCTCCGGGTCACGGTACTCTTCCTCGACCCAAGGTTCGTCGCCACACAAATCGAATGGAACCCGAGCACCTGCCGATCATAACAATATCGACTGAGCATGGAATACTCAGTGTATACAAACTAAGAACAATAAAGCGGTTAGGCATGGAGCATACAAGACATGGAGAATGAAATCCGAACAATCCTTAAAGCATGGAAACCGTGAAAACATATGTGAGATAATATTCGAAACCAAAACTGTAACCGTGTGAGTCAATCGATAATCATAGCCTTATGAGTTCTTGTGAGTTCATGGAGTTACTTAGAGTCATTATGATCCGTAGAGACATAGAGCATAGAGCATAGAGCAATACCGTAGAGCATTTCCATAGAGCATAACCTTAGAGATCTTAGAGCATTTCATTGTGATCCGTGGAGCTTGTGAGACGATCTTAGAACATTATCATAGAGTTTCCTTGTGAGCACGGTATGATCCTTAGAGCTTGTGAAACGATCTTAGAGAAATCATAGAGTTACTTAGAATCATTCATTATTCGTCTTTTCGTGAAAAACCTTTATTTGTACTTTGAGAAATCCATGGAAACCATCGGTTCATGCGAGACATGCGAGCATATGCACTTAATAAGAGAAATCATCGTATTTAAACATAGAATCCCTTAGAGGTATTTCATCAAACACTTAGAGTGCATCATAATAGTAACCTTCATCCAAGTATATAATCACACCTTTTTCATACATAAAATCAATACACATAGATAGGGCATAGATAAGAAGAATCATACTTAGTAACTAGTAGGATTGCAAGATTGTAGTAGAGTGTATCTACCTTAGAGAAATCAATGGATTTGACTCCCAATGGCTGGAACAAGCAAGAACAGTGAGTTCTTGGTTGGAAATCACCAAGGGAAGTGGAAGAACCTTGATCTTCCACAAGCTTGATCAACAAGTAGTTCCTCTCCTTCTTCTCTCTCTCAAAATCTCCTAAGATAGGGCACAGAGGGTTTCTGAAACCCTAAGGCACGAACTCAGCCTATTTATAGGCAAGGGGTTGTGTTTAAAGTCTTAAACACCCTTAATGAAGAAAATTGCGTATGACCGATCGATCGGTGCTATGGACCGAGCGATCGGAGGCTTACCGATCGATCGGTGTTATGACCGAGAGATCGGTCAAAAACACACTCTCTGGAATTTTTCCCCATACAAAAAAGTTAACCGTGCGATAGCCATCGAGCGATCGGTAGTGGACCGATCGATCGCAGGTAATGACCGAGCGATCGGTGTTCTGTTATGTCTGGACTGTTTTGACCATATCTTTTTACTCGCTCGTCGGATTTCGACGATTCAACTTGCGTTGGATCCGTCTTTCGAAAACGAACATTTCTGACGTTTCGGAATTTCCGATTTCTCCCTTATTTATTAATTAGACTACGAAAACCATGAAAACGGCAAATTAGCTATGAAGGTGCTATTCATTAAGGATGAAAAGTCCGGGGTGCTACAGCCCCTCAAGGCCGGTCGACTGACTATCACCAAAAACGCCAAAAATGGCTTTACCATAGGTGTTTTGGCCTGGCTAGTCGACCACCCCTCCTAGCTAGTCGACCGAGACCCCGAGAAATTGCCCAGTCGGGTCATTTTCACCATTTCATTAAGGGTAGGAAGGTCCTTTGACCTCCTCTTACTCTATAAATCCCCCAAATTCGTGGGTAAGGGTTTCATAAACCCTCAAAGCATAAATTGGGAGATTTTGAGAGAAAGGAAGAGGGAAGGAGTTAGGGTTTTATTCCAAGGGAGCTTGGGTGATCAAAGTGGAGCCAATCTTGCTTCCACAAATCTTCTTCAAAGCTTGGTTCCTTCTTCAAGCTTGGATCTCATCATCAACCTTCTCAAGCTCTTCTCAAATCTAAGAGGTAGGTACTCCTACTAACTAACCTTGGTATGATGCAAATAATGAAATGCATAATTAGGAATAGATATTGTTAATATACCCTTCTAGTTGGCCTGGTAACAATCTAGGTTTTCTTTAAGAATCAAATGTCGGATTAAGCTCACATGCTTATTTTCTTGAATCTACCATATCTCTTAAAATTTATAGATTTATTTAAATGGTTATGAATGTGTGGGATGTATGGATGGTTGGAGGAAAAATTGGATGTCATGGAGAATGTGATGGTTGTTGTATGATGAAAAATGGGGAAGGGCATGTACACATAAAACATGCATTCAAGGTGTTTGATGAATTGTTTGACTATGAGAAAATGAGTTAAATACTTATGGAAATGTTAAATGTCATGTGTTTGATAAAATGCTTGCATGAAATTTAAATCTAAGACTATGAAAGCATGATTTAGGGTCATTATCTCCAAAGGAAATGTAAGGTGGGTATGATGTGGATGTGATAGGCTTAAAAGCTATGATCTTGTGTTGTAATGCCATGAATGGAAATGTTCTATGTTTTTAGAAGTGATTCAAGTATACTATGATGTTATTATGCCTTGTATGAACTCGTATGAATTGTTTAAAGCTTGCCATATATATTATGATGCTCACAAGCACTCCACGCACGATATGTTTTACATAGCCGAGGTTTTCTCATAAGCATGTATTTAAATACTCATAAACAAGGTTTTTCAAAAGAAATTCATAAGAAGAAGCATAAATGCATAAGCATTGAAAAGTCGAAACTTTGGGTTGATATTTCTAAGATCCGTTACCTCATGCCCACAAGGATCAACTCTAAGATCTTGCATAAACTCCAAGGATCATAAGTCTCGCAAGGCTTCAAAAAATTCATAATAAATGCATAAGTCTAAGATCAGTTACAAGGCTAACAAGAATACAAGGCTCACAAGGTTACAAGGCTCATAAGTACTCACAAGCTCTACGGATCATGTCTAAGATCTTGCATAAGTCCCCAAGGATCATAAGCTCACAAGGAGCTCATAAAAACTTGTAAGCTCATAAGAACTCGTAAGCTCACAAGAAAGCTCAAAAGAACTCGAAAGCTCATAAGAAACTCATAAGAACGCACGAGGCTCATAAGCATTCATAAGAACTCATAAGCATGAACAAGGTGGTTCGTTTTCCATGAAAAAAACGTTTTGATGAAAGATTTTCCATGACAGGTTTTAAGCATGAATTTTGTGATTAGTATTCCTTTAAGTACTTGTATGTGGTATTATTGTTATTATAACATTGTTAGCTGGTAGTTTGTGCTCGCTAAGTATTCCATGCTCAGCCATACATTTTATATCGACAGGTACAGGATGTTCCCTTTGACATCTGTGCACCGGATCCTTGGATAGAGGAGGACTATGGCGAGGAGGAGCCATATGTGGAGCCGGTAGTAGAGCCTCAGGTGGAGGCAAGAGACTTAGACTAGGGGGTATTTTGGGTCACGACACTTTGAATGATGGTACAAGCTCTTCATACAGCTTCGTGGAACTCACAGATTAAGCCATTATGGGGGAAAGGCTCTTTGAAACATGTCAATCGCCCTAACTTTTACGGATGGGTAAGATACTTCTACCATGAAGTAGGTCCTGTTAACAAGGAGACAAGTAGATATAAGTGCAAGTACGGACCAGAATAGAACAAGCCTTTAGAGTTACCAGCTTTTATTAGCATGTGGCTCTCCAGGTATGTTTTCGAAGGCTCTCCTATTGAGAAAGTTGTTGGTAGAGTATTTCCATTGGCTCTCCGCTCTTTAGAGGGTCAAAGCTTCCCTTTAGCACCATATTTTTTAGAAACTTTGTATAGGAATTTAGATCAATTCCATACTTACCAAGTCTGGTCAGCTGGTCACTACAACATAGAAACCTTTGTGCATACAGCCTTCCGTCAAGTCTGGCTGTGGGAATGCTTTTCCCAATATGTATTATCTCCTAAGGAGTTTAAGCCTTTGAAGAACAGAAACTTAAAGCTCAGATCATGGTGTTGGGCTTTTGTGCCCAAGAAGAAAGGAGTCACATTATCAGAATTTCTTGATAAAGAGCTTTTTTTTTTAGACCATACATTGGGTCTATTAGAGGTGTTGGAAAAGATTTACTTTCACTCACAGTCCCCTTTAGAACTATTGGGTATGTCAGTCGAGGATAGGAAAGAGATTTCCTGGAAAAAATTTGATTGTTTATCCTTTGTATCAAAAAAAAATTTGGTAGGCGTTTTCAGCCTTGACCATAGTAGAACAAATAATTTCATGGTGGTTTCCTACAATGTGCATAGGTGTATGAGTCAGTTCGGTCTAGATTAGCTTTAAAGATGGATGATCTGTCAGCCAATAGCTTTAAAGATGGATGAAGAAAAGGATTAAAAGCGCTTCCGGGAACAGGTAGATAGCGGAAGGCTGAGAAAGAAGCTTCCCCATCACTAGCTCCTCAGGTAAAACCTTCTGCAAAAAGCTTTCAATTAAAGAGAAAAATAATTTCCACGACTCAGCCTATGATGTTTTTTGGACCTTCATCTAGAACAAGGTCAAAAGGTCCAATTGTAAGTATATCTTATATACTTTACTTTTATTCAATGTATTATTCATACACTCTCATATCTGTAATCTTTTAATTCTATTGACTTATGTAGATCCCTTCCTCTCCTCCTCTTGAAAAGAACAAAAGTCTTGATAATGAAGAAGAATAATCAGATTCCTCTGATCATCAAGAAGAGATCTCTTCAGCAAAAGCTTAACCTTTCTCAACAATCTACAAAGGCTCCACAATCATCCTCTTTGGAGGCAGTTGAAGGTCAAACTAGTAAGAAAAGCTTCAAGGAAAGAAAAAGTCAAGGTCCCCTTCCTTTGCTAAAATTCATCAAAAGAAGGCGAATACTTCGAGTATTTTGGGTACTCTTAAAAGATTCAAGACAGGAGTATAGGGGACCAGATCTTTTGACAAATTGGGGAGCATTGTCAAGAGAGTTTCTTTTAAAAGAAGTATAGACAAGCCGGTTATTGTTGAGGATGAGTCCTCAGAAGAAGAATCTTCTGACTCTTCTGATTCTTTAGAAGATACTTCTGACAATGTTTCTGCTGCTGATGAAGGTGTCGATAGAGAAAATATTGATGAGGAAGATGTTGATGAAGGTGTTAGCATTTCAACTCCTTTGGAGCAGGGAATATCTTTCATTGCACCATCTCTTTCACCAAAGGATCGATGTTGAAATCCAGAAGGAATTTTCTTCTCAACCTACCACCAGAAGCTTCTCACAACTTGATGAAGTGGTATGTAGCACCCCGGACTTTTCTATATTTAATGAATGGTACTTTTGTGCCTAATTGGTCTTCCTCATAGTCTAATTAATAAATAATAGAGAAATCGGAAATTCTGAAATATCAGAAATATTTGTTTTTGAAAGACGAATCCAACGCAAGTTGAATCGTCGAAATCGGACGAACGAGTCAAAAGATATGGCCAAAACAGTTTAGACCTGCAGAGCACCGATCGCTTGGTCCATTCAGCGATCGATCGGTCCAAAACCGATCGATCGATAGCTATCGACTGGTCAAAAATTTTGTATGGAGAAATTTTCCAGAGAGCATGTTTTTGACCGGTCGATTGGTTAGAACACCAATCGCTCGGTAAGCAACCGATCAATCGGTCATAACCACCGATCGCTCGGTCTTCGCGTTTTTGCAGAAAATTCAGTAAGGGCTTTTTCGTCTTTTGGGCGTTAAACCCTTACCCATAAGGGCTTGCCCGACCATTTGGGTCCCCATTCACTACACTTAGAACATTTAGAGAGAAAGGGGAGGAGAAGAAGAGGGTTTTCTCCTAGGGCATCCTTGGTGAAGAAATCAAGGGTTTAAACACCCAAGATCATTCCTTTTGCTTGGATCTCTCAAAGCCAAGCCTCAAGCTCGTGGGGGAGTCTCTCTCAAGCAAGGACAACATTCTCCAAGCTATTTTCAAGAGGGTTTCCTTCCCACTCAAGCCTTCTTCAAGCAAGAGTCCTTCTTCTTACAAGTTGGAGCTCCAATCAAGGTTTACAACCAAGATCAAGCCTTGATTCAAGGTTAGTACACCCTACTAACTTCCCCTAGCAATAATCTAGGTTTTCTATGTGAAATGGGATTCATGTTAGTAGGTTTCCTTCCTTGTAAAATGTATCATCTCTAATAATTATAAATAAGAAAAAGAAAAGGATATGGATGAATGGATGAGAGATTGATTGAGGCGATGGGATGCCGAATGTATGATGTGTGATATGTGTGGTGTGGGAAATGAAAAATGGAAGATGGGCATTTTACAAATAATAAACTTACCCTTATGTGATTGGATGGAAAATATGCATTAAAGAAGAAGAAGATGAACTATTAATGGACATCGTATGTTATGTGTTTGATAAATGCCTAACCTATGAAATGATGACTTAAAGGAATTGGATGTAAGCCTTATGTAATTGTTCTTGTAAATGATGACTCGACCAAATGCTATGTTGATCACCTAAATGTTTGCATGATATGCTATGAATTTAAATGAAATGCAATGTCTCTTTTGTTATCCTCATTTCCATGATTGTCACTATTGGCACGTACACGAGCACGCATGTTAGCATGAACCTAGATTTCAAGAGCATGTGCATATAATAACCAACAAGAAAATATTGCATGTCAAGGAGGTTGGTAGCCCAGGGAGATTCGGGTACTAGCCTCTGGCTCACAAGAAATGTAACGTCCCAAAATACCCCTTAGGAGTTTAGGGATACTTTAGGCATGACTATACGTACCTGCCAAACCATCCTGTCATGAACAAGATAATTAAAGTACTAAACAATGATAATCAGAGCGCGGAAGCTAAACATAAATGCGGAAGTGTAAACTAACTTTTTCTTTTCTTCTAAGATTTCCAAAATAGTATTCCAAGTTAACATATATACAAAACATGTCTAAGTCTAAGGTGGACAGACCCACCTATCAAAATGTCAAAATACATAAAAGACCCTCTTGTACTCTCCCCTCAACAGTAGTCGAGGTATGGCCACACGTCAAGGTCTCGGTCCGCCTGAGACTGCAGTGGGATAGACGGCTCTCTCTCATCGATATACACTTCCTCGACCCAAGGCTCTGGGTCGAGGGCTCCCTCAGTACCTGCCGACATGAAAGTACGGCTGAGCATGGAATACTCAGCGAGTACAAGCTACTAGCTATCCATAACAATAATAAACATTCAAAGAGTAGTACAATACCAATCATCAATTCCAGGCAATAGTAAAATCATAGAATTAAACAATATTAATCATGGAGAAATATTATCATCTTGATGAGCATGAATGCAAGAACGCCGACAAAACTCATGCTTGAAAACCCGTTTCCATGTCCCGGTATGCATTTTAAAACCATGTATGCGTGCATGCATGAATGTCTTGTCAACATCTTGTAACCTTGTATCTTGTAACTTGTGAGCCAGAGGCTAGCACCCGAATCTCCCTGGGCTACCAACCTCCTTGATATATGGTTTTCTTGTGAGCCAGAGGCTAGTACCCGAATGTCCCTGGGCTACCAACCTCCTTGACAATAGGTGATTTTTTATTACTTGTTTAGTTTTCTTGTGAGCCAGAGGCTAGTACCCGAATGTCCCTGGGCTACCAACCTCCTTGACAATATGTGTTTTAGGGGTTTTCTTGTGAGCCAGAGGCTAGTACCCGAATGTCCCTGGGCTACCAACCTCCTTGACATGCAATATTTTCTTGTTGGTTATTATATGCATATGCTCTTGAAATCTCGGTTCATTCTATCATGCGTGCTCGTGTATGTGTCAATAGTGACCATCGTGGAATGAGGATAGCAAGAGAGATATGGCATCATAATTCGATTCATCATATAAGCATAGGAGCACTTAAGAAATTTGCACATTACTTGATCACATTACTTGATTAATTCATCATTCATAAGAGTACATGCATGAGGCCTATTTTCATTTTCTTCATTCAAGTCATTATTTCATAGTTTAGGTATTTTGTCAAACACTTAGCATGCAAGTTTCCTCATTGTTCATTTTCTCATTTTTAGTGCATATTTTACATTCAATCACACAAGGTAAGTTTATTATTTGTGTAATGCCCATCCTCCATTTTCCAATCCACAACCCACACATACCATACATCACCCATTCGGCATCCAATCGCCACATCCCACATCCATCCAAGCATCCATACCATTTCTTTATCTTGTTTATATTTATCAGGGATGATACATTTCACAAGAAAGCAAACATAATAGCATAAATCACATTTCATAAAGAAAACTTAGATTTATTGCTAGGGTAAGTTAGTAGGGTGTACTAACCTTAGATCAAGGATTGATCTTGGTAGGAACCTTGATTTTATGCTCCAACTTGAAAGAAGAAGCCCTTGCTTGAAGAAAGCTTGAGTTGAGGAAGAAACCCCTTGGAAAAACTTGTGTGAGTTGCTGCCCTAACTTTGGAGCAGGAGTCCCACACGAGTTGAACCTTGGATTTGAAGAATCCAAGCCTTGAAATAAACCTTGGGTAGCCTACACTCTTGATTTCTTCTTAAGAGGAAAAACCTAGGTTAGGAAATCCCCTTCTCCTCTCTCTCTATCTCTCCAAATACTCTAAGGATGGTAAATGAAGCCCTAAAGGCTCAGGCAAGCCCTTATGAGTAAGGGTTTAACGCCCAAAAGACGAAAATACCCTTACAAAAATTTCTGCAAAACACGGGGACCGAGCGATCGGTGGTTATGACCGATCGATCGGTTGCCTACCGAGCGATCGGTACTCTGACCGAGCGACCGGTCAAAAAACTACTCTCTGGAAAATTTCCCCATACAAAATTTTTGACCGTGCGATAGCTACCGATCGATCGATTTTGGACCGATCGATCGCTGACTGGACCGAGCGATCGGTGCTCTGCATGTCTGGACTGTTTTGACCATATCTTTTGACTCGCTCGTCCGATTTCGACGATTCAACTTGCGTTGGGTTCGTCTTTCGAAAATGAACATTTTTGACATTTCAGAATTTCCGATTTCTCTCTTATTTATTAATTTGACTATGAGGAAGACCAATTAGCTACAAAAACGGTATTCATTAAGTATAGAAAAGTCCGGGGTGCTACAAGAAAACCCAAAACACATATTGTCAAGGAGGTTGGTAGCCCAGGGACATTCGAGTACTAGCCTCTGGCTCACAAGAAAACTAAACAAGTAATAAAAATCACATATTGTAAAGGAGGTTGGTAGCCCAAGGACATTCGGGTACTAGCCTCTGGCTCACAAGAAAACCATATATCAAGGAGGTTGGCAGCCCAGGGAGATTCGGGTGCTAGCCTCTGGCTCACAAGTTACAAGATGCAAGGTTACAAGATGATGACAAGGCATTCATGCATGCATGTATATATGATTTCTACAAGCCATACCGAGACATGAAACGAATTTCCAAGCATGAGTTTTATCAGAGTTTTCGCATTCATGCACGCACGTCAAGATGATTGTATTGTACCATGTTTTATGCTATTTCTTTTGTGATGCTTTGATTTCTACGTTGTACTATATTACCGTTGTTGTGTTCATTATTGCATGGTTAGCTAGTAGCTTGTACTCGCTGAGTATTCCATGCTCAGCCGTACTTTTATGTCGGCAGGTACTGAGGGAGCCAGCGACCCGGAACCTTGGGTCGAGGAAGAGTACATAGAGGAAAGAGAGCCGTCTATTCCACTACAGTCTCAGGTGGACCGAGACCTTGACGTGTGGCCATACCTCGACTACTGTTGAGGGGAGAGTACGAGAGGGTCTTTCATGTATTTTGATATTTTGATAGGTGGGCCTGTCCACCTTAGAATTGGATATGTGTTGTGTATATGTTAACTTGGAATACTACTTTGGAACTTTAGAAGAAAAAAAAAAGTTAGTTCACACTTCCGCATTTATGTTTAGCTTTCGTATTTATGTTTAGGTTCCGAGCTCTGATTATTATCCTTATTGTATTGTGTTAGCCATGTTTACTTCAGGATGGTTTGATAGGTACGTATAGTCACGCCTAAAGTATCCCTAAACTCCTAGGGGGTATTTTGGGGCGCGACATCGTAACAGCCTTAGAACAAAGCCCCTTTGAGAGTGTTGATCCAATAATTGAAGGAAGAAATGAGGTAGACTCTTTTGATGAAGATGTCTTGATGGAGCCTCCTGCTCAGACTTCTGGATTAGAGGCTTGTGATCAAGCCGAGAACTTAGTATTACAAGACTCCATCGTTATTGAAGACGCAAACCTTATTTATGATCAAGTAAATGCTGAAGTTCCAGAAAGGAAAGAGGAATCAAATGCTAATAATAATGAAGTTGTAGAAATTACTACCGCTTTTTTTGATGCAGATGTCGGAGTCATTACTCCTTCAGTATAAACTATTCCTCTTAAAGAAACTCAGACAGGTGAAGCATTTCATATATCTATATACTCCTTAAATACACATCATTTGATATGATTTTAACTATATGGTTTATATTGCAAAAAAAGATATGGAAGATGTGGCAATAGAAGTAGATATGACAGCAATCAGTAATGAAGAGATTATGGAAGAAGTCACTACCATAATCAGAAAAAATGTCACTAAATCGGTTGTTGCCGTTGGAGAAAGATGGCATTATTGCTAAAGACTTTGACTTTCCAGCCGAGAACACCCCTGGTGGCAGTGGCATCACTTGCTTTTCTGATCTCCCATCTCAGCCTTTGTCTTCTGAAGTCTTGAACGCTTAATCAGTCTGTATCCAGTCTCTTCCTGTCACGCCCCAAAATACCCCCTAGGAGTTAAGGGATACTTTAGAGGTGACTACGTGTACCTGTCAAACCATCCTGTAATGCAAGAGGCTAAACATAATATAATACAATGATAATCAGAGCGCGGAAACTAAACATAAGTGCGGAAGCATAAGCCAACTTTTTCTTTTCTTCTATTACTCCATATAGTATTCCAAGTTAACATATACTAAATACAGTCAAAGTAAAGGTGGACATGCCCACCTATCAAAATACAAAAAGGAACTCTCTAACACTCTCCTCTCAACAGTAGTCGAGGTATGGCCACACATCCAAGTCCCCATCCTCTTGAGACTGCCATGGGATAGGTGGCTCCCTCTCCTCTACATACTCCTCCTCGACCCAAGGCTCGGGGTCGAGGACGTCCACGGTACCTGCCGACATAAAAGTACGGCTGAGCATGGAATACTCAGCGAGTACAAACTACTAGCTAACCATAACAATAACGAACGCATAACAACAGTGAGCAATACAAGATATTAATTTAAAGCAATAGTGAAAGCATAAGATACATAGCCATATCTTGACATGCGTATATGAATGCAAAAACCTCGGTAAAACTCATGTCTCGGAAACTTTTTTCGTGTCTCGGTCAAATCATGTATGTGTATCGTGTCTTGTCTTGTATTTCCTGTCTTGATTTGTTCTTGACTTGTATACTTGTGAGCCAGAGGCTAGCACCCTTCCTTGGGCTACCAACCTCCTTGTCATGTTCTTGTTCCGTTTCTCTTGTGAGCCAGAGGCTAGCACCCTTCCTTGGGCTACCAACCTCCTTGTCATGTTCTTGATTCGTTTCTCTTGTGAGCCAGAGGCTAGCACCCTTCCTTGGGCTACCAACCTCCTTGTCATGTTCTTGTTCCATTTCTCTTGTGAGCCAGAGGCTAGCACCCTTCCTTGGGCTACCAACCTCCTTGTCATGTTCTTGATTCATTTCTCTTGTGAGCCAGAGGCTAGCACCCTTCCTTGGGCTACCAACCTCCTTGTCATGTTCTTGATTCATTTCATATACAAATACAATCTTGGAAAAACCCGGTTTCATGCATGCATGTGTGGTGTGTGTAACCCTTGTAATATCATGATGACAATGTGACATGAAGAGTAGTGTATAGCAATTCAATCCACAGTATAACCATATAGGAATTTGAGTAATCTACGTGACATTTAAACAGTTCATCATTCATAAGAACACATGCATAAGGTCTACTTTCATTTTCTTCATTTATGTCATTTATTCCTAGTTTAGGCATTTTGTCAAACACATAGCATGCAAGGTTCCTTAATGGTTCATCTTCTTCTTTTTAGTGCCTACTTTCCATCCAAAAATCAAGGTATGTTCATTATTGGTAAAGTACCCATCCACCATTTCCATCACACACATCACCCAACATACACCTCGGCATCCAATCGCCACATCAACACCCACACACATCCATACCTTTTTCTTATCTTATTTAGGTTCATTGGAGATGATACATTTCATATGGGAGGCAAACATAATAGCATAAATCACATTTCATAAGGAACACCTAGATTTATTGCTAGGGTAAGTTAGTAGGGTGTACTAACCTTAGATCAAGGTTTGATCTTGAAGAAACCTTGAAATAGAAGCTCTATTTGGAAGGAGGAAGCCTTTGCTTGAAGGGAACTTGAGTTGGGGGAAAAAACCTCTTTCAAAACGTGAGTGAGTGCTGCCCTAGCTTGGAGAATGCACCTCCACACGAGCTTGAGTTGAAATCGTGAAGAAAACGTGCTTGGGGACGATCTAGGGTCTTCACCCCTTTGATTTCTTCTCCAAAAGCAACCTAGGTTTAGGAAACCCTTTTCTCTTCTCTCTTATCTCCCAAATCTCTCAAATGTTGTAAGTGAGGCCTCAAAGGGTCGAGCAAACCCTTATGGGTAAGGGTTTAACACCCAAAAGACGAAAACGCCCTTACTGAAATTTCTGCAAAAACGCGAAGACCAAGCGATCGGTGGTTATGACCGATCGATCGGTTGCCTACCGAGCGATCGGTGTTTATGACCGATCGACCGGTCAAAAACTCACTCTCTGGAAAATTTCCCCATACAAAATTTCTGACCGTGCGATAGCTACCGATCGATCGGTTATGGACCGATCGATCGCTGACTGGACCGAGCGATCGGTCTTCTGTATGTCTGGACTGTTTTGACCATATCTTTTGACTCGCTTGTCGGATTTCGACGATTCAACTTGCGTTGGATCCGTCTTTCGAAAACGAACATTTCTGACGTTTCGGAATTTCTGATTTCTCCCTTATTTATTAATTAGACTATAAAAACGGCCAATTAGCTATGAAGGTGGTATTCATTAAGGATGAAAAAGTCTGGGGTGCTACACTTCCTCTTCTTTTAATCTATGGGTGAAGATAGCAAAGAGGTATGAAGACATTACCAACTCATGCAATCTTACAAGTCTTGCTTTCAGAGCAAGCTGTTAGACATCATTTGTTCAATAGTGGATAAAATTGAGAATATCAACCCTAATATGCTGAAAATGAAAGATATTACTCAATGGGATAACAAGTTAAAAGATATGGAGAAAATAAATATTGAAGTACAATGGCTGAGAGGATTCCTGAAAGCCCACCAATTCGCACAGGTGAAGGAATCCGTTAAAAACAAGATTGTGAAAATCAACGAGACTAAACAAGCCATTGCTCTGTACCTGTGAGAAATCCAGGAAACTCATCAAGAGATTGATCAAAAGGAGGCTAAAGTGAAAGAAAGGGAATATGTTGCAAGATTCAAAGGATAAACTCTTTTGCTCACCATCGTCTTTCACGATTGATGCAACTATACATCCCAGCAGAGTCACCAATTGTTGGATCTAAGGATTCAAAAGCTTGCTGAACAGGATAGATGGTTGTATTGTCATCTTCAAGCTTTAGATGACTGGATCATCATCTTCAAGCTTTCGGATTACTAGATCAAATCTTCAAGCTTCTCCTGTGTATATTCTGGGTGATCCGCAAGCCTTAAAGGAGTTCAGCTACGCTACAACAACTCGAACTTCCCCAGTATTCCTGAATGGATGAAACAATAGGTAGAGGGAAAGAATTCATAACATGATTTTGAAGGGAGAGTAGAGAGAACAGTGAAGAATGTATGTTGATTTGACAACTCTTCTCTCAAGAACACTGAAGAACACATATGGGATTCAAGAAAGAAGATTTATTCCTAAAGTTTGAGAGAAATATCTCCTAATCTTCTAAAATCTCTCAAAGTAAAAAGATGATAAAAAGATCTGGGTCTCCATCTATTTATAGAGAAAAGTCCCTGATCAACCAATAATCTCACATCAAAATATCTTTGATGTGACAGCTAACAAACTCTGATCACACATGCCATCTGTTATTCCGTTAAGTGGAGCCATTCTGTTAAAATATGGATGTATTATGTTAAATAGATTTATTCTAGTTAAATAAAATGTATTCTGTTGAGAAAGAGTTGTCAGCTTATCAAACCACCATAATCGACTTTCAGTTACAGTTTAATCATTTGGATTGCTATGACCTAAAAACAAATCATTCGGATACAATCATCAAAGGTTAAAAGAGTAAACTTTTTAAAGAACAAGTTTATCTATTTTAACAAATTTCCCCCTAGCCCTCAAAACATCTCATAATCCTTCCTCAGATACATAGATATATATATAAATCATCGTACACCAAAGGCGGGTCATACGCCTTTGAGATATCTCGTCTCCGAGAAATCATAAGTGCTGGATGAGGGCACCATTCTCAAGGCGAATATGATATCTACCGTCAGACCTCAATCATCTAGTACGAGAGAATGTGTAGAACCCCGAATCATGATGGCCATGTACGACGAATGATATCATGTATTAAAGCATTTAATAATGTAATTATGGTGTATGGGTGTTTGGAATGAAATAGGCAAGAGTATAGAATACTCTTGAGTATTGACAAGGGTTATGCCTTGGCATGCCCTCGACTCTAAATAGCCCTAGCGTTCACACCACTCGTCGGAATCAATCGATTTTTATATTTTTGGAAAGGTAATTGAACCCTCTTCGGGTTTCATGTTGATCACTTGTCTTGGTTTTGAGTGGGTGTTAGGTCAAAAGACCGATTTCTGAAGTCGGGTCGGTTTAAAATCTGGATTGACGAAACCTAATTTGGAATCAGTCAGGTTTAGGGGTAAAATGATCCAAGAAAAAGGAATAATTGGAAGTTGTAAAAAACATGAAAGTTGTTCTACTTCGAAAGACGAATCCAACGCAAGTTAAATCATCAAAATCGGACAAGCGAGTCAAAAGTTATGGCCAAAATACGAAAATGTACAAATGCTGAAACCTTTCTGCAGAAGTTGCGATCGCTCGTAGGGACCCTACGAACGATCGTAGCGGAGCTACGAACGATCGTAGAGTTGCTACGATCGATCGTAAATCCCCAGAAATGCTGGAAACTCTCGGGTGAAACTACAATTGATCGTAGAAAGCTACGATCGATCGTATAAGGCTACGATCGATCGTAAATTGCTACGAACGATCGTAGATACGCGATTTTACTTTCTTGGATGCGATTTTTTAGGGATTTTTCACCCCTTACACTATAAATAGAAGGCTTAGAGAGGGTTTTTGGGTTACCCTAAACCAAGGAGAGTCCCTAGAAAGAGAAGGAGAGGATCTTGAGCATTCCAAAGAGGGTTTTGCTTGAAACCAAGAAGAGCTTCAATCAAAGGTTGGATCTTCCCCAAATCAAGATTGGATCATTCCAATCAAGTGAGGATTTTCTCAAGGGGTTTCTTCCTCATTTCTTCAAGGTCGGTACTTCTTGCTACCCTCCTAGTTATAGTTTTTTCTTTTACTTTATTCCTCTTTAATTTCCTTTATTTACACATGTGCTATGAGGTGGATGGTTGTAAATGGTGAATGGAGATGGAATGGGCGATTGGATGCCAATGGTTGGGTTGTGATGATTAAAATGGGGAGGGCATTGTTCCAATAATGAACAAACAAGTGTGATATGAGTATAACCCACCTAGAAAAGCATGATTTAGGTTTAAATAAATAATGGACACACTCTATGCTTGATGAAATGCCAAGGTGAATAAAATGAATGTTAAAATCAAGAAAATAAATGCTTAAATTATGTAACTTGTTAGGGCTTATGATAGTGTGAGTTCTCATTTTCCCAAAAATGTCATGAGTGATTATTTGTTTGAAATTGCATATGCTACATATTGTGAAATCCCTCAAATGTCATATTTAAATCCAATGCAAGTATGCACACGATCTCACAAGCACGCATGCATGACATGTTTTATCGGGGTTTTCAAGAACATGGTTTAGAGGTGGGGCATATCGTACGACATGTTTTACCTCGCTTTTGGCAAGGACAAGACAATCATGCATTATCATAAGAAGGGTCTCCCTTCCCTCGTAAGTACATCTCACAAGGACATCTCACAAGTGAAAGGACACAAGCATGACAAGACATGGCATGACAAGCATGAGCATTCTAGGAAGAAGGGTCTCCCTTCCCTCACAAGTAGTTACTTTTCCAAGCAAGCATGACAAGACATGGCATGACAAGCATAAGCATTCTAGGAAGAAGGGTCTCCCTTCCCTCACAAGTAGTTTACTTTCCAAGCAAGCATGACATGGCATGACACGCATGATATGACAAGATAAGACAAACATGACAAGTTTTCAAGCACGGAAATGGTATTTCCAGTCAAGTCAAGTGCACAAGGTCTTCAAGGGTTTTATCGGCTTTTCTGAATGCAAGCATGATTACAAACTGCTTTACTTCCTTGTATGATATGAACTGTTCCTATCTTATATATATATATGTGTGCATTGCCATCTCATGCTATGACTATTGGTTAGTATTTAGTACCCGCTGAGTATTCCATGCTCAGCCGTACTTCTTATGTCGGCAGGTTCTGAGGGAGCTGCTGCTCCATTTGATGTTTGTGCTCCTGGTCCATGGGTGGAGGAGGAGTACGTCGAGGAGCCTTTGGAGGAACCTCCCGTAGCGGGTTATTAGTAGGTGGTGTTAGATTCTGAGTGGGTTAGCTGTGGGTGAGCATGAGTGATTATATCCATGTATTTTGGCGGGCATGTCCGCATTTTCTTTGTTTTGTTTTCTTTTGTATTAAACTTGGACCATGTGTATATACTTAGAGGTTTGTTAGACTTCCGCTGTGGTTTATAGTTATGCTTCTGCTGTTACCCTCTATTGTATATGTTCTGTGGGTTTTGCAGGTTGATTCGTCAAACAAGTCCTGTAAGTCATGATTAAGTCGTCCAAGATTCACTCTAACTCCTAGGGTGGGTTTTGGGTCGCGACAAAATGAGACTATGGAGGCCACACTCCTCCAATAGCCAATAGGGAAATGAGGCAAGATACATCCCATAATTCATTCTTGACTGTCGGCCTAAGAAGTAATCCATACTTTGCTGAAATAAAAGATGGGGGGAACACACATGCCTATTCCGACAAGGAAGACAATCAGTATATTTACCCCACTGACAAGACAATAGGGTACTTGGTGATCCGTATCCCTATAGAGACGAGGCTGAACCGGTAACCGTCTTTTTCGTCTCAAAAGAGTATAACTCCTTCGAGCTTTTGATCAGCATAAGCTTGCAACGCCATTGATTCAAGACCTGTCTTGAAGAATAAAATATCATAATGACGTTAGAAACACTCAATAATCTAATTTTACTAAAATTTTACCAATGACGAATTTGGTCTTGATGGAGTATGCCTCATTTGAGCTTTCTATCAGAATCTGAAAGCTTATTAGTTGATCAAAATCTGTTCCTTTTATCATAACATCTGTGAAATACTCAAACTACTTCAGGCCATGAAGGCGTAGTGAGTCAATTAGTATGCTCAGAGTTCGGCTCTTATTTTCGAACGTGACATACTTTACGGTGTCTGAACTTTCCAGATCATCATAATCTTTATCCACGTGGCTTTTGACTAGTTCAAATTATGATCCGATTAGGAAATAACTTCCACGTGTCAACACATTATTTTCCATCATCATCAGAAATGAAATCCTCTACAGTTGTACTTGGACTCGGGGGAGTCCGGTTATGCGCTTCAGGTCACCATTTGTCCCTTTTGACACCCCTTAACTGTGATTAGGATTCATCCACCCATAGAATTCACCCGCCTACCCTTGGTTGTTAGAGAAAAATATTATTATTTGTTTTTATCCCGGAGTCCGGTAACTGAAAGCATTTCATTAAAAAAAAAACAAGGATTCATGATTCGTAACCTACAACACAAAAGCCTATTTAATTATTCTTTTAAATCTGGTTAATAATTTTAACCTTAGCTAATTTTTTTCTACTAAAAACTATGGTTGAACCCTAAGGGTTAATAAATTTTAATCACAATTAAAAGGGTATTATAAAGGACATGTGTTGACCTGTGAGACGTAACGGGTCTCTTGGAGACTTGAGAGACTTTCGAGTAAAAAAAAAACAGAAAAAAAACAGACAGGAGAAAAAAAAGAAAGATTTTGCTATCTTGTGTCTAAGGAATGAATGGGAGTTAATGCTACTGGTGCTAGCACTCCTCAAAAATAGAAAGCACACGAGAAAGTTGTGCACGGATTCCGGAGTGGAAGTATCTAACGCCCTAAAATACGTTTGACTGCGGTCTCCTACTCACGCGTATTGTACACTACAACAAAAGGACGGGCTTTGTTCCAAGTTCCAACTCAGGTGGAACGCTCATACTTCATACCAAGGCGTTATTAGAAGCTTCTTTCAACTCTCTCTCTTCATCTCTTCATTTCAACCAACTAGGTAAGCTCAATTTTCCTTCTTCTTTTATTTTTATTTTTATTATTGTTAGCTTAATCGCTTCTTTCGTGCTTTTAAATGAGGAATTTCCGTTTAGTTCCATACTGATCGTAGATTTCCTGCAAATGTGTAACCATGTTTAAGGAGTATTTGATTCTTGTTCTTTTAGTGAATATTGTCGTATATTTAAGATTTGCTAACCCTTAGATTCTTTAACCCTGAGGGTTAGTGAATCCTAACCACAATTAAAGGGAGTTAAAAGATAGGTTTAATTTTTTTTTTTTTAAATTAAGGTTGGATGCTTTAATCCTAAGGGTTAGTTAATCTTAACCATAGTTAAAGCAAGTTAAAAAGGGACACCTTAATTTTTTTTAAAAAAAATGAAGGTTAGATGCTTTAATTCTAAGGGTTAGTGAACCTTAATCACGGATTCACGGTTAAAAGAAATTAAGAGACACGTTAAATTATTTATTTTTTTATTTTTTTAAAAACCAAGGTTAGATATTTTAACCCTAAGGGTGAGTGAATCTTAACCATAGTTAAAGAGGTTAAAGGGACACGTTCATCTTTTCTAATTTTTTAATTCTAAAAACCAAGGTTAGATGCTTAAGATTCACTAACGCATCTAACCTTGGTTTTTAGAATTTTATTTCTAAATTAACGTGTTCCCTTTTAACTCCCCCTTCAACTATGGTTAAAGATTTAACAACCCTTAAGGTTAAAGCATCTAACCTTGGTTTTTAGAAAAAAAATAAAAACTTAATCATACGGGTTAAAACATATTAACCATGGTTTAAGAGCAATTAAAGGGACTGTAAAGTTATGATAGAAAAAAAATAGATAGAAAGGCGATAAGAGTTGGTTATGTATATTTGTATTATTATGAATCTTATAAATTATGAATTTATGATTGACTGAGAATATCATAACTTTTTTGTATTATTATAAATCTTATTACTTATTTTTACATTATGAATTTTTGATAAATTATCATCACTCGTCAACGCACAGCTTTGCTCTCTTCTCATTGCATCTCTTATGTATATTGTTGTTTTTTTAAATGTTTTTATTCTAAAATATATATTAACATCTATTTTAATATTTCCTCCAGTTTCACTGCAAAATTTTATGTTTTGCCCCGTTTTTTGCCATTTTTTCCAAAAATCACCGATAAACAATATATCTTCCTATATATCTCCGATATATCTTTTTTTCATGGCTCGACATGTCGAGCGATATCGACATTTAGAACCTTGACTCACATATACCCATGTCTTCTAAATAAGACTCCCCTACTTGGAGATGATTTAAGAGACCTCAAAATCCTGTATGCTGCTTCCAAGTGTATGGACTTGGGTGCATGCATAAATGTGCTCACTATGCTCACAACATAGGCAATATCGGGCCTCGTGAGATATATAGATTAGTCACCCCACTAATTGCTGAAACTACCAACATCTTGCAGAGGAACTCCATTCATTTAATCCACTTTGTGATTCTATTCAATTGGGGGTGTAAGCCTGTTTGGCCCCAAGCTTTTCAGTTTCTTGTAAGAAATCTACGATGTACTTTCTTTAGGATATAAAGATGTCATCACGACTCATGGGATCTAGCAACCTCTATTCCCAAGAAGTACTTAAGAAGACCCAGATTCTTGATCTCAAACTCAATTGCTAGATACTTCTTCTGTTGTTCGATCTCTGTCATGTTACTTCTTGTGACAACTATATCATCTACATACACGATAAGGACTGTAGTGTCATCCTTGGTGCACTTGACAAATAAAGTATTATCATCCTGACTTTGTGAGTCCCCTTCTCTTTATAGTAGCACTGAACCTTTCAAACCAGGCTCTAGGAGATTGCTTCAAGCCATCTAACACTTTCTTTAGCCCACACACCTTCTTTTCACCCCTTTCAAGGTGGAATATTGGAGGATGAGACATATAAACTTCTCCATTCAAAGTACTATGGACAAAATCATTTTTGATATTGAGTTGGTAAAGTGGCTACGATTGATTTGCTGCTAATGATAAGATTACATGAATTGAAATCATCTTTGTTACTGGGGCAAATGTCTCCTAGTAGTCAATTCTATATCTGAGTGTAGCCCTTGGCTACCAACCTTACCTTATACCTCTTAACTGATCCATTTGCTTTGCACCCATTTACATCTCACAAGAGTTTTTTCTTGAGGAAGATCTACCATCTCCCATGTATTATTTTTGTCTAGCGCATTAATTAATTCTACCATTCCTTCCCTCCACTGTTTTTTTGGAGCATCAATAACTGGAGATAAAATGGAAATAGATGATAGGGAAAACACAAACGACTTGTAAGATGGAGATAGACTTTATATGATACAAAATTAACAACAGGATGTTGAGTACACGACCTCTTACCATTCCTGAGAGTAATAAGAATATTAGAATCAACAAACACTGGAGGCAAAGAAGAAGAACTCATAGGAAGAGTTTTACTTGGATCATTCGAGGAGATGACTTGGTCTGAGTCTGTGTTAGCTTTCGCTCTTCTTTGGTAGACTTGAACTCTTCTTTAGTAGTAGTAATAGAGTGATCAAGAACCAATGATGAGGTAGATGGAACCGGAATTGTCAATGAAATCCTTCTCTTCACACTCACTCTCCCCTTGAAGAGAGGAAAGATTGGAATAAAAAGGAACAAATTCAAAGAATGTAACATCCATGGAGACAAATTTCTTTCTAGAAGGAGGATGATTACATTTGTATCCTTTATGATGAGAGAAATACCCACAAAAGATACACTTAAGAGCCTTGGTGTCCAACTTAGTTCTTTTGGGGCCCAAGATATGCACATAAAATACAGCCAAATAATTTGGGGGAATTAGAAACAAAAAACTCTTTTAAGAGCTGAGAGGGAGACCGAAAGTGCAAAACATGAGAGAGGAATCGATTAATAAGAAAAATAGTAGTGAGGACAACTTCAATCCATTTTTTTTGTTGAAACATTACACTGTAATAGGAGAGCACGAGTTACCTCCAACAGATGACGATTTTTCCATTCAACAACATAATTCTGTTGAGGGGTGTATGGACAAGAGTACTGATGTTCAATCCTATTTGTAGTTAAATATTCTTTGACAATATCGACGATATATCGTTGTCGATATCGCATAGGGTCAACACATCTCCATAAGGTAATTTTTTTTTACAAATAATCGCAATATATCGACGGTATAACGTCTATATTGTGTAATGTTGATCGATATTTATAAAACTCATTTATTTTGATTTTTGCTTATATAAGTTCAACATAGGTGAGAGTGAAGCTCATTGCTTTAATAAGAAAAATAGTAGTGAAGACAACTTTAATCCATTTTTTTTGTTGGAACATTACACTGTAATAGGAGAGCATGAGTTACCTCTAACAGATGACGGTTTTTCATTCAGCAACACAATTCTGTTGAGGGGTGTATGGACAAGAGTACTGATGTTTAATCCTATTTGTAGTCAAATATTTTTTGACAATATCGACGATATATCATTGTCGATATTGCATGGGGTCAACACATCTGCATAAGGTAATTTTTTTACAACTCAATATATCAACGGTATAACGTCGATATTGTGTAATGTCAATCGATATTTATAAAACTCATTTATTTTGATTTTTGCTTATATAAGTTCAACATAGGTGAGAGTGAAGCTCATTGCTTTAGTCCATTTTCGTGGGAAGAGAGGGATTTTACAAGGGTTTCAAAGAATTCAAAGACTTTTGAGGTAATAAAGTAGATTTATAGCTAGGGTTTTAGAGAGAGAGAGGAAGAGAGAAAGAAGAGAAATGGTAAAAAGAGAGAATGAGGTAGTTAGGGTCTCCTCTTCTCTATGGTAATTATATTTACTAGGAAATATAACAAGGTTGGGCCCAAGGTCCATACAAGAGAGAACATAAAATAAGAGGGCTTGAGAGACCCATAACATTATACCAACTGTAAAGACCCACATTTCCATGCAAATGATAATTTACATGCTTAGGGGCCAAATAGAAAAGTTCCTAAGAAGGGAAGGACTAAAATAAATTTAGAAAATTCTTAAGGACTACAATAAATTTAAAAATCTCTAGGACTAAAACAAAAATAATAAAGAAATTTATATAATGTAGGAAACATGACATTCTCTAAACAATTTATAAGACACATGTCATTCTTTAGACACCTCACAAAACACATGTCATTCTCCCGACATCTCTTAGGACACCTCACAGGACACATGTCTCTCTTAGGACATCTCACTAATATATAGTTTTCTATTAAGACATTTGTGACACATCACACGTCTTTATATGGATGCATAAGGACTGAGTTCTTCCCATTTGCTTTTCAAAAGTTCAAGTTTGCTGAAACCTTTTCATTTCACAGATGCAACATCGTTTTCCTCAAGGGAATGTATTTTCTCAAGAGCATTCCAAAGTTCTTTTGTTGTTTAATAAAACATAAAACTAGATGCCTACGGGGCTGCATAGAATTCAAAATCTAGTCCCAAACATTATATGTTTCAGCCTTCCATTTGTCGAAATCCTTTTAGACTCACTTGGCTTTGCCGTGTTCCTCATAATATATCCATGTTTCATTCATTCCTCCACATGTATCTTCACATATATCCACTGTGGTAGTGCCATGGTTCAAAATATCAATATCAAAGGCCGTATCGGTTAGGCGATTTTGGGATCTTTATCGTGGATACGCCAAAAACAAATTAAGAAACGTTAAGAAATACTTGGATATGCAAGTAAATATTTTGGATACCTTTTATAAAACTTCTTTTAATGCAAATATAAACTAAAAGCAGACTAAATGAAGCTCCTTATTTGCTTTTATAACCGTACATATGAGAGTTAAGAATTCTACTAGTTAAAGAAGTGAGCGTGCTGATATAATAGGTATGAAAACATAATCTGTAGTCATGTAGCGAATTATAGGCAATACAATCTAAATGAAAATCTTATATTCAATGTAGGCATACGAAAATACCGACGTTACAACCTTAAAGAATAACATACATGACACAACTTCCATATTACATTTAATTATGTGTTGGCTTCGAACACCATGGACTTAGGAAATGAATAGAGCGGTACATGATAAGTGTTCTAGTTATGATTATAATACTATGGGCAACTCATGTAAACATGATATGTGGTCTGGTATATCTGTATGTATTTATGGTATTGACTGGCATCTGGAGTATATATTATCCCGATCTAGTGCAAACCTCTGAATTGTGGAATTTGTCCATAACTTTCATTCAATGTCTGGGATTGAGCATCATGTCTATATGCTCCAAATGAATGGAATTGGGCATCATGACCATAACTGTATGAAGACGAAGATGTAATCTCATACCCATAGCCATTACCACGATTACCAAAATTCTAATATTTTTTCGAAAATTAGGGTTAATCCATTGATCTTGGATATCATTCATAGACTTAATAAATTTTTTTAACCCTAGATTCAAGATATTTTTTGAAAAAATGAAGATTGTAGGGTTTTCGATTTTTTTTTAGAAAGTGAGGAAAAACTGTTGATTTCTCTTAAAAAGTGGTTTTTAATCCATGGTTTCTTATGAAATCAATAAGTTTACTCATTTTGAGTTGATTACAACCTATTCGCATTAATTTAAAAAATCTAAAACAGAAACAAATGAAAATTTAGTACGCCTTTGAAATTTGGAGAAATTTCTTGAATCCAAAAATGAAACGCCTGGATGTTTGTTTTTGAACCTAAAATCGATAAAAGATTATTGTTTTTGGCCTAAAAATCAACCAATGAAGGTAAAACAGGCTCACAAGGGGTTCTAGGGGTGTTTTCCAATACTCAAAATGAGCTCCAATTTGGGTTTTATAGTTTTTTCTAACAGTATCGGTAAACATGGTAAGATATTTTAAAAAGTAAAAAAAAATACAGTATTGATGTAACGACCTGGAAATTTAATATAATAAAATTATGCGTTTATGGGTCCTTAACTGAGGTTAATTAGTTAAATGTTTGTTAAATTAGTGGAAAGTGGGTTTTGTTTGGGATTGGATTGTACCGATAAAACTTCGGTGTTTTTCCTCGAAAATCGTACACAATGTCGGGTCGGCTAGATTCGCAAGGCCATGGGGGTTTTGTACGTAAGAAAATCGAGAAAACCAGAAAATTTAGAGATTTTCGAAGTTCAGACTCAATATTTGTTGGAGATTCTAATAGAAATCCGCAAAACTCATACCACTGCGTGTCAGTAGACCCTGTGGTCGATTGTCTGTCGTTTCGGCAGTTCATCATCTCAAATGAAGAAACGGCAGCATGTTTTGTGTTCGAAATCAAGAAATTAGCGGGTTTTGCAGTTTTCTTCCAAACTTACTATTTACAATCAAAACTCAACATTTTTTTCCAAAATTTCTACAGTGGGTGTCGGACTATCCCAAGTTCGGTCACCTGAAGTTTCGTCAAAATCGGATGAAATTTAGTAGAGTTTCGGAGGCTTATATGTGCAAAAAATCAGAAAAACGGTCAAAAAAGTCAAGCGGTCAAAGTGCCACGTCATCGGCCCATGTACTTAGCACATGGCCTCACCACGTAGGCGAGGCCTTAGCCTATAAATAGAGGGGCCAGCCCTCTCATTTTCTCATGCATAGAGCAAGAGCCGAAGCTCTGCCCATTTGAGTTCTAGAGAGAAAATCTAGAGAGAGAAAGAGAGAAAGAAGAGAGAGAAAGGAAAGAGGAAGCTACCTTGGGTATTTCGATGCTCCCGATGCGTTGGCGGTGTCTGTTTTCTTCCCCGGTGCCTCGATTGGCATGTAGAGAGAGAAAGAGGAAAAATTGGAAAGAGAAAGTGAAAGTTAGAGAGAGAGAAGCTTCACCTTGGAGTTGATCGCCCTTCTGAGTGCTTTGACGGCGTCCATTGCTTCCCCCGATGCCTCGAAATCCGTGTAGGGAGGTAAAACCCCTTCCCTCTTCTCTATTTTCCCTTTATTTAAGCTATTTATTGTATGTGGAATGGTTTGTGTTGAATGAAGTGGATGGAAAAGGGTTGGAGACCCCAATGTGATGTGTGGAAGGGTTGGATGTGTGTGGAAAAAGAGTAGAGGAGTGTAGCCCTCAGTCTCAGGTGTCAAAATCCCGGATTTAGGCTCACTGTGTACTAGGCGATTGATCACCCTGTATGAGTGGTTGATCGCTAACATGCAAATGCAAGGGCAATCGATCTCCTAGCAATGACAATCGATCGCCAGTGCCCAAAAAGGAGTTTTTGGGCTGTGATGGTGTTTGGATTTCAGGTGTGTTAGCTTCAAGGTTACAACCTTGAGTACCCTTAATAATTTTGATAAGAACACAATAATGGAATGAACATTGTGGTATCAATGATTCTTCTAAGTGTGTGATAAATATAGATCATGAAAACATTAGCACATCTTTCAAGGCATAAAAGAATGAAAATCATTCAAGGAAAATCAAAATGGATCTACTCAAGCAAGTCTTTCAACTTCATCCAAGCAATCAAAAAGGATATTCAACTCAAACCATTGAACTCAAGTGAAAAATGAAGATTAAAGATCATATTCAAAGTTCAAGTCGAAGCACCAATCAAGAAAAGAAGATCTAAGAGTTAAAGCTAAATCTAAAGACTCAAGATCAAGTTGAAGACCAACTCTCAAGAAGTCATAATAGTTTAATTTTAAATATATGAGAGTGTCTAGGACTTTTTATAAGAAGTTCTCAAAGTATTAGTTGAATGCTCAAATACTTAGAATGACCATAGGAGCCTAAGCCTTTATTGGACGCCATTCTAAGGCCCTAGGAGATCATAAAAATCATGTTAAAGTATAGCCAAAAGACCTAGGAATTCATTCCCATCATTAAAGGTCTTGATCTAGAGAGATAAGATTTTTTACTCTGATTTCGTTGATGAATTCACAAAGGAGTCTTGAATTCGGCGACGAAATGGAAACAGTAAACTCACTGTCTTTACTGGTTTTGATCTCGGCGACGAAATGAATTGGGGAACCCAATTTCGTCGACGAAATCATGCAAAATTTTGAAAACACTGTAACGGCTAGTTTTTACGGCCTTTTTCACATTTAATGTTTCACCAACGGCCATATTAAATGAAGAGCTATTAAAGGAGTTCATTTATGAACCAAAAATAACTCTTGATCAGCACAATAACTCTTATCATCTACTCAAACACTCACATTGATTTCTACATCGATCACACCTTAGAAAGCCCCAAAAATCTCATTTGAGCTATTCAACTCATTTCTTTGAGAGATTTCATTAAAGCGTTATTAAACTCTTATTCAGCTCATTTCAGGAGTTTTATTTCAGATTGTAAATCCAAATCCACTTTTGTAAAGAAAAGTCAAGCACCAGTGGATTCTTGCAACTGAAGCTGTAGATTCGAAGAAGTCAAGAGAGGGTTATGCTCTTGCAAGGAAATGTTTGGTTTCGACCTGTAAGAGAGATTGTAAGCGGTTTGAGCTTCATCCGGGAAGAAGTCTGTACAAGTAAAATTGTGGTAAATCCTTGAAGCTGGAAGCTGAAAGGCGGGGACGAAGGTAGGTTGCTGAACCTCGAGAAAAACATCTTGGTGTTTGTTCTCTTTAATTCTCTACTTTACTCTCTTCACTGCATATATTTTAGAACTGTTAAGCTGCACTCCCGTTATTTTAATTCCGCATAGAAAGGGAAAAATTAGTTTTTAATTGCTAAAGACCCTAATCACCCCCTCTAGGGTCAATATCTAGGCAACAAGGTGGATCATTGGGGAGCCCAGATTGGGTCTCGGGTATGTTGTATTGTCACCTTAGGGTGTTGAAAAGGCTGTCTGGGTGTTGTGTAAGGCGATGGACACATCCATCGGCCTGGAAATGTTCCATAACGGGATGGTGTGTTATCAGATTTGGTCCACGGGCGTGAGGCCCAACTGTTTCAGTTAATCAAACAAGGCTTGGGTTAATTGGGGTTGTCCTGTGGTTAGAAAACCTAACCTGAGTTAAGTATGGGCCAGGGTTCCTCTTTAACTGATAGTCGAGAGATGTCGGTCTGGTTGTGTAGGTCGTTTGTGGTTCCTCTTTGACTAGGTCAGGAGAGTCGGTGTCCAATAAGGCCCGGAGTTCCTCCGTGACTGATAGTCGAGAGTTGTCGTAGTCCTAGGAAGTTTAAAGTGACTGAACATCATATAGTGTATAGACCGGGTTTCCTCTTTGGTTAGGTCAGAAGATGACGACGTCTATCGGGGTTCCTTCGTGGTGGATAGTCAGGAGATGATGGTGTCCAAATGGGAACCGGGGACCCTTCATTGGCTTGCCAGAAGAGGCGGTAGACGAGATTGTCAGGGTCCTTTTGTGATTGATGGCTGGGAGATGGCGGCGGATACACAGTAGATGTTTATAGTCAGTCGATTTTGAAATGAATGTCCTTAGCGAGTGAATGCCCGGGTTGTGTGTGGAATCTTCGGATTCGAAGTTGTCTGGGTCGGTGTACTCAGGGTTTGGTATGGAATCTTCGAATTCCAGGTGTTTGGGTTGGTATACCCAAGATTTGGTCGTGTTCGGGTGAAAGCTGGAACATCGTATGTTAGTCTAAACGACTCCATGTATGGTTGAAGTTTAAAGACTTTAAGATGAACATTTATGGGTTGTGGCCAGTTAATAGAGTCTAAGGAATCGAAATGAAACATGATTGATGATTGAAATGATATCTTGGTAATATGAACACCATTTCATAAATGAACTCCATAATTGGAAACTAATGAGAGGTTAGGAACCTTAGTTAGGGTGACATAACCCTAAGTGACCTTAGGTCACAGTTTATTATATATGGTTTTATTTTATGGTATCATAAAATAGTCTAGATGGACTGTGGTTTTATTGGGCTTCATAGCTCACTAACGTTTCATGTTAGCAGATCTCGGAGCTGCTGAGGAGTAAGTGGGAGAACTTACTGGACTTTTTGGATATTGTACAGACTATACCCGGCACAGTAGTGGTGCCTACTTTTGGTAAACAGATGGAAATGTAAATAATATAGGTATATGGTTTGTGATGATGGCTATTGTGATGACACGTGATATTTGTTTTTTGGAAGCATCTGATAAATGTTTAAATTTCCTGCATTTTTGCGGGTGAAGTTTTCCGCTTGTGTGGTTATGACGAACGGGCACGTGTCTCGGAACATGATTCCCTAGGCCCCGGTTCAGGGTGCCACAATTGACCTGTATCACGTATGTATCGGAAAAACAGTGAGTCTGAATTCAGATATGTCGGTAGTACTGATTACTGAAAATTGATATGGTCGATACGTATTGATATTTTAAACCATGGGTAGTAGCTATACCTAGAGCCTCCCATGACACCAATAGAGCTTTCAACTCCATGATTAAATGAGAAAATCTCTAAAATTGAACTTAAAATTTGAAAAACCGTGAAGAAGAACAATAATGAAAAAATGAACAATTAATCCACATATACTGCAAACAAAAGTTGGAATTGATACTAAACGCATAAAACCTGATCATTTCAGTCACAAATGTGATCAAAAATTGATAAATCAAGGCAAAAAGCATCTCTTCCATCAACAAGCATCATCCAATCATATTTTGGCATTCATTAAAGAAAGGTTGCAATAATGCTACTGATAAGAACTAATAAGACCAGAAAAATGAATTCTTTTCCCATAGAAGGAATAGCAATCATAATTTTAGTAAACGGCTGTTGTTTATAACATCAGTTTCTCATGTTAACATGAAACCAGAATATGATTATATTAGCATTAAGAAGATGCATCACATGTCCTCCATATCTCAGTGTTGGTAGTCTAACAGAAATAATCTATGAGGCCTTAATTTAGATGTTGTCTTGAGCGAATGGGGTGGCTTTTGAAGGATTCTCCATAGGACAAGAGAACCTAAATATTTCGCATCTACAATTTGCTGATGATACCCTAGTCTTCTTGGAGCTTCCTGTAGTGAACTGATAAATCTTAGGTGTATCATGCGTTGTTTTGAAGCCGTGTTTGGGCTCAGGGTCAATTTGGGAAAGAGCAAAATAGTGCAGGTAGGTGTGGTTCCTAATCTGGTGTCCTTGCAATCTACTTAGGTTGTCAGTCTAGCTCCCTCCCCACCAGTTACCTTGGTCTACCCTTGGGGGCCCCCTTCAAAGCCAATGTAGTATGGGCTCCAGTGATTGAAAGATTCTCATAAGATTAGTAGGATGAAAATCAAACTTTCTCTCCAAGGGAGGAAAATTGACCCTCATCAAAAGTATCCTTAGGAGTCTTCCCACCTATTTCATGTCCACCCTCCTAATTCCACGCTCTATAGCCTTGAGCCTTGACCGCATTCAGTGAAACTTCTTATGTTACGAAAAAGGTGACAAGATGAAATATCATCTCATCAATTGGAAACAAATTTGTAAGCCGACTAGCTGGTGGCCTCAATCTCGTCCCCCTCAATAAAGTGAATAAAGCTCTCTTTGGCAAATGGGTCTGGTGGTTTGGGGTATAAAGAGAGAGCCCTTTGGAAGAGGGCCATCGTTGCTAAATATGGCGCCGCCTCATGGTGGAAGCCAAAGGAGGTGAGATGCTCGCACGGAGTGGGCCTTTGGAAATGAATCATGAGAGTGGCTAATCTTCTAGACCCTCACATAAGATTTAAAGTTGGGGATTGACTCGATACCCATTTTTGGTCAGACCTTTGGTGTGGCCGGTCTAGGCTTAAGGATGATTTTGGAAACATCTTCAGCCTCGGTGGCTAACTGTTTTGAGGGAACGGGGAACGAGTTAGTTTGGTGTCCTAGATTGCGAGATTGAGGCTCGCTTGTATGCCTCTCCCCTTGTACCCAGACTAGAGACTGCAGGATTTGGTCTAGAAGCAACAATGGTTGGTTTTCAGTCAGATCATTTTTATAAACCTTTGACCAAGTACCCTTGCCCTCCTTTCCATCTAAGATTGTTTGGTTTCCCTGGGTGCCATCGAAGATATCTTTCTTCCTATGGTCCGTGGCTCCAAATGAGATTCTTACAATTGATTACTTAAAGAGTAGAGGGTGGAATATGGCCAACCGTTGTTTTTTGTGCCTGGTGGAAGAAGAGACGGTAGATCATTTGCTCTTGCATTGTCCGGTTGCTTTTGGATTATGGAGATTTTTCTTCTCCCGATTAGGGGTAGATTGGGTCTTCCTTCTCTCTTTTCTGAGTTTCTTATCGGGTTGGCAATTGATGACATTGGTGGGTGTTAAAGCAACCACCTGGACTATTTTACCCAGAGCTATCTCATGGTCCATTTTGAAAGAGAGGAATAGTCGCGTCTTCGACAACTCCTCCTCTCCAACCTCCTGAATTCTCTCTCTGATAAGGTGCTTGATCGTGGAATGGGTATTACTCTGCCACCAGGGGCGAATGTGGGTGATCTGTTGTGTTGAGAAACTAGACCTTATATCCATCACATGTTGCTATGTTTCCTTTGCTTGTTCTTCTATTGCCTCTCAGTTTACTCACGTGTAAACTGCTTGTATCCGTTCTGTTATAATATAATCACAATTTACCGAAAAAAAATAAAAAAGAATATATGGAATTGATGCTTCCCAGTTATGCACATATAATCTCTCATTTCAATGCAAATATTATACCCCTCTTGGATGTAGCATACAGACGGTTTTTAGAATCTCCTATGACAGTGAGTTGTTGCTGTATTTCATTTTGAACAGTTGGAAAGCATGTCCACTTTCGATCTGCAGTGTTATCTCTGACAGATGGAAGACGTTGTCAAATTGTGTTTTGGTAATTATTTAGGAAAATGGAAACTATATTTATATCAGGCTCTATCGGGAATGGGATTGGAACATTTGTAGATTATATCTTACCAGGAACTGGATGACTGATGTTCTGCAGTTTCACTTCTTGGGATATAAAGGCCTCTTCCATATTTTCGTTGCATTATTGCATATTATTACTATGTCTAATCTTCATTCCATAAATGCATATCGTGTTCTGATATTTCATCATCTTACCTTTGCATTGGTTTTTTCATTTTTATCTGAATCACCAACAACACTTTTCAGGCTGTAATGATTTATCCCAGACAAATTGTTAATTATTTCAACTGGAAGGGTGTATCTGTGATATTTCTGTTTCGGAGAAATCTTTTGCTAAGGCTTATATCAGTGTTGGCAAATGCTTATGATAGAGATGCAAAGCAAATCAATGGCACACACAAGTCTCATGTGCATACAAAGGAAGAGGTCTATATCTCTCTCTTCTATCGCTCTTCCTCTCTCTATATATAACACAGACATATAGGGGTTTGCTAAGTTTTTTATATTCCACACACAAGTCTCATATATATAAAATGTTTGTATAACACACAAACACAAAAGTTTTTTATATTGTAAATTCTTAATAGATCAAATGCAATCAATCTCCCTGCTGACCAGAACCATCCAATTGTTGAGAAGCTCCTAGGATCCACCATAACCTGAAAAACGTGGTGACCAGTTGTTTGGTGTTTGTTATCACTTATCACTCACAAGAATTCTGTTTTAATTATTATGTTTTCCCAATCAATCTTCTGCCATTCAGAAAGGAGGGGTTTCAATTGTGGGTTTCAAGAAGGGCCGCTTTGCTTCATCGTCCAACTCTATTTGGGCTGGGCTTGCTTCACCGTCCAACTCAGATAAGGTGTGTGAGGAAAATTGTAGATTGGTGACTTGTAGTCCCTCTTGCGTTTCTTCCCCTGTTTCATCGTCTGTCTCTGATCATTCAGGGGCGGAGGAAGTGAAGCTCGCTCGTCCAGAAAGAGAGGGTCCAAAGGTTCCAACGGACCTTTGATGATTCGACTGTTTGTCGAGTGAAACGCTTCCTAGCAGCTACTAAGACAGCTCAGTAGCTGCTAGGAAGAGACACTTGAAATCTAGAGGATGGCGGATGGGTAACAGCTGTTTTATGTGCATGCGGAAGGAAGAGACACTGGATCATTTGCTCTTGCATTGCTCTACTGTGCAGGGTATTTGGGGGGTTTTTTCTCTCAAATGTAGGTATGGTGTGGGCCTTTCCTTCTTCCTTTCTAGACTTCTTATCTTGTTGGTCTTGGGCCAGTGTGGATGGTGCTAGGGAGTTAGTGTGGTCGTTGCTTCCTGGGGCTATAGCATGGTCCATTTGGAAAGAGAGGAATAAAACGGTGTTCGAGGACTCAACATCCCCTTTGTTTCGTATCTGTGCTCAGATAAGACAGCTTATTATGGACTGGAGTTCGGTTAGGCAATTTGCAGAGGGGATGTTGGGGGAAGTTTTGGGTCCCAAGCTTGCCGAGGGAGAGTATTATTAGAATTATTTTGCTTAGTTTACTAGCGTCTCGAGTTTACATGCCTGTAATCTCCTTGTAATCGTTTTAGCTTTGTACATTTCCTCTGCTTCTATATATATTTTGTTGATTACCAATAATAAAAAAAACAGCTCAGTCATAATGATCTACTAGTAACTTGTAAGAGAGGCAACTAGTTGAAAATGCTGTAGGTCTCCGAGATTTTTTTGAAGCTGAACATGCTTAAAAGATGACAGTGTCTGGGAGGAGGGATCTTGTTAGTGTTTCTGTCAATAATGAGGGCCTGGTGGAACAGAAGGGTTGTTTCTCTTTGGGGCATTTCTTTGCTCCCCCTCCCTCTCAGGTTTGTATGGCGAGTCAGGTGCATGCAATTCAGATTTTTTAGGGTGCGATCAGGGGGAGCGGGTCTTACCTATCTTGAAAGACTTGGTTTCTGGTTTTCTCGAAGATAGTTCCCCTCAATCAGGGTCCAGAGATTTTAGAGATCAAAGATTTTAATTGTCAACTAGCAGTGAGGACTTGTTTGATTACCAATTTACCATAAATTAATGGGATGAGGGCGAGGTGGACGTGCGTCGGGGTAAAGTCAACACATTAAGAGCAGGATCTGGGCTGCCATCCTCCCAAGGCCATACTGTTTTGAAGAAACTAAGCTGGGAACTCGTGGTATGGATCATGATTCTTCTTATGGCGATTGGAACTCCACTCCATTGCCCAGGAGCTAATGATGGTGTAATTCAGGAGGATCAACATGTCGATTCCTACCCAGGTACGCCCTATCCCTCTCCGATCTCTATTTATCCTGACCTCAACTTGCTTGAGGTAAGGATATGCAGCCGATATTATTGGTTTTCTTGTGATGTTCTTTCGACTCTTAAGATGCTTTCCCTAGGACTAGGTATACCACAAAACTTTTTGAAATTGGAATATCTTGTAGGTATTCCTTGTGAACCTGTAGGCATGGATCTCACTGCGATTGTTTGTAGACCCGAGCCAGTGTCCTTAGACCGTAACAATTTAGAGGCGCCAGTCCTTGACGGCGAGGTGTCCCAAAATTTCATCTCAGGATGAAGTGTCTGACTGGGTGTTGGGTAAGTTAGCAGATTTTGGCAAATTTTTGGGTTTGTCATTCGAGAGGCATGAAGGTGAGCTTAGGCTCATCGTCCAAAATTTGGAGAAGTCTGGTATTGTGCAGGGGAGCAAGGCCTCCTCAATCCATCCTCTGAGTGAGAATCAGTTGGTGGCTAGGGAATTGAAAAAATTGCAGTCTAGTGTCAATTTTGAGGGGCGTCTATCTAGTGGAAGGAAGGTAGAATCAGGGTGCGTAAGGGGGCTTTAGTGGTCAATAATGTCTGTTTTAGTGTTGTCCAGGAAACATTAGAGGCATGAGTTAATTGCATAAGAGATTGGCCATCATCAAGGATATGGTTCGGACAAGTCGTCTGGTTATTCATTGTGTGCAAGAGACCAAGATTACCTACATGTGCAATGTGTTTGTCAAGGAGGTGTGGGGTCGTTCCTATTCTTACTAGTTAGCAGTACCATCAATTGGGGCGTCAAGTGGTATTCTGGTAGTTTGGAATAAGGAGGTGGTGGAAGTCCTGGAATCTGATGTGGGGGCTTATTCCGTATCCATGTTATGTTCCACTTTGGAAAATTTTCTATGGGTCTTTTCTGGTGTTTATGGCCCTTCAGGAAGCCATTGAGTCTACACTTTTTGGTTAGAATTAGAGGATGTCAGTGTCAGGTGGGAGAGCCCGTGGTCCCTGGAAGGGAATTTTAATTTTTAACTGCATTCAATTCGCTCACGAGGTTACGAGTGGTTGTTATAATCCAATAAAATGAAAAGGCTTGAGAAATTAATTTCCGTGCAGCCTTATGGACTGTCCCCTCAATTGTGCACTATTTACTTGGCCAAATTTTCAAGAAGTGCCAATCTTGAGTAAACTGGACAGATTTCTTGTGTGCAATAGATGGGATGGGTAAATTTCCAAATGCTATCTCGCGTGCCCTTCTAGATCTATGTCTAATGTAGAACCCCGAATCTCATTTTCATACCCGGTGAATAGTGTGTGAATAGTGTCTGTGAAAAGTGATTTAAAGGCTTAAATGCCTTAAATGTGATTTGGCATGGTTAAATGATATGAGGGAGTTCTATATTTGGTGTGCGTGTTACGTGTGTGCTAAAGGCTAGGGGAAAAGAGTAAAATCACTCTAAGGGTGAAGGAACAAGAGTGGAAATACTCTTAAGTGGAAAAAAAATGGGAAAATAGGGGAACTGACCAAAATTTGCCCTGGCCGGTCGACCGCCCCCATGGCCTGTCGATCGACTGTATGAAAAAGGCCCAAAAAATAGGGCCACAATAGGATTTTTGGGAAGGCTGGTCTACCACCCCTACTAGCCGGTCGACCGACTGTTTCTGAAAAGGGGGATTTCAGGGGGTTTACATTGGCCGGTCGACCGCCCCTCCTAGCCGGTCGGGACTGTTAGCTTTTAGGTTTCTACCTAAAGCCTCCATCTTGATTTTGATGATAACACAATAAGGAGATTCCTCTATAAGCTTAAGTGAACTTCAGATAATCAAGAGCATTAACAAGCCATTCAGTGGAAAAAGCATGAAAAATCCATCTATGAAGAAGATTCATTAAGCTAGTCAAAGTCAAACCATTGGATCACTTTGAAGCCAAATCATCAAGACCAAAGTCTAAGAAGGATCATGAAGCTAAAGCCAAATCAGATCCAAGTTGAAAATCAAGACTCAAGAAGGTTAAATGTTTATGTTTAGAGTCTAGAGTGACTTTTGTAAGAAGTCCTCAATATTGGCTAGTTGAATTGCTCAACTACTTAGGTTGACCATAGGTACCTTTAGATCATATTAGATATCTTTCTAAGGACCTAAAAATGATTAAAATAATGTGTTTTAAGATTGCCTAAGGTTCGGGAAATCAATCCTATCATTTTGGTCAAAGCAAAGATGAGTTCTCTGTAGAAAATCAGAGGACTTGTCGACGAGTCCATATGACTTGTCGACGAGTGGCAACAGAAAACTCATTTTTGATTTCTGTCATCCCACTCGTCGACGACTCCTACTCACTCGTCGACGAGTGTTTGCGGGAAATGCCCAACGGCTAGTTTGATTCCATTGAAGCTTCTAACGGCTATATTTTTGCTTGGGCTATAAAATGAGTTATTTTATGAACAAAACAAGATCTTCAATACTTCCAATCTTGAAAATCAATCACTCTCAAGCTTAGAATTTCGAATCTATTGAGTATACCCTAGAATCCCCAATTCTTAGTTCTTGAGCTGTTCAACTCCAATTTTTGGGAGATTTCAAGTGAGTTAAGAGAGACTAATCAGCTCGTGTAAAGAGCCTTCGAAGTCTGTAAAACCACTTGTCTAAGTGTGTTCAAATCAAGAGGTCCGAGGGACTCTTATCCGTGAAGCCGGGAGCTTTGTAAGAGGCGGTATGCCAGCCTGCAAGGGAGTGTAAAGGTCTGGCCTCTACCTGGAAATGGGGCTAAGTCTAAGGAGGATTGTATCTTAACAAGGTTAGGACTCGCCTGCAAGTATTCTAATCGATTTGGAATAAATCGTGGTGAATCCTTTAAGCCGGAGAGCTTAAGGCGGGGAGTAGGCGGGTTGCCGAACCTCGATAACAAATCTTGGTGTCTTTGTGTTTGCATCTCTCGAACTCTATCTCTTTAATTCTTATTTGAATGCCTGTGTAGAATTAGATAGTCTCTATTTCCCTTTAACTTGCTTAAGTTGAAATTCCGCTTAGGGAAGATAGAATAATTTTTTAATTTGCCATAAACCTTATTCACCCCCCCCCCCTCTAGGGTCCATTATCTGGCATCATTTGGTATTAGAGCCTAGGTCTCTGTTTTTATAAGATTTGACCATCTTAGAGTAAAGATTTTTTTTGGCAAAATGAACAATGTTCAAGCAACCTCCCTTGGCGAAGGCCAATCCACCACTAGACCTCCCTTCTTTAATGAGGAATATTATGCTTATTGGAAAGTGAGAATGATGTATTTCATTCAAGCTTTAGATTATCATTGTTGGCAACTAATTGTTAATGGTCCCTACATCCCTACAAAAAAGGTTAATGGTATTGAGGTACCAAAAATTGAGGATGAATGGACACAAGCCGACATCAAGCTTGTTCAACTCAATGCCAAGGCTATAAGCAATATATATTGCGCATTGAGTCCTCAAGAATTCAATAGAATATCGGCTTGTGATTCAGCTAAGGAAATTTGGGATAAACTCTAAATTACCTTTGAGGGAACCAACCAAGTAAAAGAACAAAAAATTTGTATGTTGGTTCATTAATAGGAAATGTTTAAAATGTTAGAAAAAGAACTCATTTCAATTATGTTTTCTAGATTCACTAACTCTTTGAATGAGCTTAAATCTCTTGGAAAGATTTTTCCTAATGCAGAAATTGTAAGGAAGATCCTCCGGTCTCTCTCAAAGGAATGGGCTCCAAAACTGACGGCCATTCAAGAAGCTAAGGACCTCACCAAGCTACCTATAGATGAGTTACTAGGTTCACTAATGACCCATGAGATCATCATGAGGGAACAAAGTAATGGAGAACCGACATCATCAAGAGGTCATGCCTTAAAGTCCTCAAATATGAGTGAAAGTGAAGAGGACTCAAGTGAAGAAGAAAGTGAAAAAGAGGAGATTGAGAAGATGACAAGAAAATTCTGAAAGTTCTTGAAACACAAGAAAAACTTGAAGAAAAGAGCTTTCAAGAAGGAATTTCTTAAAGAAGTCATCAAGGGGAAGAAGAGCAATGAAAATGAAGTTATTTGCTATGAATGCAATGAACCAGGACACATCAAGCCGGATAGCCCCTTACTTAAGAAGAGCCACAAACACAAGAATGTAATGAAGGCTACTACTTCGGATGACTCAGATTCAAATTCTAGCTCAAGTGAGGATGAAAGAGCCAAGCTATGCCTCATGATGATGATGAGGTAAATTCTTCCGACGATGAATCTCTTTCCTTTGATAATTTAAGAGAAGCTTATGATGAATTATTTAATGAATTTGAAAAATTAGCTTCCAAAAATAAAAAGCTTAAGAAAGAAAATTCCTCACTATCAAATCAAATGAATTTTTGAAAAATGAAGATAAATTGTTAAAAGAAGAAATTGAGAATCTTAATAAGGAAAATTTATCTATCTCAAGTGAAAATGAATATTTACTAAATAATAATGATAAATTAGTAAAAGAAATTGAAAAAGTGAACTCTATAGCTTCAACTAGTACTTGCAAAGAATGTAATGTTTTGAATAATAAAGTTGAAGATTTTACTTATATTGTAACCAAATTCACCAAGGGTAAAAAGATTCTAGCCACAATGCTAGGAAAACAAAGATGTGTTTTTGGTAAAGCCGGATTAGGTTACAACTCTAATATTAAGCAAAAAGCTTATGAAAACTTTTTTACCTCTTGCTCTACAAAGAATATCTATAAAATTATTGGTAATAAGAGTGTAAGGTAAGTTTAGGTTTCTAAGGGAACTACCTCTCCCAAGACTATTGTTGTTGGACCCAAAATGGTTTGGGTGCCAAAGAGTGCTACCTAATATTGTGGAGTAGGATGCCTAAATCAAGTTTCTTTAAGATTGAAAATCTTGTAAAAGAGCTTGATTATTGATGCTAAATATGCATTAATGTTTTGAAATGCTATGATGTTATGATTTTGATATTATGAGCCTTGAAACTTGTTTTGAATGATGAAATGCTTACATGTTTCGAATCATGAATGTTTTGATTGAATGTTTGAAACATGTATGATGCAATGTCATGCTATGCTTTGATGTTATGCTTAATGTCATGACTTGTTTGAAATATATATGATATAATCTTTAAAATTGAATAAGATATGATGAATGCTTGATGAGTTAAATGATGAATGATTGTTATGTATCATTGCACAATGTTCAATTGAGTGGTGCCGTAAGTCTTTGGTATCCACATTGACTATTACAGAGCAACTACTTAACAAGCTCAGGAATTAGAACATTTTTGTTCACTATTTGATGTTTTGTATGTTCTTGATATGAATTGAAAATGTTCGATATCATAAGATTGTAATGATTGCAAATGAGTGTATTTAATATTTATTTGGTATCATATTGTTGGCATGCTTTTTGATGATGTCAGGGGAGAAATGTGTAATGGAATTATTAATCCTAAAACCCCTATTGATAAATTTGAATATTGATACTTTGTTTCAATTGGTATAAAGAGCTTAAAAGAAAAATTCAAATTGGTTTCAATTGTTTGTAAAAGACTAAATCTATGAATCAAAAATTGGTATATTGTCTAAATGAATGTTCTATCTAAAATATGCAATGAACAAAAATTTTATCTCTATGCATATGTTTAGGGGGAACTAACCTCAAAAAAATTTATTGAATTCATTTGTTAAGGGGGAGCTTATTCCTAATCCATTCCATTATGTGTCATCATCAAAAATTGGGAGATTGTTAGCTTTTAGGTTTCTACCTAAAGCCTTCATCTTGATTTTGATGATAACACAATAAGGAAATGATATTTGTGTTACTAATGCCTCTATAACTTCAGATAATCAAGAGCATTAGCAAGCCATTCAATGGAAAACGCATGAAAAATCCATCTATGAAGAAGATTCATCAAGCTAGTCAAAGTCAAACCATTAGATCACTTTGAAGCCAAATCATCAAGACCAAAGTCTAAGAAGGATCATGAAGTTAAAGCCAAATCAGATCCAAGTTGAAAATCAAGACTCAAGAAGGTTAAATGTTTATGTTTAGAGTCTAGAGTGACTTTTGTAAGAAGTCCTCAATATTGGTCAGTTGAATTGCTCAATTACTTAGGTTGACCATACTTACCTTTAGATCATATTGGATATCTTTCTAAGGACCTAAAAATGATTAAAATAATGTGTTTAAGATTGCCTAAGGTCCGGGAAATCATTCCCATCATTTTGGTCAAAGCAAAGATGAGTTCTCTGTAGAAAATCAGAGGACTCGTCGACGAGTCCATATGACTCGTCGACGAGTGGCAACAGAAAAATCAATTTTGAGTTCTATCATCCCACTCGTCGATGACTCCTACTCACTCGTCGACGAGTGCTTGCGGGAAATGCCAAACGGCTAGTTTTTAACAGCTAGTTCAATTCCATTGAAGCCTCTAACGGCTATATTTTTCCTTGGGCTATAAAATTAGTTGTTTTAAGAACAAAACAAGATCTCCAATACTTCCAATCTTGAAAATCAATCACTCACAAACTTAGAATTTCAAATCTATTGAGTATACCCTAGAATCCCCAATTCTTAGTTCTTGAGCTGTTCAACTCCAATCTTTGGGAGATTTCAAGTGAGCTAAGAGAGACTAATTAGTTCGTGTAAAGAGCCTTCAAAGTCTGTAAAATCACTTGTCTAAGTGTGTTCAAATCAAGAGGTCTGAGGAACTCTTGTCCGTAAAGCCGGGAGCTTTGTAAGAGGCGGTATCCCAGCCTGCAAGGGAGTGTAAAGGTCTGGCCTCTACCCAGAAAGGGGGCTAAGTCTAAGGAGGATTGTATCTTAGCAAGGTTAGGACTCGCCTGCAAGTAGTTTAATCGATTTGGAATAAATCGTGGTGAATCCTTCAAGCCGGAGAGCTTAAGGCGGGGAGTAGGTGGGTTGCCGAACCTCGATAACAAATCTTGGTGTCTTTGTGTTTGCATCTCTCTACCTCTATCTCTTTAATTCTTATTTGAATGCTTGCGTAGAATTAGATAGTTTCTATTTCCCTTTAACTTGCTTAAGTTGAAATTCCGTTTAGGGAAGATAGAATAATTTTTTAATTTTCCATAAACCCTATTCACACCCTCCTCTAGGGTCCATTATCTGGGCATCAGGGACCACTCCCATTAGATGGAGAACCAATTTTCGACCCAAACCTAGCTAAAATGAGGTTTCGAAAACTCTCAAACAAGATTGCACAACTTGATTTACAGAAAAAATGCGAATTCAAAAACTTTCGGAAAAAAATCTAAAAAATACATCTATAGGTGCCAAAAAAATTCCAAAAAATCACCATAAACCTCTACACATGGAGATCTATCACCCGACATCAACATCCATCAACCTTGGTTCTACAGATGCTGACGTCAGCATGACGTCATACTGATGCCAACACTATTCTTGGAGAAAAAAGAAAACGTGCGCTGATGATCCTTTCCTCCTTAGTTGTCTGAACCTGGCTCTGATACCAACTTGAAAATCAAACCCTAGAAGAGAAGATGTAGAAAAAGAGAGAGAGAAGAGGATTAGGGGAAAAGCTTGATTAGAGAGAGCCCCTCTCTAATCGCTTTGTATTTATAATAACCCTAATAGAAAAGTTACAAGTATACCCCTGGGGGTTGATTTGGTGTAACACACCTACATAATGGATCATATCTCAATATTTGGGAACAAGTTGCTTGCACATTTGTGGCTTTAGAGTACTCTTGGAAAGCATTATGGGCAAAAATGGGCACAAAACTTAATTACTCTAGTTCATATATCTCCACAGAAAAACAGCCAGGCAGAAATGATGAATTGAAACTTGGGTAATTTGTTATGATGCTTGGTTGGTGACAAAATTTCAACTTGGGATCTTATTCTTCCTTAAGCAGAGTTTGCTTATTATAGTTCTATTAATCGAATGGGGGGATGATCTCCTTTTGTGGTTACTAATGGTATTATTCCTAGATAGCCCATTGATTTGGTTCCTTTGCCAGTGTCTGCTCACACTAGTGAAGATGCTGAAGGATTCTCCCAACACATCAAAAGAGATCCATAATAATGTCTGCCGAAAGATTGCAATCAATACAAAAAGTTATAAAGAGAAGGCTTGATCTTCATTGATGTTTTCCCAATTCAATGAAGGTGATGTGGGGATGGCACGCTTAAGGCTGAGAGATTTCCAACTGGTACCTGTCATAAGGTTCATTCAAAGAATGTTGGACCATATCGTGTCTTGAAACGACTTGGAGAAAATGTTATTCATAGAGCTTCCATTAGAAGTTCGATTTAGTCCTATCTTCAACCTCGAAGACATAACTACATATTTTGGACACCACGAGACTGAAGAGTGTGCTATCCACCTCCCTCTAGCACCTAAGCAAAATGTAGAGGAAATTGAAGATGTGCTTGATGATCAAATTATTTCTACAAGGCGTGGTAGATACCAAAAGTTATTAGTTAAGTGGAAGAATCGACCTCTATCAGATTGTATGTGGATTACTTCAAAGGATTATCAACGAATCAATCCAGATTTGTATGAGCGTTTTCAGGCTATTCACTTGTCGGAGCAGAGTTTTCTCAAGCCGGGGGGAATTAATGAAGACAAGTCCATGGGCCTCAAAGTATATAACCGTGGGTCCAAGAAGAAAGCCCATGGCTATCTATGAGGCATACTAATGAATTGCAAGAACATAGTTCTAGAAAGTCTGAAATATTTCTTGGAAGATGTTGACATTAATGAACCTTCTAGAAAGTCCAAGAATCTTATCTAGAAAGTCGAAGAGTCTTATTTAGCCCTAGGAAATTTAAGTCATTTGAAGTCTAGTATTTATGATAGAAGGTTCTATGAAGTCTATAGTGGGACCTAAGGCAAATGTAAGCAATTCAAATTTTTATGATTGAATGAAAAAGTTCTTTGGTTAGGAGTGACTTGGTGGTGCGACTCCATCTTCGGAAGCCTAGATTGGTGAGATTCCAATTCTAGGACTTCCATATTAGTAGTGTGACTGACTTCATATCTCAATTTCTTTCCCTTATTTATTAAAAAAAAGAAAACTGTTCTCACTATCAACCTCTCATTCCTTTTAGAGAAATGCCAGCCCTAAGACCAAGGCAGGGAAATAAAATAAGAAAAACTACAGCTAAATCCAATCAGTTACAGAGGTAAGTCCACCAAATAGTAGACAAATCATGTAATAATCGAACCTTTTCCATCCCTCCTTTGGCTAAGGGGTCTTTCCAGAACCTTTTCCATCCCTCCTTTGGCTAAGGGGTCTTTCCAGTCATTCACTTATCTAGTGATCCAAAAGAAAGACATTACTCTGAATCACCAAATCATGAGTTTCTTTGATTCCATTGGGAAGTCTCCACGACCCTTTCACTTTGCCTTCCACCCATTTAATAGAATTTGACAGGTTCCCTTCAATGGTTAAGTGAGAAATGTTGAGTCTTCTAATCAACAACAAACATTGATGAAGAGATTAATCTCATTCAGATCAGAATTTCCCTCGTTAATCTTGCCTGAGAAAACCACAATACATTTTCCATTGCTCTAACTACTCCCCCAATTCTGGGGTGGGCTGGATTACCTTTGGAACAACCATTAAAAAAAAAAAAAAAAAAAAAAGGGGGGGGGGGGGGGGGGGGGAGAGCAGTGGCGCTGTGTTAAAGTAAGTTTATTACATTAATTTTAAAGTCAAATTAAGAAATTGTTGATCTGTAAAATAAATAACCAAAAACCTAAGCATCAGTAAATCCAGAAGATGATCAGACATTCGTATGAGTATAAACCTTGAAAGGGAGCTTAAAATCTAAAACTTCAAATATCAAGATTGAACTCCACATAATGTCCAAAAATCTTTTTAAAAAAACCACTAAGAATTAAAATTTCGTGTTTCACTGTGGTTTTGTGTGACTGTATCCAGTATAGAAAGAGGATCAGGTTCCGATTATTTGAGAAAGGTTTGAAGACCAATCCGGGAGGCCAAGATTATTGGATCTCTCTTAAATGGGCTTTTCCAAAATGAATGCGTAGTTGAAGGATTATTGTCTTCTATAAGGATTGATTTTGGCATTGTATCTTACTAGTTCTAGTCCTTGGAGGAGGTTTCAGTTAATACACATTTGATCATTTATATATTTATTAAAAATTGTTTGTTAGCTTACATATTTGAAATTAAGATCGATGCTAAGATGATCACCGTTCACATTTTATAAGGTTTTTACCAGAGATCAAACCTTTTGACCTTTTGTTCTCTGCAAATAGAGAGAGGCCATCTGGTTCACAGTCAGTGTGGACTACTGACTTGTCATTCCTGTCCTACGGGGCCGAACCAGCCGTGGTCCATTTCCTTGAAACACTCTTTTGAAGACGAATATTCCTACATTTCCAAAGAGTCAAAGATGTTTTTCATTCCCTCTTTTTTTCTCGAGGCTGAAGAAATGGACATACCTCCCTTTTATTCAATAATCAAGAGATGCCTATAGTGTATGAACTTTTATGTCCTCACACCATATTCTGGGTCTTTGGCACAGAAGTGGGAGCGAGAGCATGAGAGAGCCACATTTAAATAATCTTTGGGTCCAGAGCGCCTTATGAGCGACTAGATATAATAACTACATTTCCTTTGGAGGCAAGTTGAAACACACGAATATTAGCAATAAAAAAAGCACACACATATTGAGGATTAGAATACAATTTGTACAAAAATTGGATTAGAAGTTGTTGGGAAGGGCAACCCAGTATTATCAGAAGCATGTCGATGGTTTTATCTTTCTTTCCATTTGCTCTCTCCTGGTCCTACACGCCGGGGCCCTGTTGTCATATATTAACAGCTCTCTTTCTCTCTCCACTACAGATTTCAAAATTTTTCTTCATGAGCATACATTACGAGGATGAGGTCCTTTTGAGCCTGATATCTAAAAAATAAGAAAAATCTGAAGATTTACCTGGAAAAGAGGAGAAATTTCTTTTAATATGCCTTTTTCCCCATGCAATTACTTGAGGTGTTTGAGGAGTAAGCTCAAGAGCTCGTTCTTGATGGAGATTTGTTGAATGGTGAGAGGAAATTTGAGAGATGATGCATCGTATGTGATTTTTGTTAAATTTTCTTTTTTTAGTTCCCTATCTCTCTCACTATATATATATATATACACATGGATACATATATATGTCTCTTTTAAATTTATGTCTGCATTTATGCCCAAGACGCATTCCAATTCTTGAAACTCCCGCTCAGTTTTTTTAATTCACGCTCCTGGGACGAATCCACTTTGAAACTGCAAAATCACGGTTTGAAAGCGGGATCAATAGACTAGGCTGGTGGTTTTGGGCACTGAGATTTGGCACTATGATTATTCTTATAATTAAGTTATCTGCTGTATGAATATGCACTTATATCTTGATAGCTCCTTGCAGGCTGATGTACTAGCAAAGTTCAAGCCCATACTCAACGTTAGCACCTTGATACCTGACCTCAGCCACGTGGAGTGCATCATGGCAAATTCTTTGGAATACTTCAAAAGCACTCGCCATATAATTTTATATTATGAAGATCTTATTAACAACCATAAGGTAGACTGTATGCATGACTTTGACGAATTCTTACATTTTTCTTTTTTGTTTCAGTCTTATATCTACACTCATATTATTGTTCACAGGCACTATCTGGCGTTCAAGGGTTTCTTAGAGTTCCAATAAGAAAATTACAGAGCCGCCAGGTGAAGATTCACAGAACCCCCTTCAGAACAAGTAGAGAATTGGGAGGATGCTTACAAGACACTGAATGGATCACAGTACGAGTCTTTTCTCCACCGTCCAGACTACTTTTCATAGTGTTAATGAAATTACTTTCTGTGCTGAGTTTCTCATTAGTCTGTATAGCATGAATCTCGGAGTGCACATTGGTGACAACTGAGATCCATAAATTTCTTTTTATAGAAAATGTGGAAATCTTTTGGGGCAGAAGAAGTTGCTATTGTCCTTTATTCAATTGTTTCTTTGTAACAGACTACTGTCACATTTAACATTTAATGATTCCATCTGAATCTTTCAGTTTGTTCTTTTGAGATTTGAACTGATAGGTGAGGGGATTTATTACTATACTAAAGTTATTTCTTGACCCACAAGATACCAAATTTTGTCCCCTGAAACAGGAGGTCCAATTTTTTGGGGCTAAGAATCAGAGAGTTTTAAAGCTTTAGAATTCACTGTTTAAGATGGGCAGGGAGCTACAGTTTGTTGAACCCTTGTTCTCTTTTAAGGTATGTGACTTTTTGAAAACAAAGGAGCCATATCAGTTGGTATATCAACAACTAATGAGGAGCCTTGTTGGAAAGACAGAATGTATGAGGCTTGATTGTTGATGGAGGACAACTCTTCTAAAGACTTTGACGACTCAGAAATGATCGACTGAGTGGAAGAAGTTCTGGCCCATAGAAGAAGTTTGGGTCCATAGAGTAGGGCTAGCAGGTCTCTCTCTCTTCATTGGATAGTGGTTGGAAGCCTAGCATTGAAAGCTGGGCCAAATGGGTAACATTTCAACCATTACACCAACTCGTGGGAATGGATCCCAGACCACCCAAACACACCGCCACTGTTACACCAACTCGTGACATTTAACTACATCGTAAAGTTAGAAAAAACCTTTCCTTATTGAAGAATAGAGGGACTAAAGACGGAATTGACAACCAATAGGTACATTTTGTAAATAAGTACCATTTCTTTTTTGGGTCCCAAGTCCTAACCATTTTTACTTATTATTTATTTATTATTTGTTGCGTGCCAAAATTGATGGCATTCTTGTAATTAATATAAGATGTAGTGACATTCTTGAAATATATGAAAAGAAAATGATTGTGCAAGAATATCACTAAATCTTTACAAGAATGCCATAACACCTTTGAATTTTGAATTGGGTGAAGTTTGTTAACATTCATGCCTACCATTACATCTTACACTAATTACAAAAATCCCATCCATTATGGCTTGTGTGAAGTTTGTTAACATTTTCGTGGATGTTAACAAAACCCCTTATTTATTTTTACCAAGCGAACTTATTTATAAATAAAATTATTTTGACTAATAAGTAAATAAGTACTTAATAGCAGAGTTGCCAAACCCCCAAGAAAATCGTGTTTGATTATCATCTGGCTTGAGAGAAGGGAAGGAACCCTTTATTTATTGTAGAAAGAGATTGGCTTAGCCACTAAAATGTTCAATGAATTCGTAAGAGACTCATGTCATGAGTATCGTAAGTCTTGAGCGAAGGGAAGGAAACCTCTACTTATTAAGGTAGAAGTGAAAGCAAGGGGTGTTGTAAGATTTGATTTTTGGTAGAAGTGAAAGCAAGAGGTGTTGTAAGATTTGATTTTTGCGAGTGCTGAGCTAGATAGCCACGTGGGCACTGCAGGAGAGAGGGTAAGGGAGATGATCCTGAATACGGCCGAATTGGCTAAGGCAGTCTCGGGATATAAAAGGCACTGAAAATAGACGTAAGATTACACTTAGAGAGAAGAACACTGATATCAGTCAAGAAATGAATTGGAGAAAGATTTTCTGGTTCAAAATCCAATGAGTTGGTCATTTCCTAAGACCGTGATTTTTTTTATTTTATAGAATTGATAGAGCTCATTTAATATGGACGTTTCATAATGATAAACATTTGTAACGGCTTTTCGGTTATAAAACCCTTTCAAATCTCAGAATTTGTGCATTGTTACCTCAGGTGTCTTTGGAAACACTTTTACTCTTTTCGAATTCTAAAATCGGGTGGTGAATGTGACACTCACTTATTAATCCCATTTTGGGACACGCAAGAGTAATCAGCGGTCCTCTATGCTCGCCAAACCACAAGTCCTGTTTATTTTCCTGTATTTTGAAATGTCTTGAGGTGTTATAATTCACGGAAGACAAATGATTTTATGTAGGCATTCTAGCCTGTCCAAGGCGTCTTACCTTTTATTTTCCTGAGGCGCAATGACCCACAAATTGAGGATATTATTCGAGGTGATAAACCCACTATAATCATTAAAATTTAGTCGGTAGCAATGCACCTTAGATGCATGGGTCCACAAGAGGGGTTACTTCAACATATTTCAATGCCCTTGATGGCACCTTGGTTTCGCCTTAGTGGCGCCATAGTATTCCCATAGTTGTATTTCGACAATGCCTGGAGATAATTCCTTGGTGCTTTATATGCTTTGCTGTTTTGCAATTTGGGTGACACGTGTCTATATTAGTTCATTATTGTGCATCAAGAAGGGTTGAAAAAGGTAGACTATTTTATTTGTAAATATGCTAGCGGCATAAGTCAAGAACCAAATGGAATGAGAGCCATAAAAATACGAAAAATCTTTTACTTTGTGTACAAATGTAAAAAAACAGAGTTGAATACCTCAAGGATTTATTTGGATAAGGGTGAACCTTGTGGATGATGACTCAATTCATTAGGAAGTAAATTTGAAGAAGTTGATAGTGCAACAAAGGCGTATTGTTTCTTAGTAAGTGCCACAAAGACACTTTATCTCTTATTAAGTGCAACAAAGGAGTTAGGTGCAGGCAAAATTCTTGGTCGATTTACAATGACATTTTGAAATTGTACAAATGGTGTCTAGATGCCGTCAAGGAAGACCTCAATAATATGCCGTCAAGGAAGACCTCAATAATATGCTGGAAAATAGTTAACGTACCCGGTGTTCCCATTTTATAACGGAATGGTGGGTCCTCATTGGTCCACGCCCCAATTTTAAATACGTACCTACTGTTTTTAGTATTTACTCACCCCTAGGGTTAAGCAATTCAACCATGGTTTTTCAAGGAAAAAAAATCTTAGTTTTAATTTAGTTAAGCTTAATCAAGGTTAAAGGGGTGTTAAAAAGGATACAAGGACACGGGGTAAGATATGAAACGGGTCCATGGGTCCACTAAGTACTGCTCTAAAATGTTCTATGAATTCCATGAAGGGAGCTACTTGGGATAGAGGGAGTTCAAAAAAAAAATCTCAGTTTTGGTATCGACTATGGTCTTGGTTGAAGTCAAAAACGAAATCCCGAAATCGCATCCAAATACCAGAATTTTACTAGACCCTACCAAAAGAGTTTGAAATATCAAAATATTGAAAGTTTTAAAATGTCTAAAAATAAAAAAAAATCTCTCTTGAACTTTATTGCTAAAGATTTGACTTATATGGATCATATCATATGCATTGTGGTTCGAGCGGGGTGTAGCTTGGTCATTTTCTATCCTCTTTTGGGACCTCGACGAACATCTTGTTCTCTCTTATCCCAGCATTGGTCTTTGACAAGGTGGACGCTCTTGCTAAAGATGGGACTTAATAGCTTTTGTTATTATGACCGTGCCTTGTATTTGATAGAAAATGAATTTATTGAATAGCTTTGGATGATATTCAATGACTCTAAATAGGGTTTATATAGAGATTGCAAGATAATCTTTATGGAAAGTAAATCAACCTAATCTAATCACACCTAATCAAATATATTCTACCCTTAATTGATGCTAATCTAATATTGTGATGAGATACACTTGAATGGTGTAGTTATCTCATTCACCTTATAATATTGCTCTTCTTTATTCTCTAATATTCCCCCTCAAACATATTGGGATTGCAAAATCTTCATGTGTTTGCTGCTATTAGAAATCCGTCTTTACACCTTTTGTTGATGGGTGATTTTTTAAGATGGACACGTGGACCAATAGATGTAGGCTAGGTAATGACCCTAAAGGGGGGACGGTTGAATAGGGTCTATGGCAGATTTAAAATTTTTATGAACAACTAGTTCAAGATGTGGAATAAATCAAATATGCAGCAAGCAAAAACAATAGTAATATTAAAAGAAAGGGAGAAGAGATAAGAAGAGTGCAAACTTAGGATTTGTTCACGAGGTTCAGCAAACCAGCCTACTCCCCACCTCATCTTCTACCTAGAGGATTTACCACGATTCCTTAATCGCATAGACTCCTTCACAGGTGGAGTCCAAACCCTTACAATCTCTCTTACAGGTCGAGATATTACCTTTACAAGCTCTCCTTTAGGCCGAGCTGAAACCTTTCAAGAGTACAACCCTCTCTTGATAAAACTGAAGCAACCGCTTCAGTGCAAGAATCCTAGATTATTGATTGATCTCAATAAATTAGTTTTGAATTGAAAATCTTATTTGAAAGCTTCTTAAATGAGCTGGATAAGAGTGAAATATAAACTCTAATAAAGTCTCTCAAAAGGAAATAGGAATTGAATGAGCTCAAGAGAGATTTTAGGGATTTTTAAAGTATGAGAGTGAGTGAGAATCAATAGCAATGAATGAGTGATCAATAACAGTTATTGCTGTGATCAAGAGTTATTATGAGTTCATAAATGAACTCATTTTATAGCATTTGATCCAATAATGCTGTTAGAGAGGCATTAAATGCTTTTTGATCCATTGAAAACTAGCCGTTACACTGATTTTTCAGTTTCAGACAAGATTTCATCAACAAAGTGGAGTTCCCCCTTAAATTGGTCGCCAAATACAGAAGACAGAATTGAATCTTGAAAAACCCTGTTATGACATCGTCACCGAATTCAAACTACCCAGAGAATTCATCACCGAATTCAGAAAACAGAATGAAATTATAAAAATTCTGTCATGACTTCGTTGTTGAATTTAGCTTATGCTGAGAATTGGTTGACGAATTTAGAGTGAAAATCCTGAATTCTGTTTTGGATCAGACCAAAGAGATGAGATTGATTTCCTAGGTCAATTAGCTATCTTTTTAGCATGATTTTGTGATCCCTTAGGGCCTTAGAATGATTTCCAAAAATGTCTTAGGCTCCTATGGTCAATCTATGACTCAACTTACTAATCTTTTAAGGACTTTTTACATAAGTCATATGAACTCTCAAAATGAAATACATTAATATTGTTGAGAGGTGATCTTGACTTGACTTGGGTTTTGTGATTTTGCCTTTGTCTTCAATGGACCCGACTTGGACTATAGTCTTATCTTGGATCTTCATCTTTGGATATACTGAGTTGAACTTCCTCTTGGGTAAATTCCATCATTTTTCATGATAGGAGTGCTTAAACTTTATCTTATGAAACGTTCAAGCACTTTAAACAAAATTATTAGTATCAAATATTTCATTTCATTATTATGTTATTATCAAAATTGTTAGGGGTACCCATGATTGTAACCCTGAGGCTAAAAATCTCTTCCTTTTTGATGATGACATAACAATGTAATGAAATGGGGTTAAGCTCCCTCTCACAACATGTTTTTCATAAAAATTTTGAGGTAAACTCCCCCTAAACATATGCATTAAAAGAAATGATCATATTTGTTGCTTGGATGCATATTTTAGATGGTTTAAGAGACATATCACCATGTTTTAATACCAAGAGAAGTTCCACGAAGATAAGAGTCAAAATTAATTTCTATTCACACCACATTGGATCAAGACAGGTTAATCAAGATTAAAAATTTTATGAATTTAAATAAGGTGGTAATTGTGAACAACCTAGAGAAATTCCATAAATAAACAAAAATCATATTTGTATGTACTGCCAAAGATGCAAAAAAAAAAAAGGATAATTCAAATGATTCTCATTTTATAGAAAATGTCAAAGAAATAATTTTCATTCATTACATTTTCCATTCTCCCCCTATGTCAACATAAAAAAAAATCACAAAAAGATTACAATCCATCTTGTTTTTGTTTCCTGATAAGTTCAGCCACTTTGGTAAAGATGTTCTCGGAGGGGCCAACTTCTTCTTGAGTGGCCTTGTGTTCTTGGACTACCTCTTCTTCATCCAGATCCTCATTTCCACCCAAGCTGTTGCTACTGGATATTTCATTAGAAGAGGGAGGAATGGAGTGAAGTTTGGATGATTTTGGAGGTTTGGTCTTGACAACTTGAAATGTTTGGTTCTTCACTTTGGAGACTTCTAAGGATAGTTGAGACATTTGAGTTACCATTTGGTGGAAGATTAGAGCTTGGAATCCAAGAAGAGAAGACATTTGAGATATGGAAGGGCCTTGATTCCTTACATGCTTCTCAGTACTTTCCACTTTGCCTTTCAGCATAGAAACCAAATCATTCAATTGAAGACCCTGCTCCATGGCATCTACAACCTTTCTCTCTATTAGGGATAGAATTGAATCTACCCTATTCTTAGTGACATCCCCCGAGATTTCAATCTCATCCAACCTAGGCTCCAAAGAATCAATATTCTTCTTGATTTCTCCTTGAAGGCTGTCCATCCTGGTCTGGAGAGCTGAAAATTGAGCTGAGCTGGCTGCTTGGAGACTTTGAAAGGACTCCTTACATTCTGAATGAATGGCATAAATACTTGCCCTAGTCTCAGCCATGAAGGAGAGCATGGAGGCTTTCATCTCCTCTTGAAAAGCCCACTGGCTCATCCTCATCTCCAGCTGAAAGTGCTCCAGGCTAGAGGACATGGAGGCAATTTGCCCTGTCATGATGCTCAATTGCTCTTCTGAAGCTGTTGGCCTGCTGGGCACCTCATAAAACTGACCAGGGTCCTCAAAGTGAGGAGACACCTGTCTATGAGAACTCTCTGGATGTCGCGACCCAAAATACCCCCTAAGAGTTAGGGATACTTTAGCTCGGACCGTCGTATCATACCATCCTGTATGACACATAAGACACATATACTTACCATCTTGTCAGAGTACACAAGTTATAAAACATAGCGGAAATGATTTATAATAAAATACTCCTATAATTCAGTCCAAGTCTGGACCAACAGAACATATCCAAAAATAAGGAGTGGACAAGTCCCACTCTCAACTTGCACAAAATATCAGTATAATCTCTCTCACTCTTTCAACAGAAATCAAAGTTGAGCCACTTATCCAGCGATCCATCATCCTGGTAGTGGTCCATAGAGGGCTCTGGATCATAATATTCTTCCTCTATCCAAGGCTCCGTACCACAAACATCAAATAAAACACGTGCACCTGTTGAAGTCAATAATTGGCTGAGCATGGAATACTCAGTGATATACAAACTACTAACTAACAGTGAATAATATCACGAACATGCATAAGCTTAGAGAATAACATTCGCGAAAGTAGTTACAAAATCCTTTTCTTAACAGTATTCATGTGAAATCAAAATCAGGTAAATCTTGTCATGTGATAATCATGTTCTTGTGAGTTCTTGTGCATTCTTGCAAAAGTTGAGATTCCTTGTGAGCATGCAAGGATCTGAGTATGCATGATTTTCTTGTGAACTTGCGAGCTTGTGAACTTGTGAGCTTGTGAGACATGACTACTTGTGAGTCTATGTATAATGGGATTCCTTGTGAGCTTTGAAACGATCTTAGAACTTGTCACTTACCAACCCATAACTTGGCCTTATCACTTGTGAGCTTGTGAGAATTCTTTTAATCAAAACCTTGCTTATGAGCTTTTTGGAAATACCCTTTTCTTGTGAGAAATCATCGGATCATGCGAAACTTATAAGCATCATGATAGACTTGTGAACATAAGGTGCATATAGTACTTATGAATATCATGGTGATCTTAGAAAACTTGTAAACATGGCATCATATTCATAGAATTTCAATAGTAGTGATAGTTTACATCCCATATACCAATCATCATCCAATCAATCCATGAACAACCTTAAACATAATATTTTGCCTTAAAAATAATAGCTCAAGGTGGGTAGTAGAGTGTATCTACCTTAAAAGGAAGTTTTTACACTTCTGTGGAACAAAAATCAAGTTTGAGGAAGCTTGGTTGAAGCTTTGAGTATCCTGAACCTTAATTGGAAAACAAACCAAAAACCCCTCTTTTGATTTCAGAATTTAAGAATCACTTTGGGTAGAAAACCCAAGCTCTAAAACACCAAAAATAGTAAAATACCAACCTTAGAAGCAAGGATTTAGCTTCACTTTGGTCGGAGATGAACAGTTTGAGAAATCAAAGTCTTCTTCTTCTTCTTCACTTCTTAAATCTCTTAAAAATCCAAGCATAGGGTTTGAGTGGATCAATCCCATGAATTCAGATCTTATTTATAGTTCTAGGGTTGCCAAAACCCTTAAAAGTCCTTGAAAATATCTCAAAATATCTTCCCAAGGTCGGTTGGAAAAGTTCTGGGTTGTTCTGCGCATGTAATCATCGACGAGAGGTCTCCAGTCATCGACGAGTGGGTTTCAGTCGTCGATGAGGGGTTAAAAATCATCGACGAATGGTTTTTTTTCGCATTCAGATTGGTTGACTCATCGACGAGTTCAAGGCACTCGGCACTGAGTGGAACCCGCAACTCGCTAGAGTTTTCCCCACTTTAGTATTTTGGCTATAACTTTTGACTGGCTTATTTGATTTTGATGATTCAACTTGCGTTGGATTCATCTTTCAAAGAGCTATAACTTTCATGTTTTACAAATTTTCTAATTCTTCTATATTCATAGACTAAATTGATTTTGAAGCTAACTGATCCAAAAATGGATTTCAGCAGCCCAGATTTTCAGCAGACTCGCTTCTGGAAATCTGACATTTGACCTAACTTCGACTTAAAATATGAAAAAGTGATAAACATAAACCTCGAAGAAGATTTCAATTTCTTCTTAATAGCTCAAGATTCATTTGATTCAGATTTCGAATGAGAAAACTAGAGTTTTTGCAATTTGAGGGTATGGTTAGGCATCCCTTTCTTTGACAGTTAGAGTATGTTATACTCTCATTTTTCATTTATCCCAAACACCCTAAAGCACTTTCCGTACATATTTTTATTCATTTGAAATCTCCTTTCATTTTAAAACATGAAGCCATAATTCCATTAAGGCTTTAGGCCTTGAAAAACACTATTTACAACACTATTCACACACTATTCACTTACAACCCTTTAAGCACTTAGGGTATTTTAAACCCTAGCTTTTACCCACTTAGAGTATTTCCTTTACCCTTCCTTTGCACACTAACACCACTCAATTTCTTCTAGAGTCCTTTTTAATCTTTGCTTCATCACCCACATATCTCGAGTCATGCATACTCTTTGTTTAAACTCCCAAGGACTTATTAACGCACCGACATACACCATGTCACGCCCCAAAATACCCCCTAAGAGTTAAGGGATACTTTAGGTGTGACTATATGTACCTATCAAACCATCCTGAAGTAAACGTGGCTAACACAATACAATAAGGATAATAATCAGAGCGCAGATGCTAAACATATATGCGGAAGTGTAAACTAACTTTTTCTTTTCTTCTAGAGTTCCAAAATAGTATTCCAAGTGAAACATATACAAAATACATATCAAATTCTAAGGTGGATAGACCCACCTATCAAAATTTCAAAATACACAAAAGGACCCTCTCGTACTCTCCCCTCAACAGTAGTCGAGGTACGGCCACACGTCGAGGTCTCTATCCGCCTGAGACTGTAACAGGATAGAAGGGTCCCTCTCTTCTACGTACTCTTCCTCGACCCAAGGCTCAAGGTCGAGGGTTTCCTCAGTACTTGCCGACATGAAAGTACGGCTGAGCATGAAATACTTAGCGAGTACAAGCTACTAGCAAACCATAGCAATAATAGAAGCATGACAAAATGAACAAAATACAAGGTATCGATTTAAAGCAATAGTAGCATCATAAGATAAATGGCATTGAACACGAATAATATCATTATCATGTCATGCATGCATGAATGCGAAAACGCAGATAAAGCTCATGCTTCGAAAACTTGTTCATGTCTCGGTCTTGCTTGTGAAAATCATGCATGTGTGTCCTTTCATCATCTTGTATACTTGTGAGCCAGAGGCTAGCACCCAAACATCAATGGGCTGCCAACCTCCTTGACATATGGTTTTCTTGTGAACTTGTTCTTATGAGCCAGAGGCTAGTACCCTTCACTTGGGCTATTAACCTCCTTGACATGTTTCTTTGTATTCACTGGTGAGCCAGAGGCTAGTACCCTTCACTTGGGCTACCAACCTCCTTGACATGTTTCCTTGTATTCACTTGTGAGCCAGAGGCTAGTACCCTTCACCTGGGCTACCAACCTCATTGACATGTGCTTGTTTTCTTGTTTGATTTATCATGTACAAATACTCTTGGAAAACCCGGTTCATGCATGCATGCGTGCTTGTGTGCTTGTCAATAGTGGCAACCATGATGACATGTATGACATGAAGGATAGTGCATCGCAATTCCATTTGTAGTATAAGCATGTGAGAATTTGGGTAATCTATATGGCATTTGGTCAATTCATCATTTACAAGAACAATTGCATAAGGCCTACTTCTATTTTCTTCATTTAATTCATTTACTCTTACTTTAGGCATTTTGTCAAACACATAGCATGCAACATTTCCTTAGTAGTTCATTTACCATTTTTAGTACATATTTTCCATCACTTTGTCAAGGTAAGTTCATTATTTGTAAAATGCCCATCCACCATTTTCATTCTCACACATCACACATCACCCATACGGCATCCAATCGCCTCATCCCATCACACATTCATACCTCCCACCATTTACATTCTTCTTGTTTATATTTAGGGAAAATATTGCATCTCAAAGAAAAATGGAAGAATACAAGATTAACATCATCATTTTGTTTAGAATACCTAGGTTATTGCTAAAGGAGTTAGTAGAGTGTACTGGGTGTAAACCTTGATTGAAGCTCCACTTGGAAGAAGGAGGACCCTTGCTTGAAGAAGGCTTGAGTGGAGGAAGAAACCCTTGCAAATGCCGTAGGATCACTGCTTTAGCTTGAAAAGGAAACACCACACGAGCTTGAGGTTGGATTTGATGAATCCAAGCCTTTTGGAATGATCTTGGGTGTTTAAACCCTTGATCTCTTCACCAAGGATGCCCTAGGAGAAAAATCCTCTTCTTCTCTTCCCCTTTCTCTCTAAATGTTCTAAGTGTGTCATGACCCAAAATACCCCCTAGGAGTTAGGGATACTTTGGCCCGTGACCGTCGTATCATACAATCCTGTATGACACATAAGGCATACATACCACATGATAAAATACATCAATATATACGCGACGGAGATAAACGGAAGCAATGTATAATAATTACTCCTATCATTCGGTTCAAGTCTGAACCTACAAAATATATCCAAAATATGGAGTGGACAAGTCCCACTCTCAACATACACAAAATATCTTCTTTTCCTAGCATGGTCAGCGTAAGTCAAAATCGGGCCGCCTATCTAGCGATCCATCATCCTAGTAGTGGTCCATAGAGGGCTCCGGGTCGTAGTACTCTTCCTCTATCCAAGGCTCCTGACCACACACATCGAAGGGAACACGTGTACCTGCCGAAGATAACAACTTCGGCTGAGTATTGAATACTCCGCGTATACAAACCACTAGATAGTAATGTAATAAACAATAATACAATATATATCGCAGTTTAATCATTTCACACGCATTCCTATAATCAGAGCACGAAAAACGAAATATTATCATGTGCATATATCTCGGAAACCATCTTGTAAAACATCTCGTAAAACATCTTTATTTTCATCTTTTATCTTTGCATATACAGGTATGTAAAATACCTTGGTTCTCATCTTTTGCATATACGGATATTTACAATACCTTGGTATTCATCTTTTACCTCGGGAGTCGGAAAACTAGTACCCTTATACCCACATAAACCAAGCGGGCCTACTATTCTCCTCACTGTTGGCTACCTTCGGAGTAGACGACCAGTATCCATTTCCTTTCCGGGCGGCCTGCTATCGTCGGAGTCCGACGCCAATATCCCTTTCCCTTTCAGGCGGCCTGCTATCGTGCCTCCCCATCGGCTTTCAACATATACTTCTTGTACTTCTTGTGACCTCTTTTGCCTCTTATACTTTTCATATACATCTTTTGCTTCTTGTACTTTTCTCTTCTTATTCTTGTATTATTTCTTATATACTTATACTTTCAGCAAAACCTCGAACATGCATATACATCTAGTAGCAATTGTATTTTCCTCTTGTGTCAGTGTAGCAATTGTGAATAGCATGGTAGACATAAAGAAAACACTCTACATATAGTCAATAACCCATATTCCATTAATAGCAATAGCTTATATACAATTAGTCAACCAAATTCATAGAAACATAAGGTTTTCTCATTTAGTTTTCCCCAAAACTTAAGTCTTTTAGCATGCTTTTCCTCTTTGAATAATAAGATAAGGAACAACTAATAAAAACAGAATTATTTATCCTCTTTATTCTTTGGTTTAAGGCATGGCATCATCACAATTTAACAATAGGAGTTCCTACTAGTTCATAGAACAATTCAAAGGATTTTATCTTGAATTATAAGATGGTTTATGCCATTAAAAGCTAGTAGAAAGTATCTACCTTAAAAAGGAAGTTTTTACACTTCTATGTACTGAATCAAGCTTGAGGAAAGCTTGGTTGAAGCTTTGGAAAATCTGGTTTTGAAAACCCCCTTCTTCAAGAACACGAACAGAATTTCCTTGGAGAAATTCCAAGCTTTGAAATCACCTTAGTGATGATTTGTGAGCTTGAGAACACTAAAGGAAGGAAGCTTGACAAGGTTGGAACCTCACTTGAGCTTGAGGAAGAACAGTTGGAAAGGAACAAAGCTTCTCTTCTTCTTCTTCTTCTTCTTCAATCCTTCTCTCAATTACATTCAAGGGTTTGGTAACCCTTATACACGAAATTCAGACCCTATTTATAGCCTAAAGGCTGTCAAATATCTTAGAAAAATATCCCCCAAGGTCGGTGATGAGTTACAGCTCATTACTGGACGTTTTTGGCCATTTTCGAGTTGAATTCGTCGACGAAATCAACCCCCTAGCATACTTCTTCGCCGAAATGGCACTCTGCCTAGGTCTCATTGGTATTTTGACCATAACTTTTGACTCGCTTATCCGATTTTGATGATTCAATTGTGTTGGATTCATCTTTCAAAGGGGAACAACTTTTATGTTTTGCAAAACTTCTAATTATGCTTTATTCATATACTAAAATGGCCATAAAGCTGACTGGTCTGAAATGGATTTCAGTAGTCTAGAATTTCAGTAGACCCAATTTCTGAAATCCGATGTTTGACCCAACTTCGACTCAAAATATGAAGAAGTAGTAAACATGAACCTCGAAGAGGGTTCCAATACCTTTCCAAAAATTCAAAAATCACTTGATTCCGTTCAGCGGTAAAAACTCTAGAGTTCCTTAAAGTTGAGGGTATGTTTAAGCATCCCTCTTTTTCAAACATATAACTTGTCCCAATTATATTTTCACTCCTATAATCAAAAGAAAGATCCTTTAAGAATTTAAAACATTCATAATCTGTTGAACATAAATTGGAAATCCAAAAATCCTCTTTCACATAATAACACAACCATTTCACAACCCAAGGCTTTAAGTTTTAACACACTATTCACTGACACTATTCACTCTACAGTGATCCCAAGTTCTGGGGTTCCACAAAGTGTAGTGAATGGGGACCCAGTTGCTCGAGCAAGCCCTTATGGGTAAGGATTTAACGCCCAAAAGACAAAAGCTCTTACTGAAATTTCTGCAAAACGCGATAGATCGAGCGATCGGTGGTTATGACCGATCGATCGGTTGCCTACCGAGCGATCGGTGTTCTTGACCGAGCGACCGGTCAAAAACAAGCTCTCTGGAAAATTTCCCCATAAAAAAAAGTTAACCAGTCGATAGCTACCAATTGATCGGTTTTGGACCGATCGATCGCTATTAATGACCGAGCGATCGGTTGTGAACCGATCGATCTCCACATTTGACCGAGCGATCGGTTCTCTGCAAGTCCCAACTGTTTTGGCCATATCTTTTGACTCGTTCGTTGGATTTTGATGATTCAACTTGCGTTGGATTCGTCTTTTGAAAATGAACATTTCTGACATTTCAGAATTTTAAATTTCTCCCTTATTTATTAATTAGACTACGTGGAAGGCCAATTGGCTACGAAAGTGTTATTCATTAAGTATAGAAAAGTCCGGGGTACTACACACCACACATATTTCTATCCAAAAACTCTCCAGGTAAAAACCCTCCTTATCGTCTTTCTATAACATCATAACAATACAAGAAGACTTTTGACTTTCAACTCCAATTCCCTGACACTATTCACAGCATTGTGAAATTGATTCCCAGGGTCCTACATTCACACTTAGGTTATTTTATACCCTACGTGTTTAGATACTTAGAGTATACTTATACTCTCTTTTTGAGACTCAACACATGCAAATTGAACTATCATTTCACTGAGAATATCCAGGAAGATACATAGAGGCCTTGACCTCCATATGCATTATTCACTTAACACTTAAGAGTATGTTTTATACTCTTTGCTTGCTTTCCCAAAGATACCTCATATCCCATGACTCATACACTAAACTCACATCATAGTCAGGCCATGTGAAAACCCTCGCTCTTATTAACCAAACCCAACTAAAATGAAGGCCTTTGGCCCTTCCAATATTAGTGCCCTTGGCACTAATCACAACACTATTCTCAGTGCATATGAACTTGGTTTTCACCCCTAAAGCTCACAACACACCCAATCCTCAACTCATACAACACATATCACATGTTTTACACAAAAATATATTCCCCTTAGTATTAACCAAATGCCAAGATCACACAGAACACCTTGGGTTGAACACGCTTAGTGCAAAGCACTATTCACTTATATGATCAGTGTTTGCTAAAATTTCGGGGCTCTACACTGGAATCTCTCCAGCATCCACGAAGTCTGACCATTCAGGCATCTCATTCCTAGGGTGCTGCTCACCCAGAAGGTCCTCTACTGGGACAGAATCTGGCTGCTGCTCAGCCTGGGGATCCTCCTCTGGTACTGAGTCTGGCTGCTGCTCAGCCTGAAGCTCTACTGAAGGTGCTACTGAAAAGGAAGGGATAGATGGAGTGGGAGCAGAAGTAGGCATGGATGGAGTAGGAGTGGTGGAGGACTGAGAGATAGAGGGTTTGGGAATCCAAACCTTCCGGGTTTCATTCCAAGTATAGCATAGCCCATTCTTTGAATGGTTGCCTTGCTATAGATGGAGGAGTCATTTGGGGTTACAAAATCTATTTGGGAGGATAGAGGAACATTAAAATGTTTGAAGATTTTTGTTAGGGCTTGACCAAAAGGGAGACACCCTGATTTTCTCTTAAATGCATCATCCATACAATGGACAATGATGTAAGAGAGATCAATAGGTATGGTGGTTAGGATGCACCACATAAGGAATACATTAAAATAAGTAAGGTATTCCCTACCACCAGCCCTAGGTACTAGGTTATAGGTTATAATATGGTGAATGAGTCTAGATGTGAGGGTAAGGTCTTTAACCTTGGATTAAAAAGGAGTGGTGAAATCTTGGCTTATGCACATCATTTTAGTGCATCTACCACATCAAATCCTTTATGTCTGATCCACTGACCATTCCCAAAAGTTTGAAGGGTGCACTAAGGGATTTTCAAAATGGAGTGCAATTGATTAAGGTGAAAAGAAATATTTTTACCTAAGACAAAAGAAGTGATGAGAGATTCAGATTGATTGAAGTGAAAGTGTGTGTAAAAAAGTCTAACTAACTCAGGGAACATGAGTTCGTTTGATTCAAGGAATTTGTCCCATTTTAGGGCAGCGAAGAGGGTTTTTATGGGTTCTAGGCCATAGGCATCAAGATTAAAGAAATTAACGACCTTACCATATAGAGGACAACGAGGTAAGAATTTCTCCTTGAGCAGCTTCTCGTATTTGGCTTCCTTAAACTTCACTAGTACAGGAGTTGAACTTGAAGCCGGTTCCTTCCCTTTATCAGTTCTTGATTTCTTCTTCCGCGGCTCCACTGAGGCGTTCTTCATTCTAGGAGGCATCTTCACACAGATTGGGAGTGATTTGAGAGATTTGGAAGAGAGTTTTGATGCGAGAGCAATGGAATAGGAACTTTGGAGGGAAAGATTAGAATTGAAAAATTCAAATTTGGGGGTTACTATTTATACCCACGACTCAATTTGTAACCGAAATGGGTTTTAGCCCAGACTTCGTCGCCGAATTGGAGTTAGGAAACCTATTGTTTTTCATTTCGGATGGACTTCATCGACGAAATGGATGAATCATCCAGATTCGTCGCCGAAATGGGTACAGAAAACATTTTGTTTTCTATTTTACCCAAAGATTCGTTGCCGAAATCAAATTCCAAATTGAATTCTTCGCCGAATTCAGTTCTGAATTTGAAGAAATAATTTTTCTTAGATTTTTCAAGGATTTTTAATGAAACCATTGATTCATTAAGGCATCTAAAATCATCATAAGGCATTCAAATCATTCTTCTAAAGTAATCAAACAAGTTATAAACATCAATTCAAAGGTTTGATTTTTGATTACTTTTGTTCTTGATTAGATTAGCTCACTAAGACTAGTTATACCAAATTCTCTTCTTAAAGCATTAAACCTATCAGATTGTAGAGGTTTGGTAAAAATATCAGCAAACTAATTAATTGTATCTACAAACTCTAAGATAACATTTTCATTTTGCACATGATCTCTAATAAAATGATATCTTATTTCAATGTGTTTAGTTCTTGAGTGTTGAATGAGATTTTTAGTCATACAAATTTCACTTGTATTATCACATTTAATAAAAATTTTAGTATAAATAAGTTTAAAGTCTTCCAGCTGTTGTTTCATGTACAAAGTTTGAGTACAACAAAATCCAGTTGCCATATACTCAGCTTCAGCTGTGCATAAGGCCACTGAATTTTGTTTCTTACTAAACCATGAAACAAGAGAATATCTTAGAAAATGACAAGTTCCACTGGTGCTTTTTCTATTCACTTTGCATCTAGCAAAGTCTACATCTGAATAGCTTATTAGTTCTAAGTTTGTGTTTTTGGGATATCATAAGCCTAAATCAATTGTTCCAAGCAAGTATCTAAAAATATTTTTTACAGCAATTAAGTGAGATTCTTTTGATCAGGACTGGAATCTTGCACAAATGCAAACACTGAGCATAATGTCAGGTCTACTTGCAGTGAGATACAAAAGACTTCCAACCATGCCTCTATAGAGTTTTTCATCAATATTTTTCCCTTTTTCATCCTTATCAAGTTTGGTTAATGGATTCATAGGAGTATCCATTACCTTAGTATTTCCATTCCAAACTTTCTAAGTAATTCTTTAGTATATTTAGTTTGATTAACAAATGTTCCTTGTTTGGTTTGTTTAATTTGAAGTCCTAAAAAGAATGTTAATTCACCCATCATGCTCATTTCAAATTTTTTTTGTATTGTTTTAGCAAATATTTTACAAAGAAATTCATTTGTTGATTCAAATATGATGTCATCTACATAGATTTGAATTATTAGCATATCATCATTTTTAGTCATTATGAATAAAGTTATATCAATTTTATCTCTTGTGAATCTATTTTCAATTAAGAAACTGCTTAGCCTATCATACCAAGCTCTTGGAGCTTGCTTTAATCCATATAATACTTTAGTTAACTTAAATACATGATTTGAGAATTTATGATTTTCAAAACAAGGAGGTTGATTTACATAAACTTCTTCATTAATATAACCATTTAGAAATATATTTTTTACATCAATTTGATATAATTTAAATTCTTTATGACTAGCAAATGCAAGTAACATTCTTATAACTTCTACTCTTGCAACCGGGGCAAATGTTTCACCATAGTCTATGCCCTTTGCTTGGTTGTAACCTTGAGCTATTAGTCTTGCTTTATTTTTAATTATATTTCTATTTTCATCCTTTTTATTTCTAAAGACCCATTTTGTACCAATTATAGATTTGTCATTTAGTCTAGGTATTAGATTCCAAACTTGATTTATATCAAATTGATTTAATTCTTCTTGCATAGCAATGCCTCAAGATTCATCTTCAATAGCTTCTAAGGCATTTTTAAGTTCAATTTGACTTAGGAATGCAAGGTTCATTAAATTTCTTCTTGTTCTAACCCCTTGTTCCATATTACCAAGTATTAGATTCTTAGGATGATCTTTCATTAATTTTCAAGCTTTAGGTAGTTGATAGGATTCTTCATCTACATTTTCTTCCTCATTTTTAATTTCAATGGATTTATCTTTTGAATGTTCATTTTCTTGATCATCTTTGTTTTCTTTATTAGTTTCTAAGTTGGATAATTCTTTTGAAAGATTTTCAATTTAATCAAAATCATCATTATTAGAAGGTTTGTTATATGGATTAGATTCATCAAATACCACATGGATTGATTTTTGAACAATCAAATAAAATTTCATTAAGATGTTGTTTATCATTAAGTATAAAACATTTACATCAAAACACCTTAAAATAACTTATATTAGGAATTCTTCCATTCTAAAGCTCATATGGAGTTTTATTTAACTTATTTCTTATAAAAAATCTATTAATTACATAATATGAAGTATTGATGGCTTCAGCTAAAAAATAATTAGGTAGTTTATTTTCATTAAGCAAAGTTCTAGCCAGTTCTTGAAGAGATCTATTCTTTCTTTCTACTACACCATTTTGTTGTGGAGTTCTAGAAGCTGAAAAATTATGGTTAAAACTATTTTCATCACAAAATAATTCAAGCTATTCATTTTTGAACTCTCCTCCTCTATCACTTCTTGTGTAATTAATGGAATAACTTTTTTTATTTTGAACTCTTTTGCAAAACTTTTTAAATAGAGAAGGTGCTTCATTTTTATGAGAAAGAAATAGTACTCAAGAGTATCTTGAAAAATCATCCACAATTACAAAAGCATAAGTTTTTCTAGCTAGGCTAGCTACTTCATTTGGACCAAAAAGATCCATATACAAAAGTTCTAAAAACCTAGTGGTAGAAATTATTTTCTTGGATTTGAATGAAGATTCTATTTGTTTTCCAAGTTGGCAAGCATCACAAATTGTTTTTAATAAATTTAGTTTTAGGTAATCCTTTATGTAATTCAGTTTTAGAGAGTTTAGACAAAAGATCCATACTAGCATGTCCTAGTCTTTTATGCCATTACCAGCTTGCTTCATCTATAGCAGAAAAACACATCATGTTTTGGGATTTAAGTTCATCAAAATCTAAGGTGTAAACATTCTCATTTCTATGTGCTACAAACAAAGTATTTAGATTATCTTTGTCCTTAATCATGCAAATATTTGATTTAAATGAGACATTTAATCCCTTATCATAAAGTTGACTAATACTAATGAGATTATGCTTAAAACCATCAACAAGTAATACATTTTCAATAAAAACAGACTTATTCTTACCAATGTTACCTATGCCAATGATCTTTCCTTTAGCATTGTCTCAAAATGTCACATGACCACCATCCTTTGGAGTAATTGAATGCAAATAGCTCATTGTTCCCGGTCATATGTCTTGAGCATCCACTGTTCAAGGACTATGTTGTCTTGGAAGTCCTTGACTTGAAGCATACCTACACATCCAATTTAAGTAACTCCAAGATACTTTTCCCTCGATATCCAAACTGTTTTAGATGGAACCCAAAGTGATTTGGGTTTTGATTTGGGTGGATTAGTTCCTTGGGAACCCATATCAATCTTGGTCCTTTATGGTCAGTTTTTGAAAGAGAAGATGTTCCTTTTAGAACCCAAAATTTTCTAACTATTTTACCATTATAGAATGAAGTAGAAGGTGGAGTTTGATTACTACTTAATTTTGTAAAGAAATTTTGATAATACTTTTGTTTTGAAAAAGTATTATAACAAAGTCCAGCTTTGTTAAAAACACACCTTTGCTGTCCTAAGAGTCTTTCTAGGTTCTTTTGACCATTTGTGAATTGAGAACAATATTAGTCAAGTCCCTGACTTTAGCTTTTAACTCATCACATTCACAAGATGAGTCATGAGAAGAATTTTGAACATCACTTAATTTCTTACTCAATTCCTCATTCTCAATAGCCAACACACTCTTCTCTTTTTACAGAATTTTACATGAATGTGTGAGAATGTGGATTTCCCTTTTAAAAGTTTTATTTAATTTAGGTATTCTACCAAATTCAATATAGAGTTCATCAAATGCTTCTTTTATTTCATCATATAAGAGAGAATCATTTGAGGAAGAAGTTACCTCATCCTCATTTGCCATGAGGCACAAGTTTGCCACCTCTTCATTACTTGAATATTCTGACTTGCTTCCCTCTGAGTCATCCCAAATAGTCATCATTGCTTTTTTCTTGTACTTTTGGCTCTTCTTGAGTTGAGGATAATCAATCCTTATGTGGCCTGGTTTTTTGCATTCATAGCATGTGAGAGGTTCCTTCTTGCTAGATTCAACCTTGTTCACCTCTTTTGAGAACTCCTTCTTGAATGGTCTATGACTCCCCGAACCCGCGCCTAGGGAATCAAGTTCCGAGATGCGCCTTTGTTCGTCAAATCATGCAAGCGGAAGACTTTACCCGCGAAAATGCGGGACATTTAAACATTTATCAGATGCTTCCAAAAAGCAAATAATACCTGTCATCACAATAGCCATCATACAAACCATATACCTGTATTATTTACATCCAGTTTGTTTTACAAAAGTAGGCACTTCTATCACGCCAGGTACAACTTGTACAAGCTTCCAAAATGTCCAGTTGAACTTTTCACTTACTAGTCAGCAGCTCTAAGATCTACTGACACAAAAAGTCAGTGAGCTATGAAGCCCAATAAAACCACAATCCTTCTAAACAATTTTCCGTATAATAACACGCATCAATAATGATACAATAAACAGTTCAATTTGCATGTTACAGTAAAATAGAACAGTATATAATAAACTGTGACCCAAGGTCACTTAGAGTTACGTCACCCTAACCGAGGTTCCCGACTTCACATTACTTTCCAATTATGAGGTTCAGTTATGAATGTATTATATTACTAAGTTATCGTTTCGATCATCAATCATATTTCATTTCGGGTCCTGAGACTCTATTAATTGGCCACAGCCCACAAATGTTCAGCTTAAAGTCTTTAAATCCTAACCATAATACACTAAGTCATTTTGACTCACACACGCTGTTCTGGCTTTCACTTGAACACCACCAAACCTTGGGTATATCAACCCAACTCACCTGGAATTCGACGATTCCATACTGAACCATGAGTCCACCAACTCAAACAAATACATTAACCCTGAGTATACCAACTCAGACCACTTCGTATCCGAAGCTTACACACACAACATGGGCATTCACCCAATAAGGACAATACTTTTCCATTCAACTGACTGGTAACATCTACCGTGTATTCGCCGTCATCGCCCTGGGTATCAGCCAAGAAGGAACCCCGACCAACCTGCCTACCATCATCTTCTAGCTAGTCTACGGAGGAACCCCGACATCTATACCAATGCCGACATCTCCTGACGTTCCACCAAAAAGGGACCCTGATAGACACGGTGCCGACATCTTCTAACCCACCCAGAGAGGAACCCCGGACTATACACTATCTGATGTTCAGCCACTTTAAACTCCCTAGGACTCCGACATCTCCTGACTATCCGTCATAGAGGAACCACGGGCCATGCAGGACACCGTCACTCCTGACCTAGTCCAAGAGGCACCACGGACGACCTAGATAAATAGACCGACATCTCCCAACTATCAGTCACGGAGGAACCCCGGGCCTTACTGGACACCGTCTCTCCTGATCTAGTCAAAGAGGAACCACGGACTATACTTAACCCTGGTTAGATTTTCTAACCACAGGTTAACCCCAGTTAACCCAAGCCTCGCTTGATTAACTGAAATACTTGGGCCTCGCGCCCGTGAACCAACTCCGGTAACACACCGTCCCGTTAGGGAACGTTTTCAACCTAATGGATGTCTCCATAGCCTTACAAGATTTGCAAAATAACTTTTCGTCACCCTAGAATGGCAATACAATTTACCCGGGACCCGATCTGGGCTCCTTCAGGGACAACATAAAATCACAACATCACATAGGGGTCTTTGACCCTTTTTCATTCACGTCAAAAGACATGCATAAACTTCACATGAAATAATATAGCAAAATAAGCGGAAAAAGAGAAGAAAAGAGAGGGGTTTTACCTGCTTCATGTGTTTCGAGGTCTCGTAGGAAAAAATGGATGCCCCCAACGCACTCGGAAGGATGATCAACCCCAAGATAGAGCGCATGCAACTTTCTCTCTCCACTTTCTCTCTCTACCTTTTTCTCTCTCTCTCTCTACACGCAAAGCGAGATTTCAGAAAGAAAATCAGACGCCGCCAACGTGTCGGGGATGTCAAAATATGTCATGGACCCGCTTCTCTCTTCTTTCTCTCTCCTCTTTCTCTCTCTTCCTTTCTCTCTCCTCACTTTCTCTCTCTCTAAAAAAATCTAGGCAGCATACTTGTCTCTGCAGAATTTTGTGAGGGAATGAGGGTTTTAACCCTCTTTATATAAGTAATGAGATGGGATCATGTGCAAAAGCACATGACCAATAAGTTGTGGAGAGTTGACCGGTCAACTCGTTTGATCGGCTGACTGATTGACCAATTTCTGAATTTTTTTGCATTTACGGCCTCCGAAATCCTACTACATAGAGTCCGATTTTGACGAAATTGTAGGTGACCAAACTTGGGGCAGTCCAACACCTACTGTAAAAATTTTAGGGAAAAATACTGAGTTTTGATAGCTGCACTTTAGTCCGGAAGAAAATTGTAAAACCCACTAATTTTCTGATTTCGGACACAAAACACACTGTCGCTTCTTCATTTGAGATAACTAACTGCCGAGACAACAAACATTAGTCCCCACGGCCGACCGACACGCATTAATGTCAACCGCATAGATTTCTATTAGGATCTTCAACAGATATTGGGTCCCACTTAATTTATGGAAATATGGAAATTTTTCATTTTTCTCAATTTTATCACACATAATGGCCCCGCGGTCCTGATAAATGGTACCTGACGGAACCGATACGGTCGGGGTGTGTCCCGGCAGTCGACCGGTACACTGTGTACGATTTTCGCCAAAAGATACTGAGATTTCCTCGGTGCACTTCAATCCCGAGCAAAATCCACTTTTTATTAATTTAACAAATAATTAACTAATTAACCTCCATTAAGGACCCATAAACACATAATTTTATTATATTAAAATTTCGGGTCGTTACAATCTCCCCTCCTTACAAAAAATTTCATCCTCGAAATTTACATATACACTAATCATCAAATAACTGAGGATGATTGCTCCTAATGACATCTTCAAGTTCCCATGTGGCTTCCTCTATGCTATGTTGTTCCCATAAAACTTTAACTAGCTTAATCGTTTTGTTTCGTAACACCTGTTCCTTACGGTACACAATTATCACTGGCTTTTCTTCAAAAGTTAAGTCCTCTCTGACTTGAATTGGTTCATATCGTATCACATGCGAGGGATCAGGTACATATTTTCTCAACATGGATATGTGGAATACATTGTGAACCCTTGCCTGCTCTGGTGGTAACGCCAATCGGTAGGCTACACCTCTTATTTTAGCCAAAATCTTAAAAGGTTCAATGAATCGCGGACTTAACTTTCCCCGCTTTCCGAATCGTACAATACCTTTTGATGGAGAGATTTTCAAGAAGACATGATCGCCGACTTGAAACTCTATGTCTCGGCGCTTTCCATCTGCATAGCTTTTTTGTCGACTTTGTGCAAATAATAACCTTGATCGAATCAACTCGATCTTCTTTGTTGTTTCTTGCACCAACTCAGGTTTCGGTAGTTTACGTTCCCCTACTTCAGTCCAACATACTGGTGACCGACAACTCCTGCCGTACAAGGCCTCGTAAGGAGCCATTTGAATACTTGCCTGATAACTGTTATTATATGAAAACTCGATCAATGGCAAGTGATCATCCCAGTTTCCTTGAAAGTCCAGACTGCAAGTGCGCATCATATCTTCTAGAGTTTGTATTGTGCGCTCAGACTGTCCATCGATTTGTGGATGATAAGTTGTACTCATGTTTAACTGCGTACCTAAAGCTTCTTGCAAGCTCCTCCAAAATCGGAAGTAAATCGCGGATCGCGATCTGACACAATAGATACCGGCACACCATACAGCTTCACAATCTCCTTGATGTACAACTTTGATAAATTTTCCAGGGTTATGGTATCCTTGATAGCAAGAAAGTGAGCCGACTTCGTCAATCGATCAACTATCACCCAAACGGCATCATGTCCACTCCTTGTTTTTGGTAACCCTACCACAAAATCCATCGTAATGTGCTCCCATTTCCACTCGGGAATAGGCAATGAATTTAACAATCCAGGTGGTTTCTGATGTTCTGCCTTGACTTGCTGACAAACAAGGCATCGAGATACATACTCTGCAATTTCTCTCTTTATGCCGTTCCACCAGTAGTTATTCTTCACATCCTGATACATCTTTGTACTTCCGGGGTGCACCGCAAAACGAGATCGATGTGCCTCATTGGGAAGTTCATTCTTCAACTCAGGATTTCTAGGCACACAGATTCGACCGTTGAATCGAAGTATTCCATCTTCAGATTCTTCAAAATCACCCATTTTTCCTTGAAGAATCTTATCTCTGATAACTTTGATCTTCTGATCTTCCAACTGTGCTTCTTGAATCTTTTGTAATAACATTGGCTTGGCCTGAATACTAGCCAACTTGGCACTATTACCCTGGAATCCTAGACTTAGATTCTAACTCTTGAATTCTTCGATCATCCTCCATCGCTCTGCCCTCATATAGGCTACAGATCCAACTGTCTTTCTACTCAGGGCATCAGCAACCACGTTACCCTTACCAGGATGATACTGGATTACATAGTCATAATCCTTCAAGAATTCCATCCATTTACGCTGTCGCATATTGAGTTTCTTTTGGGAGAATAGATACTTTAAACTCTTGTGATCACTGTAGATCACCAACTTCTCTCCATAAAGATAATGTCTCCAAATTTTTAGTGCGAATACTACCGCAGCTAACTCCAGGTCATGCGTGGGATAATTCCGTTCGTGAATCTTGAGTTGTCTCGAACCATAAGCAATGACCTTTTTGTTTTGCATTAAGACACAACCGAGTCCCTTACTGGAAGCATCGCAATACACCTCAAATCCTCCAGATCCTGAGGGAGTTGTCAATACTGGAGCTGTTGTTAATCTCTTCTTTAATTCTTGAAAGCTTCGCTCCTGAGATGCTGTCCATTCGAACTTCACATCTTACTTAGTCAATTCCGTTAATGGAGCTGCTATCTTTGAGAAACCTTCTACAAATCTGCGGTAGTACCCAGCCAATCCCAGAAAACATCGAACTTCAGTAACAGTGGATGGCCTTTCCCAATCAGTTACTGCCTGAATCTTGGAAGGATCAACAGATATTCCATTTCTTGACACAATATGCCCAAGAAAGGCTACCTCTTCCATCCAAAACTCGCACTTGGAGAACTTAGCATACAGCTGATTATCTCTTAATGTCTGTAGTGTAATCCTCAAGTGCTCAGCGTGCTTCTCATGACTAGTGAGTACACCAAGATATCATCAATAAATACCACAATAAACTGATCCAAGTACGGCCTGAAAAGATGATTCATCAACTCCATAAAGGCCGCAGACGCATTTGTCAGTCCAAAAGGCATCATCAAGAACTCGTAGTGACCATACCGAGTTCGGAATGTTGTCCTGAATATCTTCTTCTTTGACCTTCAATTGGTGATAGTCGGACCGTAAATCAATCTTTGAAAACACTTGGGCACCTTGCAACTGATCAAATAGATCATCGATCCTGGGGAGAGGATACTTATTCTTGATCGTCGCTTGATTCAGCAGACAATAATCTATACACAGACGCAGACTCCCGTCTTTCTTTCAGACAAATAACACTGGTGCTCCCCATGGTGAAACACTAGGACGGATCAAGCCCTTATCTAATAGGTCTTGCAACTGAATCTTTAGTTCTTGCAACTTAGCCGGAGCCATCCGATACGGTGTTTTAGATATCGAGCCTACACCCAGAGTAACATCAATTGTAAAATCAATTTCTCTAGTAGGAGGGAGTCCTGGTAATTCATCAGGAAACACATCTCGAAACTCTCTGACCACTGGGGTATTCCCTAAAGTGTCATCTTCATCTTTATCGACCACCACTGCAGCTAAATACCCAGTACACCCCTAATCTAGAAGGTGACATGCTTTAATTGCTGATTAGCTTGGGTGCTTGCCCTCGGATAATCCCCTGCATTTCAAACTCTGGGATGTCCGGAATTCGAAATATCACTTTCTTGGCATTACAATCTACCACTGCATGGTAATTAGCCAACCAATCCATCCCTAGGATAACATCATAATCCTTTATGTCTAACACGAACAGATCTACTAACATCCGTACACTATTGACAAGTATGGGACACCTATCATAGACTGTTTTTGTGCACCGAACTTTCCCTGATGGTGTAGATATAGACATCATGCTTTTAAGTGTATCAGGCTTGCAACTTATGTGTTTATCAAAACGAGTAGAGACAAACGAATGTGTAGCACCAGTGTCAATCAAAGCATAAGCAGGTACTTGAAATACTAAAAGTTTACCTTCGTTGACACCTTCAATCAACTGTGCCTCTTCTTGGGTAATTGCAAACACTCTTCCTTTTCCGCCTTCCAACGCTAGTGGTTGAGCCTTAGGGCAATCCTTCTTGAAGTGTCCAGGCTTTCCGCACTGGAAGCAAACCTTCGCTCTATAGTCCTTGGTCAAATGGCCCTGACCACATTTCTCACACTTAAGCCCCAATCTTCCTGTAGACCCTTGGCTTTTCATGTCCTCGAACTTTCTTTTCCCAGTAAACTACCGGTTATTCTCCTTTATCCAGGGCTTCCCAACTGTCCCTTTGCCTTTGCCAGCACTAGACTGTGCCAATTCTTCATGCACTCGCTCTACTCTGAGTGCTCTATCTAATATCTCTGAGAAGGAGGTAAATCGTTGAGCTGTCAATTTCCCCCTGATAGCCGGCTTCAATCCTTCTTCAAATTTCTCAACCCTCCATTGCTCATCCTCGACAAATCTCGCAGCGAACCTCGAGAGTTGATTAAACTTTTGTTTATACTCGTTAACCGACATATTTCCTTGGGTCAGCTGAAGAAACTCCATCTCCTTCCTCTTTTTCATCGACGCTGAAAAATAGCGCTCATAAAACAATTCAGTAAATTTTGCCCAAGTCACGGGCCTCTGATGCGGTGGAACTGTCCTTTCCACTGTGGTCCACCAATGTTCCGCTTCTCCTTCAAGTAGAAAGATAGCGAACTCGGGCTTGTCATTTTCTGGCAAAGACATAGCCCTAAAAACTTTTTCCAGACTTCTAATCCAGTTCTCCGCCTTCAGCAGATCAGTAGTACTCGAAAAGGCCGACGGTCCAAGCCTCTTAAACTTCTCCAATCGGGTCAGATTCCCATGCTCTAGCATGGTAGCAATGGGGATACAACTACCATTCCTATTTCCATTCATATTCTGGGCCTGTTGTTGCTGAATTAGGTTGGCTAGGACTATACAGTATATAGTACACCAGCGTATACAAAACATCATGTAGCTGTACACATACAAAAAGTGATCTAATGATGGAAAGATCGAGTAGGGCATCTATTGTATTCCAAAACGCCAAAACGATATAGATGCACCACGCTCTTCCACCATGATCCTATACTTCATAAGTCTCAACCTTTATCGGTGAGATTGCTACACTACCCTCCTGCGGTGCCTGGTTCTCGGTCTCAGGTCTAGCCTCTCTCAACAACCAATCAATCTCGCTCTTTCTCAGGGATTCGCGCTTTGCTTGTGCGGTCAATCCCTTGCGGAGTGGTTTTACCGCCTTTAGGTGTGTAGTGCGATAACACGACCATCCGACGTACGTCTTCTTTGCATAGTCACCGCCCACTCAAACAGAGCTATCTCCCTCTTTGTGGGAATTCGGTGCATCCTTGCCATTCCTGCACATGCACATATTCCAAATCAATGTCTGATTTCGAAACATGTCATGTACAACAATCACTCAACTAGGAATATCGAATAAATCTCTAAGAGATCGCCTATCCAACGGTTCTTAGGTGTATTACGCTCAAGTATGATTTGTGTGATGGTTATTGCTATTGGCTCTGATACCAATTGTGAGGCCCCGAACCCGCGCCTAGGGAATCAAGTTCCGAGATGCGCGTTCGTTCGTCAAATCATGCAAGCGGAAGACTTTACCCGTGAAAATGCGAGAAATTTAAACATTTATCAGATGCTTCCAAAAAGTAAATAATACCTGTCATCACAATAGCCATCATACAAACCATATACCTGTATTATTTATATCAAGTTTGTTTTACAAAAGTAGGCGCTTCTATCACGTCGGGTACAACTTGTACAAGCTTCCAAAATGTCCAGTTGGACTTTTCATTTACTAGTCAGCAGCTCCAAGATCTACTGACACAAAAAGTCAGTGAGCTATGAAGCCCAATAAAACCATAATCCTTCTAAACTATTTTTCGCATAATAACATGCATCAATAATGATATAATAAACAGTTCAATTTGCATGTTACAGTAAAATAGAACAGTATATAATAAACTGTGACCCAAGGTCACTTAGGGTTACGTCACCCTAACCGAGGTTCCCGACTTCACATTACTTTCCAATTATGAGGTTCAGTTACGAATGTATTATATTACCAAGTTATCGTTTCGATCATCAATCATGTTTCATTTCGAGTCCTGAGACTTTATTAATTGGTCACAGCCCACAAATGTTCAGCTTAAAGTCTTTAAATCTTAACCATAATACATTGAGTCATTTTGACTCACACACGTTGTTCTGGCTTTCACCCGAACATGACCAAACCTTGGGTATACCAACCCAACTCACCTGGAATCCGACGATTCTATACTGAACCATGAGTCCACCAACTCAAAATAATACACCAACCCTGAGTATACCAACTCAGACCACTTCGTATCCGTACCTTACACACACAACATGAGCATTCACCCGATAAGGAGAATACTTTTCCATTCAACTGACTGGCAACATCTACCTTGTATTCGCAGTCATCGTCTTGGGTATCAGCCAAGAAGGAACCCGGACCAACTTGCCTACCGTCATCTTCTGGCTATTCTACGGAGGAACCCCGACATCTATACCAATGCTGACATCTCCTGACGTTCCACCAAGAAGGGACCCCGATAGACACGGTGCCGACATCTTCTAATCTACCCAGAGAGGAACCCCGGACTATACACTATCTGATGTTCAGCCACTTTAAACTCCCTAGGACTCCGACATCTCCTGACTATCAGTCACGGAGGAACCACGGGTCATGCAGGACACCGTCACTCCTGACCTAGTCCAAGAGGCACCACGGACGACCTAAACAAACAGATCGACATCTCCCGACTATCAGTCACGGAGGAACCCCAGGCTTTACTGGACACCGTCTCTCCTAACCTAGTCAAAGAGGAACCACGGACTATACTTAACCCTAATTAGATTTTCTAACCACAGGTTAACCCCAGTTAACCCAAGCCTCGCTTGATTAACTGAAATACTTGGGCCTCGAGCCTGTGAACCAACTCCGGTAACACACCGTCTCGTTAGGGAAAGTTTTGAAGCTAATGGATGTCTCCATGGCCTTATAAGACATGCAAAACAACTTTTCGTCACCCTAGAGTGGCAATACAATTTACCCAGGACCCGATCTGGGCTCCCCGAGGGACCACATAAAATCACAACATCACATAGGGGTCTATGAGCCTTTTTCATTCACGCCAAAAGACATGCATAAACTTCACATGAAATAATATAGCAAAATAAGCGGAAAAAGAGAAGAAAAGAGAGGGGTTTTACCTGCTTCTTGCGTTTTGAGGTCTCGTAGGCAAAAATGGATGTCGCCAACGCGCTTGGAAGGATGACAAACCCCAAGGTAGAGCGCATGCAACTTTCTCTCTCTACATTTTTCTCTCTCTCTCTCTACACGCAAAACGAGACACCAGAGAGAAAATCAGACACCGCCAACGCGTAGGGGACGTCAAAATATGTCAAGGACCCGCTTCTCTCTTCTTTCTCTCTCCTCTTTCTCTTTCTTCCTTTCTCTCTCCTCACTCTCTCTCTCTAAAAAAATCTGGGCAGCATACTGTCTCTGTAGAATTTTGTGAGAGAATGAGGGTTTTAACCCTCTTTATATAAGTAATGAGATGGGATCATGTGCAAAAGCACATGACCAATAAGTTGTGGAGAGTTGACCGGTCAACTCGTTTGACCGGGTGACTGATTGACCAATTTCTGAATTTTTTTGCATTTACGGCCTCCGAAATCCTACTACATAGAGTCCGATTTTGACGAAATTTTAGGTGACCGAACTTGGGGCAGTCCGACACCTACTATAAAAATTTCGGGGAAAAATACTGAGTTTTGACTGCTGCACTTTAGTCCGGAAGAAAATTACAAAACCCACTAATTTTCTGATTTCGGACACAAAACACACTGTCGCTTCTTCGTTTGAGATAACTAACTACCGAGACGACAGACATTAGTCTCCACGGCCGACCGACACACATTAGTGTCAACCGCACAGATTTCTATTAGGATCTCCAACAGATATTGGGTCCCACTTAATTTCTGGAAATATAAAAATTTCTCATTTTTCTCAATTTTATCACACATAATGGCTCCGCGGTCCGGCGAAATGGTACCTGACGGAATCGATACGGTCGGGGTGTGTCCCGGCAGTCGACCGCCACACTGTGTGCGATTTTTGCCAAAAGAGACTGAGATTTCCTCGGTGCACTTCAATCCCCGAGCAAAATCCACTTTTTATTAATTTAACAAATAATTAACTAATTAACCTCCATTAAGGACCCATAAATACATAATTTTACTATATAAAAATTCCGGGTTGTTACATGGTCTCTTTTTGAAGTTCTTCTTATGCTGGAGGAACCTTTGAACCTCCTTCCCATCAAGGCTATGTCTTCATCATCACTATCGGATTCCTCATCACTGTTTTCAGCTTGAGTAGTCTTGAGGGCCAACCCTTTCTTGGTTCTTTGTTCATCAGGCATTTGATCATTCATTATGACTTTATGAGTCATAAGATGTCGCGACCCAAAACCCACCCTAGGAGTTAGAGTGAATCTTGGACGACTTAATCATGACTTACAGGACTTGCTTGACGAATCAACCTGCAAAACCCACAGAACATATACAATAGAGGGTAACAGCGGAAGCATAACTATAAACCACAGCAGAAGTCTAACAAACCTCTAAGTATATACACATGGTCCAAGTTTAATACAAAAGAAAACAAAACAAAGAAGATGCGGACATGCCCGCCAAAATACATGGATATAATCACTAATGCTCACCCACAGCTAACCCACTCAGAATCTAACACCACCTACTGATAACCCTCTACGGGAGGTTCCTCCAAAGGTTCCTCGACGTACTCCTCCTCCACCCATGGACCAGGAGCACAAACGTCAAATGGAACAGCAGCTCCCTCAGAACCTGCTGACATAAGAAGTACGGCTGAGCATGGAATACTCAGCGGGTACTAAATACTAACCAATAGTCATAGCATGAGATAGCAATGCACACATATATATATATATATAAAACAGGAACAGTTCATATCATACAAGGAAGTAAAGCAGTTTGTAATCATGCTTGCATTCAGAAAAGCCGATAAAACCCTTGAAAACCTTGTGCACTTGACTTGACTGGAAATACCATTTCCGTGCTTGAAAACTTGTCATGTTCGTCTTATCTTGTCATATCATGCGTGTCATGCCATGTCTTGTCATGCTTGCTTGGAAAGTAAACTACTTGTGAGGGAAGGGAGACCCTTCTTCCTAGAATGCTTATGCTTGTCATGCCATGCCTTGTCATGCTTGCTTGGAAGAGTAAACTACTTGTGAGGGAAGGGAGACCCTTCTTATGTTATGTATGCACTTGCGAGGGAAGGGAGACCCTTCTTATGAAAATGTATGATTGTCTTATCCTTGCCAAAAGTGAGGTAAAACATATCGTACGATATGCCCCACCTCTAAACCGTGTTCTTGAAAACCCCGATAAAACATGTCATGCATGCGTGCTCGTGAGATCGTGTGCATACTTGCATTGGAATTAAATATGACATTTGAGGGATTTCACAATATGTAACATATGCAATTTCAAACAAATAATCACTCATGACATTTTTGGGAAAATGAGAACTCACACTATCATAAGCCCTAACAAGTTACATAATTTAAGCATTTATTTTCTTGATTTTAACATTCATTTTATTCACCTTGGCATTTCATCAAGCATAGAGTGTGTCCATTATTTATTTAAACCTAAATCATGCTTTTCTAGGTGGGTTATACTCATATCACACTTGTTTGTTTATTTTTGGAACAATGCCCTCCCCATTTTAATCATCACAACCCAACCATTGGCATCCAATCGCCCATTCCATCTCCATTCACCATTTACAACCATCCACCTCATAGCACATGTGTAAATAAAGGAAATTAAAGAGGAATAAAGTAAAAGAAAGAACTATAACTAGGAGGGTAGCAAGAAGTACCGACCTGAATAGGGAAGAAAACCTTTGCAAAAACGTGCGTGAGATGCTACCGAGCTTGGAGAACGTGGTCCTCCCGAGCTTGACCGAAGCTTGGGGTGATCTAGGGTATCAAACCCTTGATTTCTCCTTCAAGAACAAACCCTAGGTTAGGATCCCCTTCTCCTTTCTCTCTAACTCTCAAAAATACTCTAGGTGTGTGAATGAGAGCCCTAAAGGCTCGGGCAACCTTTATATGTAGTGAAGAAACCCTAAAAATCCGATTAAAATTTCTGGATTCGCTATCTACGATCGATCGTAACCTGTCTACGATCGATCGTAAGTTGTACTACGATCCATCGCAAATTATCCACGATCGATCGTATATCGACCCGAAACTTTTGTCAATTCCTGAGATTCTACGATCGATCGTAACCTGTCTACGGTCGATCGTAACTCACCTACGATCGTTCGTAGGGTGTGTACGATCGGTCGTAACTTGCAGCAAAATTCCATATTTTTCCTCCTTGTTTCGGCCATAACTTTTGACTCGTTCGTCGGATTTTGACGATTCAACTTGCGTTGGATTCGCTCTTCGAAAAGGAACATTCCTGGCGTTTTAGAATTTCCAAGTTCTACTTTATTCATTTACCATTTTACCCCTAAGGTTAATCGATACGCAAGTGGGGGTTTTGAAACTCGGGTTTCCAATAGATTTAACCTCGGAAATCCAAGTTTCCATTCAGGAACATGGCTTTAACGCTTTAATACATGCCGGAAATCCAGGGTGCTACATAAGAGATCCCAACAGCTCATCCATAGGCAGTTTGGTGAGGTCTTTGACTTCTTGAATTGCTGTCACTTTTGGAGTCCATTCCTTGGGTAATGACCTCAGAATCTTTCGCACATTTTCTTCATTTGAATACACTTTACCCAAAGATTTTAGACAATTTAAAATGTTAGTAAATCTGGTGAACATTTCACCAATAGATTCTTCTTTTTCTATTTTAAATAATTCATACTTGTGAACAAGCATGCTAATTTTTTCTTCTTTAACCTGATTAGTCCATTCATTGGTGACTTTCAGTTTATCCCATATTTCTGTAGCAGAGTTATATCCGGAAACTCTGTTGAATTCTTGAGGGCTTAGAGCACAGTAGAGGTTGCTAATTGCTTTAATATTGATTTGAATGAGCTTAATATCAGCTTCATTCTATTCTTCCTCTACTTTAAGGATTCTAACATCATCCACAAGTTTTTTGGGAAGATGAGGGCCATTGACTATTACTCGCCAACACTCATAATCTAGAGCTTGGATGTAATACATCATTCTAGTTTTCCAATTGTTATAATTTTCTCCATTAAACAATGGAGGTCTAGTGGTGGACTGTCCTTCTCCTAGGCTTGTTACAAAAATGTTATTTGCCATTAAAAATCGATTACTCAGATTGATTAGATCTATTTAGAGTATTAGGCTTTGATACCAATTGTAGGCCAGGTAATGACCCTAAATGGGGGGGGGGGGTGAATAGGGTCTATGGCAGATTTAAAAATTTTATGAACAACTAGTTCAAGATGCGGAATAAATCAAATATGTAGCAAGAAGAAACAATAGTAATATTAAAAGAAAGGGAGAAGAGACAAGGAGAGTGCAAACTCAGAATTTGTTCATGAGGTTCAGCAAACCAGCCTACTCCCCGCCTCAGCTTCCAGCTAGAGGATTCACCACGATTCCTTAATCGCACAGGCTCCTTCATAGGTGGAGTCCAAACCCTTACAATCTTTCTTATAGGTCGAGATATTACCTTTACAAGCTCTCCTTTAGGTCGAGCTGAAACCTTTCAAGAACACAACCCTCTCTTGATAAAATTGAAACAACAACTTCAGTGCAAGAATCCTAGATTCTTGACTGATCTCAATAAATGAGTTTTGGATTGAAAATCCTAATTGAAAGCTCCTTAAATGAGCTGGATAAGAGTGAAATGTGAACTCTAATAAAGTCTCTCAAAAGGAAATAGGAGTTGAATGAGCTCAAGCGAGATTTTGGGGATTTTTTAAGTATAAGAGTGAATGAGAATCAATAGCAATGAATGAGTGATCAATAGGAGTTATTGCTGTGATCAAGAGTTATCATGAGTTCATAAATGAACTTCTTTTATAGCATTTGATCCAATAATGCTGTTGGAGAAGCATTAAATGCTTTTTGATCCGTTGAAAACTAGCCGTTACAACGATTTTTCAGTTTCAGACAAGATTTCGTCGACGAAGTGGAGTTCCCACTTGAATTCGTCACCGAATACAGAAGACAGAATTGAATCTTGAAAAACCCTGTTATAACTTCGTCCCCAAATTCAAACTACCTAGAGAATTCGTCGCCAAATTCAAAAAACAGAATGAAATTATAAAAATTCTATCATCACTTCATAACCGAATTTAGCTTATGCTGAGAATTCGTCGACGAATTCAGAGTAAAAATCCTGAATTCTGTTTTGGATCAGACCAGAGAGATGAGATTGATTTCCTAGGTCAATTGGCTATCTTTTAAACATGATTTTATGATCCCATAGGGCTTTAGAATGATTTCCAAAAATGTCCTAGGCTCCTATGGTCAATCTATGATTCTTGAGCTTTTCAACTTACTATTTTTTGAGGACTTTTTACATAAGTCCTATGAACTCTCAAAATTAAATACATTAAGATTGTTGAGAGGTGATCTTGATCTGACTTGGGTCTTGTGATTTTGCCTTTGTCTTCAATGGACCCGACTTGGACTATAGTCTTATCTTGGATCTTCATCTTTGGATACACTGAGTTGAACTTCCTCTTGGGTAAATTCTATCATTTTTCATAATAGGAGTGTTTTCAACTTTATCTTCTGAAATGTTCAAGCACTTTAAACAAGATTATTAGTACCAAGCATTTCATTTCATTATTATGTTATTATCAAAATTATTAGGGGTACCCATAGTTGTAACCCTGAGGCTAACAATAGATCCATGAAAAAATATTCTCAATAAATCTTCTGCACCTTCAACATGTCCTAAGATGCCTTTAACCTATGTTGGTTATTGCATCGTTCACATTTTTTCGGCGAAAAACACCTTTGGTTCATGACTTATGCGCTTTCAGCATAAACATTCGCAAAGTATAAAAAAATGGTAAAAAGAGACTTAAGGATTGGAAGGTGAGAGGTTCATTAGTCGAAGAGTGTGTTATTATGTGTAGAGCCAGACCGCCTTTATCAATCTACTTAGAACTTTTTGATGAGTAACAAGTCGCTGTAAAGGCATCCGAGGAAAGTAAGAGTAATCGTTTCGACACAATAAATGTAAAAAGCATTTATATAATAATGCCAAAGGCATTATTTTATTAAATGTAGAAAAGCGTTACAAATAACAAAGTGGAATAAAACACTAAACATAGCGGAACCAAAACAAAAACTCCTATAACCTGGTCCAAGTAGGAACCAACCAAAGTATACCTAAGTGGAAATCCAAAAGGTGGAGTGGACAAATCCCACTCTCACATACAAAATATTGTATCTTCCTAAGGTGATCAACAAAATTCGAAGTCTCGACATTGTCTACTGAACCATCGTCCTGGTAGTGGTCCATAGAAGGCTTCGGGTCAAAGTACTCTTCATCTACCCATGGTTCCGTGCCACATAGATCAAACGGAGCCCGAGCACCTACCGATGATAACAAATATCGGTTGAGCGTGGAATACTCAGCGTACACAAACTAATAACAATAAGGCAATAACAATATGGAACATGCGAATCATGGAGACTGAAATCCTTAAAACATATCAAAGCGTAGAAACCACGTAAGCATATGTGATGAATTCTGAAATCCGAAACCAAAACCATAACCGTGTGAGTCATGCGATAATCATAGCCTTGTGAGTTCTTATGAGTTCATGGAGTTACTTAGAGTCAATTATGATCGATAGAGACATAGAACATAGAGCAAAACCTTAGAGCAAATACCATAGACATCTTAGAGCATTTCATTTGTGATCCTTAGAGCTTGTGAGACGATCTTAGAGATATCATGGAGTTCTTGTGAATGTGTATCGTGATCCTTAGAGCTTGTGAACCGATCTTAGAAAAATCATAGAGTTGCTTAGAATCACTCATTATAAGTCATTTGTTGCAAAACAAAAACCCTTTTGTAACCTTGAGAAATCCATGGAAAACTTAGGTTCATGCGAGACATGCGAGCATATGAGCATACAAGAGTACTAGCATATTTTGACACCCAAAAACTCTTAGAGACACTTCATCAAACACTTAAAGTGCATCATAATAATAACTTACATCCAAGTATACAAACACATCCTTTCACACCATACTAGTCAAGATATATGCATAGAAGAGATTAAGAAGAACAATACTTAGTATCTTAGTAGGATTACAAGATTGGTAGTAGAGTGTATCTACCTTGGTGAAATCAATTATTTGATTCCAAGGGCTTGAAGCAAGCAAGAACCTTGAGTTCTTGGCTACGAAGCACCAAAAGAGATGGAAGAATCTTGATCTTCCTTCAAGCTTGAGCAACACCTAGTTCTTCTTCTTCTTCTCCTCTCAAAATTCTCCAAAATAATGCACAAAGGGTTTATAAAACCCTAAGGCATGAGCCCAGCCTTTATATAGGCAAAGGGTGGTGGCTAAAGTCGTAAACACCCTTAATGAAGAAAATCTGCGTATAACCGATCGATCGGTGGTGCAAACCGAGCGATCGGTGGCTTACCGGTCGATCGGTGGTTTCAACCGGTCGATCGGTTGAAAACACCCTCTCTGGAATTTTTTTCCATACAAAAAAGTTAACCAGTCAATAGCTACCAATTGATCGGTAGAGGACCGGTCGATCGAAGGATAACACTGAGTGATTGGTGATCCCTTGTTTTGCTGCAAAACCTTGTTGTCACTACTTGGATCTTCTCCAATCTCATTCCAACACTCCTTTATGCTTTAAACACACTCCTTGAGCATATATAAACCTATTAGAATGTGTACGCCATAAATCCAACTACGTATATTCTCACAAAGCCCCCAAGTGTACAAAATCACAGTTGAGCACTATTCACATACTAATCACACTTGGTGAGATATGGATTCGGGGTTGTACAGAACTTGAGGAATTGAAAAGGCAAATTGAGGAATTACAACAACTTGGTTTCATCCGACCAAGTGTGTCACCATGAGGAGCTCCAGTCCTCTTTGTGAAGAAGAAGGATGGGTCGATGAGAATGTGCATCGACTATAGACAATTGAATAAAGTCACTATCAAGAATCGTTATCCATTGCCAAGAATAGATGACTTGTTTGATCAATTGAAAGGAGCTAGACATTTCTCCAAGATTGACCTTAGAGTGGGTTATCACCAGTTGAAAATCAAGGTAGAGGATATTTCAAAGACGGCTTTCAGGACTTGGTATGGGCATTACGAGTTCCTTGTTATGCCTTTTGGTTTGACGAATGCACCGGCGGCGTTCATGGATTTGATGAACCGGGTGTTCAGACCGTATCTCGATAGATGTGTTGTGGTGTTCGTAGCTGACATTTTGGTATACTCCCCGACACAGGAGGATCATGATCGAGACCTGTGCCTTACTCGAGACGCTTCGTGAGCATAGGCTGTATGCCAAGCTAAGTAAGTGCGAATTCTGGTTGGAGAAGGTAGCATTCTTGGGTCATGTAATATCAGCTGAGGGCATTTCTGTTGACCCAGCAAAGATTGAGGTAGTGATGAGCTAGGAGAGGCCCAAAAGTGTTGCCGAGATTCGGAGTTTCCTTGGGTTGGCAGGTTATTACCAGAGATTTGTGGAGGGATTCTCCAGTTTAGCTGCACCTCTCACTTACTTGACGAGGAAAAATGCCAAGTTTAGTTGGAGCGACAAGTGCGAAATTAGCTTCCAGGAGTTGAAGAAGTGGCTCACTACACCTCCCACGTGGGGTTGGGATGTGTGCTCTTGCAACACGGTAAGGTCATTGCCTATGCATCAAGGCAATTGAAGGAGCATGAGAAGAATTATCCCACACACGACTTAGAGCTCACTGCGGTTGTGTTTACTTTGAAAATATGATGACATTATCTCTACGAGAAACAGTTTGAGGTGTTCATAGATTACAAAATCTTGAAGTACCTGTTCTCCCAAAAGGAGTTGAACTTAAGACAAAGACGATGAATAGAGTTCTTAAAAGATTATGAATGCTCTATTCAATACCATCTGGGTAGAGCAAACGTGGTGGCGGATGCTTTAAGTAGGAAGTCACATGGGGTTGTTGCATATATGATGGTTCAAAAATGGAAATTGTTAGAGGATGCCTCCAACCTTAACATTAGCTTCATTCATCCTACTCATGAGCTAATGATAGCAAATATCACGGTGAAGTTGTGCATCATAGATCGGATCCGGGAGTTGCAAGTAGCGGATGCCAAGTTGATTACTTTCCATGACAAGGCGGTTGGTAAGGGAAATGATGAGTTTACCACGAACGGTGATGGGGCAATCACATTCAAGGGTAGACTTTGTGTCCTCGCCGATGTAGATCTCTGGAGAGAGATTTTGGATGAAGCCCACCATTCTAAGTACACCATACACCCTGGGAGTACTAAGATGTATCAGAACCTCAAGGGATTCTTTTGGTGGTAGAACATGAAGCTAGAAGTAGTAGAATATGTGTCTAGGTGCTTGGTATGCTAGCAAGTGAAGGCAGAACACATGAGGCCATCAGGTCTTTTGCAGTCCCTACCTATTCCCAAGTAGAAATGGGAGAACATTTCCATGGATTTCATTGTGGGGCTACCACGGACGGCTAAAAACTCCGATGCTATATGGGTCGTGGTTGACAGACTGACAAAGTTCGCCCGTATCGGACTACATTCAATTCAAATAAGCTAGTAGCGCTGTACATCAAGGAAATAGTTCGGCTACAAGGAGTGGCAGTCAGCATCATGTCAGATCGGGATCCAAGATTCACACCCAGGTCCTGGAAGAGTTTCCAGAGTGCCATGGGTTCCAGTTTGGACTTTAGCATGACTTTCCATCCATAAAATGACGGGCAAACCGAACGAGTGAATCAGGTGATAGAGGAAATGCTCCGGGCTTGTATGCTAGACTTCAAAGGTAGCTGGGAAGACCACTTACCATTTGTTAAATTCACTAACAATAACAGTTAACAAGCGAGCATTCAAATGATGCCTTTTGAGGCTTTGTACGGGAGAAGTTGTAGATCTCCTTTGTATTGGGATGAAGACAGGGAAAGGAAAGTATTGGGCCCCGAATTGATTGAGTAGACTACTGATAGGGTCAAGCTTATCTGGGAGAGGTAGAAGACCGTATAGGATCGCCAAAAGAGCTATGCAGACAACCGAAGAAGAGATCTTGAATTTCAAGTTGGCAACTTGGTTTTTGACAACCGAAGAAGAGCTATCCATTCGAGATCATCACTAGAGTCGGTGAGGTGACTTACCGTGTTGCCATACCCGCTCATATGGAATTGGTCCATAATGTATTACATGTTTCTATGCTCCGGAAATATATCCCGGACCCATCCCATGTCATTGAACTTGATCCGGTAGAAATCCGGGAGGATCTCACACTAATTGTGCAACCAGTGCAGATCTTGGACATGCGAGATCAAGTCTTGCGCAACAAGACCATTCCTTTGGTCCTTATAAGATGACAATACCATTCGATAGAAGAGGCTACATGGGAGCGTGAGGCCGAAGTGAGAGAAAAATATCCTTAATTGTTTGTTTAGAATTTTGACACTCTTTTTGTCGCGACCCAGAATGGGGAGTTAGAGTGAATCCTGGATGACTTATCATGACCCACATGACTTGCTTGACAAACCATCCTGCAAAACACATAGAGCATATACACTAGAGGACAAAATAGCAGAAGCCTAACTAACATGGCACAGCGGAAGTCTAAACAAAACCTCTATGTATATACATGATCCAAGTTTTGTACAAAAGTGAAATCAACAAAAGAAGGTGTGGACAAGCCTGCCAAACTACATGGGCATAAATCTCTCATACTCACCCACACTCACTTAGAATCTACTACCTAATAATAGCCCTCTACATGAGGCTTCCCAGTAGGGACCTCCTCAACGTACTCCTCTTTCTCTCATGGATCGGGAGCACATATGTCAAAAGGAGCAGGCGCTCCACCAACACTTGCCGACATCAAAAGTACAGCTGAGCATGAAATACTCAGTGGGTACCAAATACTATCAAACAGTCATAGCATAATAACAACAAAATAAAGCAGGAAATAGTTCATATAATAGACAGGAAAGTAAACAGTTTATATTTCATGCTTGCATCACTTCAAAGCTGAGAAAACTCTTGAAATCATCGTGTGCTTGACTTGACTTGCAATACTCTTTTCGTGTTTAAAAACTTGTCTTGTCATGTTCTGTTTTGTTGGTCTTGTCGTATCATGTCTTGCTTGTCGTGTCATCCCATGTCTTGCTTGTCTTGTCGTGTCATGCATGTCATGTCGTGTCATGTCTTGCTTGCCTTAGAATTTAAATATGCTCATGCAACTTGTGAGATGCACTTGAGAGGAAGGGTGGTATAGAACCCGCTCTTTTCATCAGATACAACTTGTGAGGGAGGGTGGTGTAGAACCCCCTCTTTTTAATAAAAGCAACTTGTGAGGGAGGGGAAACCCCTCTTTAGAGAAATTGCAATAAAATAAACATGCATGCTTGGAGTCTTTCTTGGCGTGTTCTTGTTCTTGACAAAAGCGAGGCAAAACATATCTTAAGATATGCTCTACCTCTCATTTACCGACCCTTGTGTTTGGCCTTGTCATGGTGTTCGCGAATCGAGACTAAAATCCTTGTTCTTGAAAAACCTGATAAACCATGTCATGCATGCTGTGCTCGTGAAATCGTGTACAATTAACTCATGAAATTTGATACACATAGTTGGCACGAAATCATTCAAGGCAACTTTTAATACTAAAGCGATCAAATATACAAGCCTGCAACTCTAGAAAGCGAGTAACACACTATTACAAAACCCTAGAAATTTCCATGCCTTAATTCATGCTTTTCTTGATTAATGAGTCATCCAATTTGTAGAGCCCCGAAACTTTTGTATATGCCTTGGGATGTGTGTCAAGGCATGAGACATATGTAATCTCAAAAGAATTCATGAAATGAGAATTTGAAGCTTTGAGGAATTTTGCTAAGAATGCTATTATTAATTAAATTAATTATTTAAAAATGTCTATAAGTCTCGAGAATGTCCTAGGCAAGTTTAGGAGAGATTAGAATAGAAGAGGAAAAGGTTCAAGTAGTAAGAATGGGTGAAAAGTGAACTCAGCAGCAGATTTGTAGAGCAATCGATCGCTCGGTCTTGAGTAGCGATTGATCGGTCCAAAACCAATCGATCGGAGGCTATCGACTGGTCAACTTTTTTGTATGGGGAAATTTTCCAGAGAGCATGTTTTTGACTGGTCGCTCGGTCAAGAACACCGGTTGTTCGGTAGGCAACCGATCGATCGGTCATAATCACCGATCGCTCGGTCTATCGCATTTTGCAGAAATTTCAGTGAGGGCTTTTTCGTCTTTTGGGCGTTAAACCCTTACCCATAAGGGCTTGCTCAACCATTTGGGTCCTCATTCACTAAACTTAGAGATATTTGAGAGAGAGGGAGAAGAAACTAGGGTTCTAAAGACCCCTTTCCATTTGAGAGTACGATCAAGGGTTTCAAGACCCAAAATCATTCCTTTTTGCTTGAATCTCTCAAAGCCAAGCCTCAAGCTCGAGGGAGAGTCTCTCAAGCTAGGGCAGCATTCTACAAGGTGTTCCTCAAGGGGGTTTATTCCCCAAATCAAGCCTTCTTCAAGCAAGGGTCCTCCTTCTTCTAGGTTGGAGCTTCAATCAAAGTTTACACCCAAGATCAAGCCTTGATTCAAGGTTAGTACACCCTACTAACTTCCCCTAGCAATAATCTAGGTTCTCTATTGTGAAATGTGACTCTTGATATTATGGTTTCTTTCTTATGAAATGTATCATCTCCAATAAATATAAACAAGATAAGCAAAAGGGTATGGATGTGTATGGGGTGTTGATTGAGGCAATTGGATGTCGAAATGTACGGATGTGTGTGGTGTGTGCAATGGAAAATGGAGGATGGGCATTTCATAAATAACAAACTTACCTTTATGATTGAATGGAAAACATGCACTAAAAAGAATAAAGATGAACTACTAAGGAACGTTGCATGTTATGTGTTTGACAAAATGCCTAAACTATGAATAAATGACTAAAATGAATAAATGGAAGTAGGCCCTATGCATGTGTTCTTATGAATGATGAATTGATCAAGTGCCATGTAGATTACCCAATTTTTATATGCTTATACTATGAATTTAATTGTGAAGCAATGTCTCTCTTGCTATCCGCATGCCCATGATTGTCACTATTGGCACGCACCCGAGCACGCATGTATGCATAAACCGAGATTTCAAGAGCACGTGCATATAATAATCAACAAGAAAACATTGCATGTCGAGGAGGTTGGTAGCCCAGGGACATTCGGGTACTAGCCTCTGGCTCATAAGAAAACTGAAATTACTTATTGTCAAGGAGGTTGGTAGCCCAGGGACATTCGGGTACTAGCCTCTGGCTCACAAGAAAACTAAACAAGTAACTAAAATTCACTTATTGTCAAGGAGGTTGGTAGCCCAAGGACATTAGGGTACTAGCCTCTGGCTCACAAGAAAACCATATATCAAGGAGGTTGGCAGCCTAGGGAGATTCGGGTGCTAGCCTCTGGCTAACAAGTTACAAGATGTAAGTTTACAAGATGATGACAAGGCATTCATGCATACACGCATACATGATTTCCTCAAGCCATACCGAGACATGAAACAGACTTTCAAGCATGAGTTTTATCAGAGTTTTCGCATTCATGCACGCAGGTCAAGATGATTGTATTATACCATGTGTAACATTGTTTCTTTGTGATGTTCCTCTTACTGCTTTGTATTGTATTAGTGTTGTTGTGTTTTATTATTGTCATGGTTAGCTAGTAGCTTGTACTCGCTGAGTATTCCATGCTCAGCCGTACTTTCATGTCGGCAAGTACTGAGGGAGCCCTCGACCCAGAGCCTTGGGTCAAGGAAGAGTACATATAGGAGAGAGAGCCGTCTATTCCACTACAGTCTCAGGCGGACCGAGACCTCGACGTGTGGCCGTACCTCGATTACTGTTGAGGGGACAGTACCAGAGGGTTTGTGTATTTTGATAGGTGGTCCTATCCACCTTAGGCTTGGATATGTTTTATTTATATTTTCACTTGGGATACAAACTTATAAATAAAAGAAAAATTAGTTTACGCTTCCGCAACTTATGTTTAGGTTCCGCGCTCTGATTATTGTTCTCATTGTATTATGTTAGCCTTGTTTACTTCAGGATGGTTTGGCTGGTACGTATAGTCACACCTAAAGTATCTTTGAACTCCTAGGGGGTATTTTGGGGCGCGACAGAGGTGGTATCAGAGCTCTAGGCATTAGAGTCCCTAGGGTCGCTTAGTACTCGATACCATGATTGAACAAGACATTAGGTGTTAGGGAAGAGTTGTATTCCAAGTATAGACTAACAAGTTAGTCTTAGTCAAAACCGATAGAACTTCAACCAAACTTAGAGTCCTACGCTAGGAACACAGATTGTATGTTATGATATTGAGTTGTATAGCATGTGTGCATTATTTTGTGCTTAGTCAGTATGCTTTAAATGAATGGTGAAATTGTTACTAAATGCGTATCCAAGTTAGACTCATGTTGTATTGGTCGTTCTCAGGAGAAATCATGAGACGCAATACCCGGGGTCGTGGATACAACACAAGGGGCAATGGAAGTGATGCTCCATCGGGTGATGATCAACCCGATTTTGCCCCAGCCTTTGCTTCAATGGCCGAGACCTTGGCTATGTTAGCTGTAAGGCAATCGGCTACTCCTCCTAATGTGGCACTTATACCGGCTCCTTCTAATAGAGCACAAGCCGGGATAGAGGCTTTTCAGAGGATGATGCCTCCAACTTTTTGTGGGAGCATTGATTCACTTGTGGCCGAAGGTTGGATTCAGCAACTCGAGAAGATATTCTCGGTATTAACACCTACTGAAGCTGAAAGGGTCACATGGGCCACCTTTATGCTTGAAGGTGAGGCCGATCATTGGTAGAAGTCCGCACTTCGGACCCGAGAGTTGACCCGGCAAGGTCAAGACTGGACTTGGGGAGAATTCTTGGACGTTTTCAACAAGAAGTACTTCCCGGTCGGGATGAAAGAGAAGATGGAAGTTGAGTTTATTACCTTGGAACAAGGTAACATGTCGGAAGCGGCTTATGAAGCCAAATTTTCAGAGCTATCTCGGTTTGCTCAACATATGATAGCTACCGAGGCTATGAAAGTGTAACGCCCCAAAAAACCCCCTAGGAGTTAGGCGATATTTGAGCTCGTTACCTACCACGACAACCATCCTGCAAGAGCATACAAGGCATGCCAAAAAGTGACACATAAAATTTCTTTAAAATAAATGTACTCCCAAGTGTTTACAAAAACGAACGACTGAATAAAATACAATAATACAGATGTACAAATGCTTGAATCACCAATTCAAGCCTACATGAAAATCCCCCCAAAAGTAAATCCCAAAATACATGTCTCTCTCACTCAACCCCCCCATAGTACCACATATCCGAGCCCCCAATGTCTGGTGACAATTCAATCAAGCTCCTACTCTCCCTGATAACCTCGATCCACGGACCCAGAATACATAAACGTATATTGTACCTGCCGACATAAAAGTACGGCTGAGCATGGAATACTCAGCGAGTACAAGCTCCTAGCTAACCATTATAATAACGAGTAAATAACATATACAAGTGATGGAATAGTACAAATCATAATTATGTAAAGCAACATAATACATAAACATTTTATCAAGTCATAATTATTATGAAACTAAAACATGTCTATGCATCATACAATTCCTCTTTGAGTTGTCCTTTCAATATTTCTTATGAGCCAGAGGTTAGCACCCGCATATCCCTGGGCTACCAACCTCATTGACAGTACAATACCTTTCTTATGAGCCAGGGGTTAGCACCCGCACATCCCTGGGCTACCAACCCCCTTGACAGTACAATACACTTCTTATGAGCCAGAGGCTAGCACCCGCACATCCCTGGGCTACCAGCCTCAATGACAGTACGATACCTTACTTATGAGCCAGAGGTTAGCACCCGCACATCCCTGGGCTACTAACCTCCTTGATAGTTCCATATCTTTCTTATGAGCCAGGGGTTAGCACCCGCACAATCCTGGGCTACCAACCCCCTTGACAATTCAATTACTTTTCTTCTGAGCCAGAGGTTAATCAACCTCCTTGACAATTCAATTCTTTCTTATGAGCCAGAGGTTAGCACCCGCATATCCCTGGGCTACCAACCTCCTTGACAATACAATATATTTCTTATGAGCAAGGGGTTAGCACCCGCACATCCCTGGGCTACCAACCCCCTTGACAATACAACACCTTTCTTATGAGCCAGAGGTTAGCACCTGCATAATCCTGGGCTACCAACCTCCTTGACAATACCGTTACTTTTCTTATGAGCCAGAGGCTAGCACCCTTAACCGGAGCTACCAACCTCCTTGACAATTCAATTCTTTTCTTATGAGCCAGAGGTTAGCACCCGCATATCTCTGGGCTACCAACCCCCTTGACAGTTCAACATATTTCTTATGAGCCAGAGGCTAGCACCCGCACATCCCTGGGCTACCAGCCTCCTTGACAGTCCAATACTTTACTTATGAGCCAGAGGTTAGCACCCTTAACCGGGGCTACCAACCTCCTTGACATTTCATTTATCAAACTTATGCATGTGAGGTCTTACTTACTTTCCTTACATTTACCTGTACTCGTTTCACTTCTTAATGCTCATTTAAAAACCTTAGTTCATTCACATATCCGTGCTTGTGTGTAGCAAGTTGTGGAAATCATAGTGATATATTCATGCATGCATAACAATTGGTGATATCATGGTGATATAATGATAAACATCATATAGTATTACTATAATCCCAATAAGCATGTGAGTTTTCGAGGAACATGTATAACATTTCATTCAAGTTTCCCAATTGGGGAGAAACCCCTAAATCATATTTTCATTGTCTTAATTTAGTCCTCATTCATGCATTTCATCAAATATGTGATATGCAATAATTCTTTTAACCTTTAACTTGTATATTTAAATCAAGCATTTCATCAAACATGTAGTGTATGTGCATTATGGATACATTGCCCTTCCACCCTTTTCATCACACAATAATCATCACCTCTACATGGCATCCAAGCACCTCTACCATCCACATCTCATACATCCACAACCATTTAATTCATCTTGTTCATTTAGGGCATTTTATAATTTATTAAGAAGAGGGAATATATACAAGATCACACACAAGCATGCTTAAAGGAAAACCTAGGTTATCACTAAGCTTAACTAGGAAGGGTGTACTAACCTTGATAAGGGGAAGAAAACCCTTGAAAAATACCATGGAAGATGCTGCCGAACTTGGAGAACGTGCTCCTCATGTGCTTGAGCCGTAAATTGAGAGATCCAAGCTTTTTGGGATGCTCTAGGGTTTCAAAACCCTTGATCTTTCTCCACTTGATGCCCTAGGAGAAAACCCCTTCTCTCCTCTCTCACTCCCTCTCAAAATATGGCTAAGGGTGTTTATGAACACCCTTGGCTCGAGCCAACCCTTAAAAATAAGGGTGGAGTGGCCAAAAGACCAAAAAACCCCTTAAAAAATTTCTAAAAATCGCGTAGGACCGATAGACGACCGATAGATGACCGATCGATCGGTAGTGGACCGATCGATCGGTGCTTATGACCGATCTCTCGGTAGTGGACCGATCTCTCTGTATTGACCGGTGCTGCAAAACACACTTCAGTATTTTGGCCATAACTTTTGACTCGGAGTTCCGATTTTGACGATTCAACTTGCATTGGATTCGTCTTTCGAAGATGAACAATTTTTGTGTTTTGAAGAAATTATAATTCTTCTTTATTAATAGACCAAAATGCCCCTAAAGCTGACTGGTCTGCAATGGGTTGAGACAGCCCAGATTTGCAGCCGACCCGATTTTGGAATTCCCACTTTTGACTCGGCCCCGACTCAAAATCTGGGAAAATGATAAACATGAACCTTGAAGAGGGTTCTAATACCTTTCCAAAAATTCAGTAATCATTCGATTATGAACAACGATGACTAAACTAGAGCCCTTTAAAGTTGAAGCAAATGCCAAGACATACCTTTTCAACACCTAGAACACCTCGAGTGTTTTCACACTCTTTTCCCTTGTGTCCAACACCCTACTTACAACTCATAAATCATTTTTCATAAGTCTTTAACCCACCTCAATGATCATCAAATTCACACCGACACGCATGAGAGGCTCCGGCCTCTCTATTCCTCATGCACTAGCACTATTCACCAACAACCCATTGAAACACTTAGGGTATTTGTACCCTTGATTTTACCCACTTAGAGTATCTTTACACTCTCTTTTTAAGACTCAAACCATGTACCTAAAACCCTCAATTGACTAATCATAATATCAAGAACAAAATGAGAGGCCTTAGGCCTTTACACACACCATATAAGTACACTATTCACTAACACTATTCATAACATAGTGAACTCGGTTCCGGGGTTCTACAGAAAGCCCAGAAATATAAGAGGGGGTTGAAGGCCTACCTCAAGGACCGAGTCTCAATGTTCAGACATGAGACATATTCAGAAGTTGTGGATAAGGCACTTTTGGCCGAGTCGAACTCCGAGGAGTTCTTCAAAAGAAGAGGAATGGAGAAAGGACAGTCTAATAGTTCAGGAGAGAAAAGAGCAAGGACTAGCTTGTATCAGTCCACAGGGCCGGCTCAGTTACAGAGGATATATTTGGCACCACAGGCTCCTCGCCCTTTTGCTCCACCGCCTTTTCACCCAGCTTTCACCCAGTTTCCTCGCCCCGCAGTGACTTAGGCTACGGGATATGCTCCTCTAACCTATGCGCATGATATCTGCACCCTTTGTGGAAGGAAGCATCCAGTGGGGGAATGCTGGAGGGTTACAGGAAGTTGCTTCCATTGTGGTGACCATGGCCACATGGTTAGAGATTGTCCCTGACGTCATTTGCCAACTCAGTCTTCAAGGAGCAGACCCCCGATTAGGCAGACATCTCTGCCTAGTGCTTTGAGGGCCTCACAGTTTACACGGGCTCCTTGCCCAGCCATACAGGGCGAGTCTTCGCCCTATCAGAGAGAGACGCATGTGCATCCGATGATGTCATGCAAGGTACGCAAGAATTTTAGAGTTTAAGTGGTGTAAAATTTCTATGGTTTGTTATGTGATTATTTATACTAGGGGTTACCTAGGTGTGATGCATGTTATTGTTTGAAATCTGCTGATATTAGTTAATTAATCGCACAGGCACTTTATTAGTGAACGAGTGTCTCGCCAGAGTGTTAATCGACACAGGATCCACTCACTCCTTCGTCTCACCCAGTTTTACAAAGGGCTTTTTGACTGAGGCTACTCCGTTAGAGTGGGAGTTGACCATTGCAACTCCACTCAGCAAGTCAGTGGATACCGATAAAATATTTAGAGATGGTGTGGTGCAAGTGGGAGAGAATGAACTGTTAGCCGATCTCATCGTCCTAGATTTCCAAGACTTGGATTTTGATGTGATCTTAGGGATGGATTGGTTGGAAAACCACCACGGTTATGTTGCGTGTTATGAAAAGATGGTGAATTTCAAGTCGGAAGGGGTTACGCTTTTTCATTTCCGAGGATTGAGAGAAAGGGATATTGCTCGCTTGGCAGCCTTGAGCTTAGCGAACCCAGAAGCACAAAACTCTTCGGCTATTCCGATCATGAGTGATTTCTTGGATGTGTTTTCGGAGGAACGTCTCGGGTTGCCTCCTGATAGAGAGATTGAGTTCGCTATAGAGCTTGCTCCGGGCACCGCTCCGATTTCAAGGGCATCTTATAGACTGGCCCCAATAGAGCTTGAAGAATTGAAGAAGCAGATTGAGAAGTTACAACAACTTGGTTTCATCCAACCGAGTGTCATGCCATGGGGAGCTCCGGTCCTCTTTGTAAAGAAGAAGAACGGGTCGATGAGAATGTGCATAGACTACCGGCAGTTGAACAAGGTAACTATCAAGAATCGTTATCCCTTGCCACGGATAGACGACTTGTTCAAGCTAGGGCAGCATTCTACAAGGTGTTCCTCAAGGGGGTTTATTCCCCAAATCAAGCCTTCTTCAAGCAAGGGTCCTTCTTCTTCTAGGTTGGAGCTTCAATCAAGGTTTACACCGAAGATCAAGCCTTGATTCAAGGTTAGTACACCCTACTAACTTCCCCTAGCAATAATCTAGGTTCTCTATTGTGAAATGTGACTCTTGATATTATGGTTTCTTCCTTATGAAATGGATCATCTCCAATAAATATAAACAAGATAAGAAAAAGGGTATGGATGTGTATGAGGTGTTGATTGAGGCGATTGGATGACGAAATGTATGGATGTGTGTGGTGTGTGCAATGAAAAATGGAGGATGTGCATTTCATAAATAACAAACTTACCTTTATGATTGAATGAAAAACATGCACTAAAAAGAATAAATATGAACTACTAAGGAACGTTGCATGTTATGTGTTTGACAAAATGCCTAAACTATGAATAAATGACTAAAATGAATAAATGGAAGTAGGCCCTATGCATGTGTTCTTATGAATGATGAATTGATCAAGTGCCATGTAGATTACCCAATTTTTATATGCTTATACTATGAATTTAATTGTGATGCAATGTCTCTCTTGCTATCCGCATGCCCATGATTGTCACTATTGGCACGCACCCGAGCACGCATGTATGCATAAACCGAGATTTCAAGAGCACGTGCATATAATAATCAATAAGAAAACATTGCATGTCAAGGAGTTTGGTAGCCCAGGGACATTCGGGTACTAGCCTCTGGCTCACAAGAAAACTGAATTTACTTATTGTTAAGGAGGTTGGTAGCCCAGGGACATTCGGGTACTAGCCTCTGGCTCACAAGAAAACTAAACAAGTAACTAAAATTCACTTATTGTCAAGGATGTTGGTAGCCCAGGGACGTTCGGGTACTAGCCTCTGGCTCACAAGAAAACCATATATCAAGGAGGTTGGCAACCCAGGGAGATTCGGGTGCTAGCCTCTGGCTCACAAGTTACAAGATGCAAGTTTACAAGATGATGACAAGGCATTCATGCATGCACACATACTTGATTTCCTCAAGCCATACCGAGACATGAAATGGATTTCCAAGCATGAGTTTTATCGGAGTTTTCGCATTCAGGCACGCAAGTCAAGATGATTGTATTGTACCATGTGTATCATTGTTTCTTTGTGATGTTCCTCTTACTGCTCTGTATTGTATTACTATTGTTGTGTTTTATTATTATCATGGTTAGCTAGTAGCTTGTACTCGCTGAGTATTCCATGCTCAGCCGTACTTTCATGTCAGCAGGTACTGAGGGAGCCCTCGACCCGGAGCCTTGGGTCAAGGAAGAGTACATATAGGAGAGAGAGCCGTCTATTCCACTACAGTCTCAGGCGGACCGAGACCTCGACGTGTGGCTGTACCTCGACTACTGTTGAGGGGACATTACGAGAGGGTTTGTGTATTTTGATATTTTGATAGGTGGGCCTGTCCACCTTAGGCTTGGATATGTTTTATGTATATTTTCACTTGGGATACAAACTTATAAATAAAAGAAAAATTAGTTTACGCTTCCGCAACCTATCTTTAGCTTCCGTGCTTTGATTATTGTTCTCATTGTATTATGTTAGCCCTGTTTACTTCAGGATGGTTTGGCAGGTACGTATAGTCACACCTAAAGTCCCCTTTAACTCCTAAGGGGTATTTTTGGGCGCGACACAATCCATCCATCATCCATTGTGTGTTCATTATTTGGTGAAATACCATTCACATTTGTTTTTCTCACAACACAACATCTATATGGCATTTCATTCACTAATTTCATCTTATATCATGTGAAACATTTAGGGGAAAGCAAGGAAATAGAGAGCATAGCAATAGAGGAAGAAAATATGACAAGGAGGGTATCACAAGGTACCGACCTTCAATAGATGAGGGAGAACTCTCACAATCGTGAATGGAGTTACTACCGAGCTTGGAGAAACCACCTTGCTTGATTTGGGGAAGATCACCCTTGATCTTGATCTCCTTCTTCTTCAATCTCAAACCCTCTTGGCAAATCCGCAATCTCTCCTCTCTTCTTCTTCTCTAATCTCTCTTAGGTCTTCTTTTGTTTTAGGGTAAACCATAAACCCCCAAAGGTAAGCCCTATTTATAGGCAAAGGATAGAAACCCTAAAATCCCGAAATAAAATTTTGGATTCGTGATCAACGATCGGTCGTAGGTTCTCTACGATCGTTCGTAACCTTCTACAATTGGTCGTAAATTTCTACGATCGATCAGAACATTTACCGAGAGTTTTGGCCATTGGGAATTCTACGATCGATCATAAGTTTTCAATGATCGATCGTAAACGTTACCAAGATTGTTTGTACGATCGTTTGTAACTCTTGCAGAAATTTTTCAGATTTCCCGTTTTCGTATTTCGGCCATAACTTTTGACTCATTTGTCGGATTTTGACGATTCAACTTGCGTTGGATTTTTCATTCAAAAAGGAACATTTCTGGTGTTTTAGAATTTTCAAATTCTTCTTTATTTATTAACCAAATTGCCCCTAAGGTTAACTGATCTGCAAATGGAGTTTAGTAACCCGAATTTTCAATAGATCCGACTTCGAAAATCCACTTTTAATTAAAGTAAATGACATTAAGGTGTTGATAAATGTCAAAAATATTTGGGGTCCTACACTTTTGTATTTTGTTGTGGTTTTTGTACATATATGTATCGTCCAAATTTCGATGAAGAGATTTTTGTAAGGGGGGAGAATGTAGCGCCCCGGAACTTTTGATAGCTAATGAATAGCGATTGTATGGCCAAGTGACTTTTCACGGAATAGAATTAGTGAAATATACAGAAATGGATGTCGATAACCCATGTGCAGCGTGAAGGAAGGGTTTTAGTACCCTAAGAATGTTGAAAAAGTGGTTGGAAATACCCCAAGGGGTCTATAGGTAAAAATGATGAAATCTGGGATTTGAAGATCGATCTTCACAAGCCCAGATACCTGGGCAACTCACTGGATCATGGACGATCGATCGTCCAAAACCGACGATCGATCGCCTGGAGACAAAAATCTGATAAAGCTTACAGGAACATGGACGATCGATCGTCCAAAACCAACGATCGATCACCCGGGGACAGAAATCTAGGAAAGCTTACGAGAACATGGACGATCGATCGTACCAAGTCCATGATTGATCGTCGTCGTGAAAATCTATTTTTAAAAACACGTGTAAATAAGGGTTTTAACCCTTGGGCTTATAAATAGACAGCCACTTAGGGTTTTTGGCTTACCCTAAACCTAGAGGAGATAAAAAGGAGAGGAATGAGAGGAGAGATTTGGGAAATCCAAAGAGGTGTTATGGATTTGAAGATCAAAGGGAGCTCAAGCTTGGATCATCCCCTACTCAAGCAAGATCTTCCTCCTCAAGAGTTGCTTTCTCCATCAAATTGGGGGTTTTCCAAATGAAGGGTTCCTCCAAGTTCAAGCTTTGATACTCAAGGTTAGTACACTCTTACTAACTAGCTTAATAATAACTAGGGTTTTCCTTTAAAAATGATGACTTGATCTTATGTTCTTCCTTCCATTGCAATATGCCATTTTTTTTCAATCTAAATAAGATAGATGTGAATGGGGGGATGTATGAATGGATGAGGGGTTGAGGCGATTGGATGTCATATGGTGTGATGAATGTTGTGTGATGGAAAAATGTTGGAAGGGCATTGTACCCATAATGAACACACATGTGATGTTTATGAAATTACAATCACAAAAAGAGGAAATAAATGACTATATAATGCTTGCACTCCAAATGTTCGATAAAATGCCTAAATGAGTATTTAATGAGTTTGATGAAGATTATAAAAGCACAATTCATGTAATTTTTCTTAAAATACTAACTTGGACGTAATGTCTCCTTATGGTTCACATATCACATGATTTTAAGTTGGATTAAGATGTTATATGTTTTCACTTTCAATCACTTATGCTAGTATAATTTCCACGAATTGTCACATACTAGCACGCATGCATGCATGAACCAATGTGTTTAAAGTATAAGTATTTGAAAGAAACAACAAGAACAACAAATGTGATTCACGAAACGAATGATAAAGCCGGACATCGGGCCGGTCAAGGGTAGGGCATATCCCCGGATATGTCATACCTGGCTCACAAGTAAACAAGCAGGTGGATAAAGCCGAACATCGGGCTGGTCAAGGGCAGGGCATATCGCAAGATATGTCATACCTGGCTCACAAGAAAACAAGTTGATCAAGCTGGACATCGGGCCGGTCAAGGATGTTAGTGTACCCTTTTCTATGTATATATATATGTCTTCGTTGAAGGGAACTTACATTCCCGACTCACAAGTTGCTTCAAGGGCACTAACATCTAGCTCACAAGAGAAGAACGCAAGTCAAATCAAGTCAAGGCAAGACAAGCAAAACACGTGATTCCAAGCAAGAAACGATACATGCGTGATTCTTACGAACGAGACCAAGACAAGACATAGTTTTTAAAACATGACAAGCAAGTTTTGAAACACATGAACAACTATTTTCAAAAACAAGACATGACTTTTCAAGTATGAGTTTATCGGAGTTTTTGCATTCACTCATGCATATGAAGACCATACATTGCTTTACTTTTATGCTATGAATGCCCTATGTTGCTAAAATTTATGTGAGGAACTATATCTCGTTGTTTTTATTGTGCACGTTATTACTATATTAGCTAGTAGCTTGTACTCGCTGAGTATTCCATACTCAGTTGTACTTTTATGTCGGTAGGTACTGTGGACAACCTCAACCCTGAGCCTTGGGTTGGGGAAGAGTATGTAGAAGAGAGGGAGCCACCTATCCTGATCCAGTTGCAAGAAGATAGAGATCTAGACGTGTGGCCATATTTAGATTATTGTTGAGCATAGTGGGTGTAGACCCGGGTTTTTAACCCCACTCCCGATCAGGATTGAACCCGAGGAGGAATAATGCTAAAAATGCTGAAAAGAGAGAGTCGCCACCCATTTAAATTGTTAGGGAAAATAGGATCCCTTAAAAGGTTGGATAAGGCTTTGGTCTGAAAATAGAGTTCAAGGTAAGGATTCATTTGAGTTAGGGGAAGGTGTTAGGCACCCATAAACTCCCATCCGGAGATGGTTAACTACTCCCTAAGTCTGAATTAAAATGGGAAAAACCATAAGAGAAGCTTTCATTTTATCTATATGTTGATATGTATTATATGAACAGTAATGTATATGCTGAAATAAGTAGGGACAGGATAGGAGCTCTATCCTAGGTGAGCTGAACCCGATCAGGGTTGCCTACTTATCCACCGTTAGTGGAATCAAGCCACACGTAGTTCCAGATAGATAATTGATGGTTTGATTCGTTTTGTTTGGATTATGGGTGTTTAATAGGTTGAGACTTGTCTTTGGATGTTAGGGTGTTTTTGAATGGTTTGGGCTCCTATTTAGGAGCGTTTGGGCCTATTATACTCTTGTCAGGGAGCATTTGGATAGTTTTAGCTCATGTCAAGGAGCATTGGGTTGGGTAAGGGTTCGATAGGATATGAATCAGGGTTTGAACTGAGGTTCGGATAGAGGTTCGACTAGGTAAGTAGGGTTTGAACCAGGGTTTGAACCGAGGTTCAGACAGAGGTTCGACTAGGTAAGTAAGGTTTTAACCAGGGTTTGAATTGAGGTTCGGATAGAGGTTCGACTAGGTAAGTAGGGTTTGAACCGAGGTTCGGACAGAGGTTCGACAGGGTAGGCTAAGTTTGAACCCAAGTTCGGGCAGAGGTTCGACAGGGTAGGCAAGGTTTGAACCGAAGTTCGGGCAGAGGTTCGACAGGGTAGGCTAGGTTTAAGTAAAACCGGGCAGGGGTTCGATAGGGTAGGCTAAGTTTAAGTAAAACCGGGCAGGGGTTCGATAGGGCAAGCAGTCTAAGTATTAAAAAATAATAAAATAGTTAAAACTAATAAAAGATTAAGCAAACGTCAGACTTTGGCGATATTTTACCTTCCGGGAAATCTGAAAAGATTTCTGAAAAGGGGTCTCGAGAATCGACCATTCGCAATCGAATTTCTCGGGAATCTGGGCGCGCTAAGAAGAACTTTGAAATCGAAAAGGGAGAGAGAGGGAGAAGGAATTGGTCCGAAATGAAGGAAGAGAGGGGGGTATTTATAGTGTTTTGGAATAGTGCCCGCGCCGTTTAAAAGGGTGCGATTTAATATATTTTAATGAATAGTAAAGCGGTGTGAACAGTGGGGCGGCAACGCGGATAACACTAAATCCGCGCCGTTTTAAAAGGCGAGATTTAATATATTTTACTATGGAAAAATAAAATAATAAAAAATGAAGTATGCAGTGCAAGTGGGGCCCACATGGTCTCACTCCTTTTGAAAGGGCGAGGTTGCCCCTTGGGGCCTGTTTGGCCCTTTAAAAAACTGTTTTTGGGGTTTTTTGGTTTTTGCTCTTATTTGTTAAAAAACTGTTTTTGTCGTTTTAAGCCCATTTTGAGCCCGAAAATAGCCGAAATTGAACCAAAAATTTGTAAAGTTACTTCGGATGAAATCATAACTTTTGATCAATTTTCAGGGGTTTTTTGGTCATTTTACACTCCAGGGGCATTTCGATCATTTTCTACCGTTTAAGCCCAATTTAATTCCAAAAATAGCAAAAATTCGTCAAAAATTTGTAAAATCATTTTGGACAAATTGAAAACCTTTTAGCACTTTTTCAGGGGTATTTTGATCATTTTTCACCCTATGGGCATTTTGGTCATTTTCTACCTGAGGGGTGTTTTTTGGAAATCGAAGCCTGCAGAAAGAGGGTTTTAAAAGAGGGTTTTTAGAGGTGTTCAAAGAGATTAGGGGGTGCAAAATTGGGTGTTTACAGTTGCCCCGCTTTATTGGAGGGTGTGGGCACATGAACGACAAAGACTGATAACGCTTCAATTTTGCACGCATGTGTGTGGAGAACCTAAGAAAAGATAGAGGAAAAGATAAAATCTACTTAGAATTCTTGCCAGGGACTGGATGATTGAAGGATGACAAAGGACGGGTGTGTTTGTGCCAAGTTGGCACTTGTTGGGGATAGAGGGAGTTATGGTGTATGAAGCTGCCTGCTAATCGATTACACGACCAAATAGCGGGGTGCATAATGCAAGTGAGTGAGATGCAAGTGATTGATGATTGTTGCAAAACTGGCTTCACAAGAGGCCGCAACTGATGGTCGATCAGACAATCGTTTCAGTTACTCCTTCAAGAGTGAGCAAGTATTACAGTGATGTGCGGTGTACAAGAATGGCTTCACAAGAGACCGCAACTGATGGTCGATCAGAAAACCGTGTCAGTTACTCCTTTAAGAGTGAGCAAGTATTACAGTGCAGTGTATGAAGTGTGCAAGACTTGTTTCACAGGAGGCCGCAGCTGATGGTCGACCACATAACCGTGTCAGTTACTCCTTTAAGAGTGAGCAAGTATTGCAGTGATGTGCGGTTAAATGTGAACATGTGGTGAAAGATGCAAATGAGTGAAGGTTGGTTACACAACCAGTTTCAAGAGGCCGCAATTGAAGGTCGATCAGACGACCGTTCAGTTATTCCAAAAAATTGGTAAGATGCAATTAGTGCTGACAACAGCGTGATTGCCTCACCGGGTACTATGCTATGGTGCAGACAACCGAGCGGTTGCTCCATCGGGTAAGATGCTATGGTGCAGACAACCGCGCGGTTGCCCCACCGGGTAAGATGCTATGGTGCTGACAACCACGCAGTTGTCGCACCGGGTAAGATGCTATGGTGCAGACAATCACGTGGTTGCCCCACCAGGTAAGATGCTATGGTGCTAACAACCATGCGGTTGCCCCACCGGGTAAGATGCTATGGTGCTGACAACCGTGCGGTTGCCCCACCGGATACTATACTATGGTGTAGACAACCGTGTTACCTCATCGGGTAAGATACTATGGTGCAGATAACCGCTCGATTGCCCCACCGGGTAAGATGCTATGGTGCTGACAACCGCGCGGTTGCCCCACCGGGTACTGTGCTATGGTGTAGACAACCACATGGTTGCCCCATCGGGTACTATGCTATGGTGTAGACAACCGCGTGGTTGCCCCACCGGGTAAGATACTATGGTGCAGACAACCACGTGGTTGCCCCATCTGGTACTATGCAATGGTGCAAACAACCGTGTTGCCTCACTGGGTAAGATGCTATGGTGCAGACAACCGCTCGGTTGCCTCACAGGGTAAGATGCTATGGTGCTGACAACCACGTGGTTGCCCCACTGGGTACTATCCCATGGTGCAGAAAACTATGTTCCCTCACCGGGTAAGATGCCAGCAAGATGAATGAAGTCAGGTTTGAAGGGGTCGCATGACCACTTCAGCACAAGTAAGCAAGAAGATGTATAAGTGGAGATAGCCACATGGCTAGTCCACGAGCATGTTTGTAAGCAAGCAGTGTATGATGAATGGAGACAGCCACGTGGTTGCTCCATTTTTCTAGCAAGATGCATGAATGAGGAAAGCCACACGGCTAACCCATGAGAAAGCAAAATGTAAGGTTAGTGAGGGTTGGTTACACAACCATCTTCACTGAGAATGAATGCAAAGTAAGCAAATGAATATGATATATGTATAAATGAAGATAGCCACATGACTAGTTCATGAGCAAGCAAAATGTAAATACATGAAAGGGGATAGCCACGTGGCTTATCCATAAGCAAGTAAATGAAATGAATGATGGGGTATAAGGGGCGAGAGAATGGAGCATGACCCTGAGCCTCTATCTAATATCTGCCCTCTACCTGATGTATCAAAATTGCACTGAGGTTATGCCTAGATTTGTCCAACTGAAATAATCTTCCAGGATAATCTGCTTGAACCGATCTCAAGTTCAAGAGAACTGAATGCACTGCCGAAAGGATTAGCCAAGTTTGAGCTGACTTGCGTGAGGACACAACTCTGACTGATTGACTTGACAAGATAGACTGATGTCTTGGTGACAGGTTGACAGAATGACTTGACAGACTGACAGATCGACATAAGTATTTTGAAAGATGTCAGATTTTGCCTTTTAATGGGAAGCCTAGCTAAGATTCCTTTGCCTTAGAAAGGAATTGAATAAGTCTAGGTTGATTGCTTCTGAGATAGATAGGTAAATCTGCTCTTAGATGTCCTCGCCAGATGCCTGATGCATAAGATAGTGCTTGACTGCATTAGCTGATTGTTGTTGGTGGCGCTTGATATGAAAGCTCGTACTTTACGATTTTCATTTTTCTTGCCCTGGAACTTAGCAGGTTTCACCAGGACTGGGTTCACGTTATTTTTGCGCACTAGCAGGATTGATAATTCCATACTAAGCCCGTGAAATAAGAAATTTGTCTTTACCATTTTTTACCCTTGGAATGACCAAGTCTTGGGGTCGCATTATTTTTGCGCAATGAGGCAGTTTCTGGTTTTCACTCATGCCTGCGTAATTGATTGATTTGTTTCCTTTTTTGCCCCTGACAACAATGTCAGGGCTGGGCTAGCATAATTTTTGCGCCTTAGTGCCATTTCTAGTTTTCACTTGGCCTGCGATTTTTGATAAGCTGATCTGTCTTCTCCCATCATTGTCTGGTAAAATGGCAGAGATTAATGCTTCTGACCACTGATCCTAAAGACCTTTCAAAGATCAAGGAGGGCTTAGTTACTAGGATGAAACATAGTAGGGGTAGAAATTATTGAGGCTTAAAGCTTACTTGTTGGGGATAGGACACCCTAAAATGTTTTTGCTGCACGCAGAGACGGAACTAGTTGGCTTCTCTTTATCATTTTGAAGATTTGCCATTTTTTCTCTTTTTTTTTTCTTTCTTTACTCTCCTTTTTTCCTTTTTTTTTGTTGGCTTTTTCTGCTCTGTTTAGAGACAGCTGTTTGGTATCGATGAAAAGTTGCCATAATGTGACTGAACCTGTTTTTAGGTTGCCTACGTATCCACGATCAGTGGAATCAGGTCATGCCGTAGTTCAAAATAAGCTTTGCTTTTGATTGGTTGGATCCTGCTGTTGATTTTTCATTCATAGGGTGCCCCAGTGTATGGGTTTAGAAAGAAAGGCTATTAGGCTTGACAGGCTAACTAGCGTATGTTATTGCTTGGGTACGAAAGAAATTTTAAGGGTTAACCAAGGATGGCCTCCTATCCTTTCTTTGATTGGTCAAGAGCATATGTGGTCATTGCATTATCCTTGTTCAAATATGTTTAATGCTTGATAGCTCGGGGAGTTCTTCGTCACTCCTTTGCTTCTCGTCTTCTGATGGATTGGTAGCTCACCTTGAAATCTTTGGGGAGCAGAGTACCTTTCTAGTTCATAAGAGGGTCATGAGTTTTTAGATTACTCACTCGATTATCAATTCTCCTTTGCAGGCTTAGAATCTAGTTCAGTTCCCAAAACTAGGCATCTCGGAGTAATAAGCAAGGCAGATTTAACAAAAGTGGCGAATTTCATTTGAGCATGAAAGGATGTACAGACTCAATTACGGAAGATAAAGACAGGTGGCCACTGGATAATATGTTAACTGACAATGAAGACTTCGATTTGGGCCATCATGGCCATTTGCAAAAAAGAAATTATGGAATAAACAAAAAAGACAAAAAAAACTGGCGAGACTGCTCAAAGTCGGCTATAGAGTGGCTCAGGCTAGTGCGCCTCAGTTTCCTGCTGCTGCATGATTAGAGAGAGGGACCTGGTTGATGTTGGCATTCCTTGGTTGAAACTGAATCTTTCCCGTTTCAAGCATGTCTTGGATTGTGTGCTTTAGATTAAAACACATATCGGTGGAATGCCCCGAGGCTTGATGATACCCACAATGCTGGTCAGCTCTGTATGACCTTGGTAGCATGACTGGTGGCGGCTTGGATTCCCTCAGCATGACTAATTTCTTATCTAGTAGATAAGGGAGGAGTTCCATCATGGTATATGGCATGGGTGAGAAGACTCTTCTCTTTTTCTGTTCAAATGTCATCTGCTGCGAGGGAAGCTGTTGCTGAGTCTGCTCAGGTTGTCGAGCTTGCTGGGGTAAATGGGGAATATGGATAGGCATTGTTGTCACCATTTGCACCTTATCCTCTCTTCTCCGTGTATCTTTACGCAGTGGTTGAGGACGACTATAGGATGACACCCCCTTGGATCCTGAGAACATGTTAACTGCTCCCACATCTCCTATTATACCCTCAATCCTGGCCCCACATTTGGCCATAGTGCTGAAATTAGAAATAGGTTGGGCTGCTAGCAAAGTCTTGAATTGATGCTTGAGTGTGCGGAGGAATGTGGTCACCAACTCATTCTCGGGCAGAGGACTGTTCATCATTCTAGCATTTTCCCTCCATCGAATAGAATATTCGATAAAGGATTCATTCTCTCTCTGAGTCATTCTCTCTAGATCTGCTCTCTGTGGGACCAAGTCAATGTTGTAAGAGTATTGAGCGACAAATGCCTCACAGAGGCCTTCCCATGTGTGGACCTTAGTTGGGTCAACCTTGGTGAACCACTGTAGGGCTGGTCCCTTCAAACTTCTCTGAAATAGTTACATCAGCAACTTGTCACCATGCTCTAGTTGGAACAATTCTTCGCAGTAGACTTTCAGGTGTGTCTTTGGGCATCCTTTTCTGTTGTATTTCTCAAATTCGGGTATTTTGAAGTCTCGAGGCAATTGAATCCCCGGATGCAGACACATATCTCGGAAGTCTGTGGATGGTAAGTTGTGGGACCCCTGGGCCCTCTTCACCAATTATTCTAACCTCTTCATCCGGTCCTTGTAGAAGTCTGGGCTGTGGGCTGAGCTGGTTGATATATCGGGCTGCTCTGTATTTAGTACAATCCTTGCCTCCTCCTCCTCATACTGGCCATTGTGTGGTGGCGGGATGTTGAAGGATGATTGGTTCAACAGTAATGGATTGTGAGATGGCCGGTTTGAAGGTGATGGGTTGTGGATGGTGGATTTGGAGGTGGTGGGTTGTGAGATGGTGGATTTGGAGGTGGTGGATTGTGAGATGGTAGATTTAGAGGTGGTGGGTTGTGAGATGATGGGTTTGATCGGTTTAAGGCGAGTGGTTCGGCGATCGGGATAGAAGAGGAGGACGGTTGCTTCTTATTCATGGCATTCAAGATATCCTACATGATGTTTTTCAGCTCTAGGATGCCTTGTTCAGTTCCAAATACCCTTGCCTCTAAATCAGGGATTTGTTGTAGTACATGTTGAGGAGATACTGGGCTGTCAGGGTCGGTTTCCAAACCTTCTACAACTGGCTCATCTCGATCAGTTAATCTTGTGCTTACTAGTGTCATCTCAAAGAAGGCAGATAGCTTAGTACTGCTTCCGCTCAGGGTGCTATAAACTGGGTGGTAATAAGAGGTATGTACAGATGGGTCAGATGACACTTGAGATGCTAAATGAAGACTAAATTAAGACAATGATGAAAGTAACGATGTGACACACATATGATCTAATGGATGACGTTTTGACATGGGACGTTGCCCCTTGTTTGGTTATGAATATAAGTATGTACAAAATGATGGATGCGGAAAGTCCTAAGACTAATATATGATTAAACAATATGATGATGAGCAAAATGGTTTAATGAAGTTTTTTTTTTTTTTTTGATGAATTGAATGAATGAATTGATCAAGTATACTAAAAAAAATGTGTCAACTCAACATGTGTGACCCAATGGGGTGAGTGGATAAAGATCCATTTCACTTACTTGGGTTGTAGGAAACCAGAGCTCATTGGGTTAAGATCAAAATAAATTAATAGATTATCTATATGATTCGCTTTAGAGTCTAGGCTTTTAAACCTCACATGATTGAACTAGCTAAAGAATGGATTAGGGTTAGACCTATCTAGCAATGAAGGCTCACACAAGCTCCAAAAATGGTTTAGGCATAGATGCGAGAGCGGCTTAAACCAGTAACAGAATAGGGATAAGGTAGTCCCTTCTGACGGGTGTTCTTGGTTTATGCCCAAACAAAGACCTATAGTCTACATGCTTATACTGGTGAATGCAAGGTTTTTGTCTAAAAGGTTGATGAGCACTTGACCGACCGTATATGCGAATCCCCGGTATAGAACATACCTGAAAATGGATGATTAGTGCAAGTGGGAAAGACCAATTGCGTTGAACGGAGATAACCATCTCTCGGTCTACAACCAGTACTTTCCACATATCTTTGGGCTCCAGCATCGGGGTAACCATCCCTCGATTGTAAGCTTACGGGATCCAAACTAGATAGGGGAAGGGTTTTTATTCTATTATGCAATGAATATGAATGAATATGCATCAATAGAAATCAAGGAATGAATAAAAAATTGAATCCTAGGCATGTTGCTAAGTTGGCAAACAAATGTCCGAGATTTGATGAATGATAGTAAAGTAAGAATATATAAAAAATTAGTAGCATATCGACGAAAGTAAAAGTTTTTGATGTGGTTTCCCTTGTTCAGTTTAGACTTTCGCTTTAGCTCGAATACTGGTCTGCGAAACCAGAGATTCTGGGTTTGATCCCCAGCAGAGTCGCCAAGCTATAGACCCGGGATTTTAACCCCACTCCCGATCAGGATTGAACCCGAGGAGGAATTGTTAGGGAAAATAGGGTCCCTTAAAAGGTTGGATAAGGCTTTGGTCTGAAAATAGAGTTCAAGGTAAGGATTCATTTGAGTTAGGGGAAGGTGTTAGGCACCCCTAAACTCCCATCCGGAGATGGTTACCTACTCCCTAAGTCTGAATTAAAATGAGGAAAACCATAAGAGAAGCTTTCATTTTATCTATATGTTTGATATGTATTATATGAATAGTAATTTATATGCTGAAATAAGTAGGGATAGGATAGGAGCTCTATCCTAAGTGAGCTGAACCCGATCAGGATTGCCTACGTATCCACCGTTAGTGGAATCAAGTCACATGTAGTTCCAGATGGGTAATTGATGGTTTGATTTGTTTTGTTTGGATTGTGGGTGTTTGATAGGCTGAGACTTGTCTTTGGATGTTAGGGTGTTTTTGAATGGTTTGGGCTCCTATTCAGGAGTGTTTGGGCCTTTTATGCTCTTGCCGAGGAGCATTTGGATAGTTTTAGCTCATGTCAAGGAGCATTGGGTTGGGTAAGGGTTCGATAAGATTTGAACCAGGGTTTGAACTGAGGTTTAGATAGAGGTTCGACTAGGTAAGTAGGGTTTGAACCAAGGTTTGAATCGAGGTTCGGACATAGGTTCGACTAGGTAAGTAAGATTTTAACCAGGGTTTGAACTGAGGTTCGGATAGAGGTTCGATTAGGTAAGTAGGGTTTGAACTAGGATTTGAACCGAGGTTTGGATAGAGGTTCGATAGGGTGGGCTAAGTTTGAATCGAACTTCGGGCAGAGGTTCGACAGGGTAGGCTAGGTTTAAGTAAAACCGGGCAGGGGTGCGACAGGGTAGGTTAAGTTTAAGTAAAACTAGGTAGGGGTTCGATAGGGCAAGCAGTCTAAGTATTAAAAAATAATAAAATAGTTAAATGTAATAAAAGACTAAGCAAACGTCAGAGTTTGGCGATATTTTACCTTCCGGGAAATCTGAAAAGATTTCTGAAAAGGGGTCTCGAGAATCGACCCTTCGCAATTGACTTTCTCGGGAATCTGGGCGGGCTAAGAAGAACTTTAAAATCGAAAAGGGAGAGAGAGGGAGAAGGAATTGGTCCGAAATGAAGGAAGAGAGGAGGGGTATTTATAGTGTTTCGGAATAGTGCCTGCGCCGTTTAAAAAGGCGCTATTTAATATATTTTAATGAATAGTAAAGCGGTGTGAACAGTGGAGCGGCAACGCGGATAACACTAAATCTGCACCCTTTTAAAAGGTGAGATTTAATATATTTTATTATGAACAGTGGAGCGGCAATGTGGATAACACTAAATCTGGGCCCTTTTAAAAGGCGAGATTTAATATATTTTATTATGAAAAAATAAAATAATAAAAAATGAAGTTTGCAGTGCAAGTGGGGCCCACATGGTCCCGTGTTGTTTTAAAAGGCGAGATTTTGTAGAGCCCCGGACTTTTTCACATTTAATGCATGACACATTCGTTTCTATTTTGCCTTTGAAGAGGTATAATTAATAAATAAGGAAGAAATTGGAAATTCTAAAATGTCAGAAATGTTCGTTTTCGAAGTACGAACCCAACGCAAGTTGAATCGTCAAAATCGGACGAACGAGTCAAAAGTTATGGCCAAAACAGTTTGGACCTGCAGACCACCGATCGCTCGGTCCATGGAGCGATCGATCGGTCCAAAACCGATCGCTCAGAGGCTATCGACTGGTCAAGATTTTTGTATGGGAAAATTTTCCAGAGAGTGAAATTTTGACCGATCGCTCGGTTATGAAACCGATCGATCGGTAGGCAACCGATCGATCGGTCATTAACACCGATCGCTCGGTACTCGCGTTTTTGCAGAAATTTCAGTAAAGGTATTATGGTCTTTTGGTTGGTTCACTCTTACCTTAAGAGTTTAACCCGAGCCTTTAGGGCTTCATTTCGACACTTAGAGAGATTGGGAGATAAGAAGAGAGGAGAGGGCGATTCCTAAATCTAGGGTTTCCATTTTTGGAGAGAAATCAAGGGGTTTGTGAACCCACACTCAACTCAAGCCCATTTTTCTTCAAGATCAAGGCACAAGCTCGTGAGGAGCATCTCCTCAAGCTAGGGCAGCAACTCACGGTCGTTTTTGGAAGGGGATTTCTTCCTCACTTGATCAAGGTCGGTACTTCTTGCTACCCTCCTAGTTATAGTTCCTCTTTTCCCTTTATTTTCCTTTATTTTCCTTTATTTACACATGTGCTATGAGATGGATGGTTGTGAATGGTGAATCGAGATGGAATGGGCGATTGGATGCCAATGGTTGTGTTGTGATGATTAAAATGGGGATGGCATTGTTCCAATAATGAACATACATGCATGATTTGAGTAAAATCCATCTAGAAAAGCATGTTGTAGGGTAAATCAATAATGAACACACCATGTTTGATGAAATGCCAAGATGAATGAAAAGAATAATAAATAAAGAAAATGCATGCTTAAACATTCATGGAAATTGCTAAGGTTATGATAGTGTGTTTTCGCGCTTTCCCTAAATTGTTTAATTTATTACTTGTATATATAGTGATGTGCAATGTATTGTGAATTCCCCAAAATGTCATATTTAATTTCCATCGCAAGTGTGTACACGATTACACGAGCACGGCATGAAACGACGTGATTTACCGATGTTTTCAAGGACAAGATGTAGAGGTGGGGCATATCCTACGATATGTTTCACTTCGCTTTTGGCAAGGACAAGATGATCATGCATTGCATAGGGAAGGGTCTCTCATCCCATCGCATTACATGCATGGCATGGCATCGCATTACACGCATGGCATGGCATCGAGTTGAATGAGACAAGGCTAAATGGCAGCCATTCCTCGGTACTCTCAAAATTATTGGTGTGCTCTTGACCCCATTTCTTTAGCCATTTTTTCCTTTATTTTGCCATAGGTCAGAATAACCCTTCAAGATTTAGATTGAACTGTGATCAAGTCAGAAAATTCACCCAGTTACACTTTTAGATCTTCACAAGGAAAGAGCATGAATAGGAAAATAAGAAATAGAAATAAGTAACTCAAGAAATAGAAAGATTTTTAAAACTCCAAGAAAGACAAACAAAGAGAGGTGGGGCTAAAGAGATGGATAGTTGAAGGTTGCAAAGAAAAATGGTGGTTGAAGGTTGACAATAGCTGAGGGTTGTGAGAGGCAAAAAAAAAACTACAAGGTGGACGGGTGGCATCGCCACTTGCCGGAAAAGCGTAATCAAGCAAGAAAAAAAAATCAAAATAGGCGACGGATCGGCCGCTCTGATACCATGATAGAAAACGAATTTCTTGAATAGCCTTGGATGATTTACAATGACCCTAAATAGGGTTTATATGGAGATAGCAAGATAACCTTTATGGAAAGTAAATCAACCTAATCTAATCACACCTAATCAAATATATTCTACCCTTAATTGATGCTAATCTAATATTGTGATGAGATACACTTGAATGATGTAGTGTATCTCATTCACCTTATTACACTACTCTTCTTTATTCTCTAATAGTATTCTGGTCGTTGATCAATTTTGATTGTACACTAGAGAGAATTGTAACCCATTTTTCATGGGAAATTAGTGAAAGGATCTTTGTGACTGTGGACGTAGGCATCTTGCCAAATCTGAATTACATAACTCTATTCATGAATCTTTGCTATTTTTATTTCTATTTGTCAGTTTTGTTGGCCCGAAATTAGAGAGCTTTAATTTAAATTGATTAATTCTTTAGGTGCAAAGGAATTAGGTTAAAAAGGACATGACTAGGGCTGTCAATTCAACCCTCATATGAGGGTACCTGGCATGACCCTCACGAGCTAGTCAAATTGAGGTATATTAATAATAATAATAATAATAATAATAATATTATTATTATTATTAATTTATTACAAAGCTTATAGGTCCAGTGGGCCCAAAAATATTAGGCCCTCTAACACGAAGGCTAGGCTTGGAAACACCCCCTAGAGTTTGTCCCTGGCCTTGACACTCATTATATATAAATATAAATACATATAATTTTATATTTATTTTCAGTTTTGAACCTAAATTGGCCTATATAGCCTTCTTTAATAGAATATTTATTGGGGTATTGTAACGACCCGGAATTTTAATATAGTAAAATTATGTGTTTATGGGTCCTTAATGGAGGTTAATTAGTTAATTATTTGTTAAATTAATAAAAAGTGAACTTTGCTCGGGATTGAAGTGCACCGAGGAAATCTCAGTATCGTTTAGCGAAATTCGCATACAGTGTGCCGGTCGACTGCCGGGACACACCCCTACCGTATCGGTTCTGTAGCACCCCGGACTTTTTTCATCCTTAATGAATAGCACCTTCGTAGCTAATTGGCCGTTTTTGTAGTCAAATTAATAAATAAGGGAGAAATCGGAAATTCCGAAACGTTAGAAATGTGCGTTTTCGAAAGACGAACCCAACGCAAGTTGAATCGTCGAAATCCGACGAGCGAGTCAAAAGATATGGTCAAAACAGTCCAGACATACAGAGAACCGATCGCTCGGTCCAGTCAGCTATCGATCGGTCCATAACCGATCGATCGGTAGCTATCGCGCGGTCAGAAATTTTGTATGGGGAAATTTTCCAGAGAGTGAGTTTTTGACCGGTCGATCGGTCATAAACACCGATCGCTCGGTAGGCAACCGATCGATCGGTCATAACCACCGATCGCTCGGTCTTCGCGTTTTTGCAGAAATTTCAGTAAGGGCTTTATCGTCTTTTGGGGGTTAAACCCTTTCTCCTTAAGGCTTGCCCGAGCCTTAGGGCATCATTCACTATACTTAGAGAGATTTGGGGGATAAGAGAGAGGAGAAAAGGGTTTCCTAAACCTAGGTTGCTTTTGGAGAAGAAATCAAAGGGGTGAAGACCCTAGATCGTCCCCAAGCACGTTTTCTTCAAGATTTCAACTCAAGCTCGGGTGGAGGTGTATTCTCCAAGCTAGGGCAGCACTCACTCACGTTTTTGAAAGGGGTTTCTTCCCCAACTCAAGTCCCCTTCAAGCAAAGGCTTCCTCCTTCCAAATAGAGCTTCTATTTCAAGGTTTCTTCAAGATCAAACCTTGATCTAAGGTTAGTACACCCTACTAACTTCCCTTAGCAATAGTCTAGATTTTCTATTGTGAAATGTGACTCTTGGTAGTATGTTTTATTCCTTATAAAATGTATCATCTCCACTAAATATAAACAAGATAAGAAGAAGGTATGGATGTGTGGATGGGATGTCGATTGAGGCGATTGGATGCCGTATGGATGTTGTGTGATGTGTGAAATGGAAAATGGAAGATGGGCACTTTACAAATAACGAATGTACCTTGATGTCTTGAAAAAAATACGCACTAAATAAGGGAAATGGAAGGACTAAGAAATGTGGCCCACCGTGTGTTTGATAAAATGACTAAACAAGGGATAAATGGACTTAATGAAGAAAATGGAAATAGAAATTGTGTAAATTTTCTTGGGAATGATAAATTGCTCAAATGTGCTATATGTTGTCTAAATTTTCATACCACTATGTTAAGGATTGAAATGCCATATTCATGTGATCCGCCCATTCAAGTATGTCATCATGATTACCACTATTGACAAGCACACAAGCACGCATGCATGCATGAATTGGGTTTTCCAAGAGTAATTGAACATAATAAAGCAAACAAGAAAATGAAACATGACAAGGAGGTTGGTAGCCCAAGTGAAGGGTGCTAGCCTCTGGCTCACAAGAGAAAGAACATGACAAGGAGGTTGGTAGCCCAAGGAAGGGTGCTAGCCTCTAGCTCACAAGTGAAATGAATCAAGAACATGACAAGGAGGTTGGTAGCCCAAGGAAGACAAGGAGGTTGGTAGCCCAAGGAAGGGTGCTAGCCTCTGGCTCACAAGAGAAATGGAACAAGAACATGACAAGGAGGTTGGTAGCCCAAGGAAGGGTGCTAGCCTCTGGCTCACAAGAGAAATTGAACAAGAACATGACAAGGAGGTTGGTAGCCCGAGGAAGGGTGCTAGCCTCTGGCTCACAAGTATACAAGTCAAGAACAAATCAAGACATGAAATACAAGACAAGACACGATACACATACATGATTTGACCGAGACACGAAAAAGGTTTCCGAGACATGAGTTTTACCGAGGTTTTTGCATTCATATACGCATGTCAAGATATGGCTATGTATCTTATGCTTTCACTATTGCTTTAAATTAATATCTTGTATTGCTCACTGTTGTTATGCTTTCGTTATTGTTATGGTTAGCTAGTAGTTTGTACTCGCTGAGTATTCCATGCTCAGCCGTACTTTTATGTCGGCAGGTACCGCGGATGTCCTCGACCCCGAGCCTTGGGTCGAGGAGGAGTATGTAGAGGAGAGGGAGCCACCTATCCCATGGCAGTCTCAGGAGGATGGGGACTTGGATGTGTTGCCATACCTCGACTACTGTTGAGAGGAGAGGGTTAGAGAGTTCCTTTTTGTATTTTGATAGGTGGGCATGTCCACCTTTACTTTGATTGTATTTGGTATATGTTAACTTGGAATACTATTTGGAGTTATAGAAGAAAAGAAAAAGTTGGCTTATGCTTCCGCACTCATGTTTAGTTTCCACGCTCTGATTATCATTGTATTATATTATGTTTAGCCTCTTGCATTACAGGATGGTTTGACAGGTACACGTAGTCACCTCTAAAGTATCCCTTAACTCCTAGGGGGTATTTTGGGGCGTGACAGGTTCCGTCATGTACCATTTCACGGGACCGCGGGGCCATTATGTGTGATAAAATTGAGAACAACGGGAATTTTTCATACTTCCAGAAATTAAGTGGGACCCAATATTTGTTAGAGATCCCAATAGAAATCCATGCGGTTGGCACAAATGCTTGTCAGTCGGCCGTGGGAACTAATGTCTATCGTCTCGGCAGTTAGTTATCTCAAACAAAGAAACGGCAGCCTATTTTGTATTCGAAATAAGGAAATTAGTGGGTTTAGCAATTTTCTTCCGGACTAAAGTGTAGCTGTCAAAACTCAGTATTTTTCCCCGAAATTTTTACAGTAAGTGTCGAACTGCTCCAAGTTCGGTCACCTAAAGTTTCGTCAAAATTGGATGTCATTAAGTAGGATTACGGAGGCCGTATATGCGAGAAAATACGGAATAATAGTCAAATGGTCAACCCGTTGACTTGGTCAACGGGGACCATTAATGGTGGTCATGTGCATGGCACATGACCCTTGCATTATAAATAGGGGGCAGCCCCTTTTAATCTCACGGTTTTGCAACAGTGGGAGATTTCTGCCACAACAGATTTTAGAGAGAGAAAGTGAGGAGAGAGAAAGTGAGGAGAGAGAAAGGAAGAGAGAGAAAGAGGAGAGAGAAAGAAGAGAGAAGTGGGTCCTTGAGGTTTTTCGACGTCCCCAACGCGTTGGCTGCGCCCGATTTTCTCTCCGGTGTCTCGTTTTGCGTGTAGAGAGAGAGAGAGAGAGAAAAAGGTAGAGAGAGAAAGTGGAGAGAGAAAGTTGCATGCGCTCTACCCCGGGGTTGATCGTCGTTGGGAACGCGTTGGTGACATCCGTTTTTGCCTACGAGGCCTCGAAACGCATGAAACAGTAAAACCCCTATCTTTTCTTCTCATTTTTCCGCTTATTTTGCTGTATTATTTCATGTGATGTATATGCATGTCTTTTGACGTGAATGAAAAAGGGGCGGAGACCCCTATGTGATGTTGCGATTGTATGTGGTCTCTCGGGGAGCCCAGATCGGGTCCCGGGTAAATTGTATCTCCACTCTAGGGTGACGAAAAATTGTTTTGCATGTCTTGTAAAGCTATGGAGACATCCATTAGCTTGAAAACGTTCCCTAACGGGACGGTGTGTTACCGGAGTTGGTTCACGGGCGCGAGACCCAAGTATTTCAGTTAATCAAGCGAGGCTTGGGTTAACTGGGGTTAACCTGTGATTAGAAAATCTAACCAGGGTTAAGTATAGTCCGTAGTTCCTCGTTGACTAGGTCAGGAGAGACGGTGTCCAGTTAGACCCGGGGTTCCTCTGTGACTGATAGTCGGGAGATGTTGGTTTGTTTGTCAAGGTCGTCCGTGGTGCCTTTTGGACTAGGTCAGGAGTGGCGGTGTCCTGCATGGCCCGTGGTTTCTCCGTGACTGATAGTCAGGAGATGTCAGAGTCCTAGGGAGTTTAAAATGGCTGAACATCAGATAATGTATAGTCCGGGGTTCCTCTCTGGGTGGGTCAGAAGATGTCGGCACCGTGTTTATCGGGGTCCCTTCTTGGTGGAACGTCAGGAGATGTCGGCATTGGTATAGATGTCAGGGTTCCTCCGTAGACTAGCCAGAAGACGACGGTAGGCAGGTTGGCAGGGGTTCCTTCATGACTAATACCCAGGGCGATGGTGGCAAATACACGGTAGATATGGCCAGTCAATTGAATTGAAAAATATGTCCTTATTGGGTGAATGCCCATGTTGTGTGTGTAAGCTTCGGATACGAAGTGGTCTAAGTTGGTATACTCAGGGTTAATGTATTTGTTTGAGTTGGTGGACTCATGGTTCGGTATGGAATCATCGGATTCCAAGTGAGTTGGGTTGGTATACCCAAGGTTTGGTCATGTTCAGGTGAAAGCCGGAACAGCGTGTGTGAGTCTAAATGACTCAATGTATTATGATTATGATTTAGAGACTTTAAGCTAAACATTTGTGGGCTGTGGCCAATTAATAGAGTCTTAGGACTCGGAATGAAACATGATTGATGATCGAAACGATAATTTGGTAATATAATACATTCATAACTGAACCTCATAATTGGAAAGTAATGTGAGGTCGGGAACCTCTGTTAGGGTGATGTAACCCTAAGTGACCCTGGGGTCACAATTTATTATATACTGTTCTATTTTACTGTAACATGCAAATTGATCTGCTTATTATATCATTATTGATGCGTGTTATTATGTGGAAAATTGTTTAGAAGGATTGTGGTTTTATTGAGCTTCATAGCGCACTGACTTTTTGTGTCAGCAGATCTCGGAGCTGCTGACCAGTAAGTGGAAAGTCCAATTGGACATTTTGGAAGCTTGTACAAGTTGTATCCGGCGTGATAGAAGCGCCTAGTTTTGTAAAACAAACTTGATGTAAATAATACAGGTATATGGTTTATATGATGGCTATTGTGATGATAGGTATTATTTGCTTTTTCAGAGCATCTGATAAATGTTTAAATTTTTCGCATTTTTGCGGGTAAAGTCTTCCGCTTGCATGATTTGACGAACAGACGCGTGTCTCGGAACTTGATTCCCTAGGCACGGGTTCGAGGCATCACAATTGGTATCAGAGCCTACGAGCAATAACCATCAAAACAAACCATAGTTGTTCATGAAATACCGTAGTACATGATTTTTAGTTTTGTAGCTAGATGTATTACTGTACATCACCTATTTTAAAATCAGATAGTGATTTGGAAATTGTGTGTATGTGCAGGGATGCCGTTAATGCATAGAGTCCCCACTAAGGAGGATTGGCAGCATTATGAGCAGATGACAGCCATATTGAGTCGCCGTTATCCACAATGGCTTGGGATGACTCAACGAATCAAGGCGGCCATTAAGCCGAAGGCTGTCCGGATAAATCCGGACGGAACTGCCTGGATGCCACCCCCGTCTCCGATGGAGCTTGCAGTACCGGCTCGGGTACGTCGTGAGATTTTAAGGCAGGTCAAGCGGGCACTGGCAGATATTAGGCCTAGTCCGGATGGGACTGGTTGGATACCTCCACCCCTATCATCTAAGAGGCTTACGGCACGAGAGTATCGTGCGATTTTGAACAACCGTAAACAGAGTAAGAAGAAGTCGGTGGAGGCGAGTAGTCCGTCTTGCTCGACTGAGGTTTAGATGCAGGAGTAGGGAGTCAGGAGGGGAGACTGTAGCGTATCTGTATGATTTTGGAGTATAATAGATGCCCTAGGCGGTCTTCTTATCACTCGACTCATAGATTTTTGGTGTATATACTTGTACAGCGGAAATGATGTTTTGTATACTATGATGTAATATGTTCATGTATATGGGAATGGTAGTCGTATCCCCATTGCTACCATGCCAGAGCATGGGAATGTGACCTGATTGGAGAAGTTTAAGAGGCTTGGACCGTCAGCCTTTTCGGGCACTACTGATCCGCTGAAGGCGAAGAACTGGATCAGAAGTCTGGAAAAAGTTTTTAGGGCTATGTCCTTGCCAGAAAATGACAAGCCCGAGTTCGCTATCTTTCTACTTGAAGGAGAAGCGGAACATTGGTGGACCACAGTGGAAAGGACAGTTCCACCGCATCAGAGGCGTGTGACTTGGGCAAGATTTACTGAATTGTTTTATGAGCGTTATTTTTCAGCATCGATGAAAAAGAGGAAAGAGATGGAGTTTCTTCAGTTGACCCAAGGAAACATGTCGGTTAGCGAGTATGAAGAAAAGTTTAATCAACTCTCGAGGTTCGCTGCGAGATTTGTCGAGGATGAGCAGTGGAGGGTTGAGAAATTTGAAGAAGGATTGAAGCCGGCTATCAGAGGGAAATTGGCAGTTCAACGATTTACCTCCTTCTCAGAGATATTAGATAGAGCACTCAGAGTAGAGCGAGTGCATGAAGAACTGGCACAGTCTAGTGCTAGTAAAGGCAAAGGGACAGTTGGGAAGCCCTGGATAAAGGAGAATAACCGACAGTTTACTGGGAAAAGAAAGTTCGAGGACATGGAAAACCAATGGTCTACAGGAAGATTGGGGCTTAAGTGCGAGAAATGTGGTCAGGGCCATTTGACCAAGGACTGTAGAGCGAAGGTTTGCTTCCAGTGCGGAAAGCCTGGACACTTCAAGAAGGATTGCCCTAAGGCTCAACCACTAGCGTTGGAAGGCGGAAAAGGAAGAGTGTTTGCAATTACCCAGGAAGAGGCACAGCAGACCGAAGGTGTCATCGAAGGTAAACTTTTAGTATTTCAAGCACCTGCTTATGCTTTGATTGACACTGGTGCTACACATTCGTTTGTCTCTACTCGTTTTGCTAAACACATAAGTTACAAGCCTGATACACTCAAAAGCATGATGTCTATATCTACACCATCAGGGAAAGTTCTGTGCACGAAAACAGTCTATGATAGGTGTCCCATACTTGTCAATAGTGTACGGATGTTAGTAGATCTGATCGTGTTAGACATGAAGGATTATGATGTTATCCTAGGGATGGATTGGTTGGCTAATTACCATGCAGTGGTAGATTGTAATGCCAAGAAATTGATATTTCGAATTCCGGACATCCCAGAGTTCAAAATGCAGGGGATTATCCGAGGTCAAGCACCCAAGCTAATATCAACAATTAAAGCATGTCACCTTCTAGACAAGGGGTGTACTGGGTATTTAGCTGCAGTGGTGGTCGATAAAGATGAAGATGACACTTTAGGGAATACCCCGGTGGTCAGAGAGTTTCGAGATGTGTTTCCTGATGAATTACCAGGACTCCCTCCTACTAGAGAAATCGATTTTACAATCGATGTTACTCCGGGTGTAGACTCGATATCTAAAACACAGTATCGGATGGCTTCGGTTAAGTTGCAAGAACTGAAGATTCAGTTGCAAGACCTATTAGATAAGGGCTTGATCCGTCCTAGTATTTCACCATGGGGAGCACCAGTGTTATTTGTCCGAAACAAAGACGGGAGTCTGCGTCTGTGTATAGATTATCGTCTGCTGAATCAAGCAACGATCAAAAATAAGTATCCTCTCCCCAGGATCGATGATCTATTTGATCAGTTGCAAGGCACCCAAGTGTTTTCAAAGATTGATTTACGGTCCGGATATCACCAATTGAGGGTCAAAGAAGAAGATATTCAGAAGACAGCATTCCGAACTCGGTATGGTCCCTACGAGTTCTTGGTGATGCCTTTTGGACTGACAAATGCGCCTGCGGCCTTTATGGAGTTGATGAATCGTCTTTTCAGGCCATACTTGGATCAGTTTATTGTGGTATTTATTGATGATATCTTGGTGTACTCACCTAGTCATGAGAAGCACGCTGAGCACTTGAGGATTACGCTACAGACATTAAGAGATAATCAGCTGTATGCTAAGTTCTCCAAGTGCGAGTTTTGGATGGAAGAAGTAGCCTTTCTTGGACATATTGTGTCAAGAAATGGAATATCTGTTGATCCTTCCAAGATTCAGGCAGTAATCGATTGGGCAAGGCCATCCACTATTACTGAAGTTCGAAGTTTTCTGGGATTGGCTGGGTACTACCGCAGATTTGTAGAAGGTTTCTCGAAGATAGCAGCTCCATTAACGGAATTGACTAAGAAAGATCTGAAGTTCAAATGGACGGCATCTCGGGAGCGAAGCTTTCAAGAATTAAAGAAGAGATTAACAACCGCTCCAATATTGACAACTCCCTCAGGATCTGGAGGATTTGAGGTGTATTGCGATGCTTCCAGTAAGGGACTCGGTTGTGCCTTAATGCAAAACAAAAAGGTCATTGCTTATGGTTCGAGACAACTCAAGATTCACGAATGGAATTATCCCACACATGACCTGGAGTTAGCTGCGGTAGTATTCGCACTAAAAATTTGGAAACATTATCTTTATGGAGAGAAGTTGGTGATCTATAGTGATCACAAGAGTTTAAAGTATCTATTCTCCTAAAAGGAACTCAATATGCGACAGCGTAGATGGATGGAATTCTTGAAGGATTATGATTATGTAATCCAGTATCATCCTGGTAAGGGTAACATGGTTGCTGATGCCCTGAGTAGAAAGACAGTTGGATCTGTAGCATATATGAGGGCAGAGCGATGGAAGATGATCGAAGAATTCAAGAGTTGGAATCTGAGTCTAGGATTCCAGGGTAATAGTGCCAAGTTGGCTAGTATTCAGGCCAAGCCAGTGTTATTACAAAAGATTCAAGAAGCACAGTTGGAAGATCAGGAGATCAAAATTATCAGAGATAAGATTCTTCAAGGAAAATGGGTGATTTTGAAGAATCTGAAGATGGAATACTTCGATTCAAAGGTCGAATCTGTGTGCCTAGAAATCCTGAGTTGAAGAATGAACTGCTCAATGAGGCACATCGATCTCGTTTTGCGGTGCACCCCGGAAGTACAAAGATGTATCAGGATATGAAGAATAACTACTGGTGGAATGGCATGAAGAGAGAAATTGCAGAGTATGTATCTCGATGCCTTGTTTGTCAGCAAGTCAAGGCAGAACATCAGAAACCACCTGGATTGTTAAATTCATTGCCTATTCCCGAGTGGAAATGGGAGCACATTATGATGGATTTTGTGGTGGGGTTACCAAAAACAAGGAGTGGACATGATGCCATTTGGGTGATAATTGATCGATTGACGAAGTCGGCTCACTTTCTTGCTATAAAGGATATCAAAACCCTGGAAAATTTATCAAAGTTATACATCAAGGAGATTGTGAAGCTGCATGGTGTGCCGGTATCTATTGTGTCAGATCGCGATCCGCGATTTACTTCCCAATTCTGGAGGAGCTTGCAAGAAGCTTTAGGTACGCAGCTAAACATGAGTACAACTTATCATCCACAAACCGATGGACAGTCTGAGCGCACAATACAAACTCTAGAAGATATGATGCGCACTTGCAGTCTGGACTTTCAAGGAAACTGGGATGATCACTTGCCATTGATCGAGTTTGCATATAATAACAGTTATCAGGCAAGTATTCAAATGGCTCCTTACGAGGCCTTGTACGGCAGGAGTTGTCGGTCACCAGTATGTTGGACTGAAGTAGGGGAACGTAAACTACTGGGACCTGAGTTGGTGCAAGAAACCACAAAGAAGATCGAGTTGATTCGATCGAGGTTATTATCTGCACAAAGTCGACAGAAAAGCTATGCAGATGGAAAGCGCCAAGACTTAGAATTTCAAGTCGGCGACCATGTCTTCTTGAAAATCTCTCCATCAAAAGGTATTGCACGATTCGGAAAGCGAGGAAAGTTAAGTCCGCGATTCATTGGACCTTTTGAGATTTTGGCTAAAATAGGAGGTGTAGCCTACCGTTTGACGTTACCACCAGAGCTGGCAAGGGTTCACAATGTATTCCACATATCCATGTTGAGAAAATATGTACATGATCCCTCGCACGTGATACGATATGAACCAATTCAAGTCAGAGAGGACTTAACTTTTGAAGAAAAGCCAGTGATAATTTTGTTCCGCAAGGAACAGGTGTTATGAAACAAAACGATTAAGCTAGTTAAAGTTTTATGGGAACTTGAAGATGTCATTAGAAGCAATCATCCTCAGTCATTTGATGACTAGTGTATATATAAATTTCGAGGATGAAATTTTTTGTAAGGAGGGGAGATTGTAACGACCCAAAATTTTAATATAATAAAATTATGTGTTTATGGGTCCTTAATGGAGGTTAATTAGTTAATTATTTGTTAAATTAATAAAAAGTGAACTTTGCTCGGGATTGAAGTGCACCGAGGAAATCTCAGTATCGTTTAGCAAAATTCGCACACAGTGTGCCGGTCGACTGCCGGGACACACCCCTACCGTATCGGTTCCGTCATGTACCATTTCACGGGACCGCGGGGCCATTATGTGTGATAAAATTGAGAAAAACAGAAATTTTTCATACTTCCAGAAATTAAGTGGGACCCAATATTTGTTAGAGATCCTAATAGAAATCCGTGCGGTTGGCACTAATGCGTGTCAGTCGGCCGTGGGAACTAATGTCTATCGTCTCGGCAGTTAGTTATCTCAAACGAAGAAACGACAACCTATTTTGTATTCGAAATGAGGAAATTAGTGGGTTTTACAATTTTCTTCCGGACTAAAGTGTAGCTGTCAAAACTCAGTATTTTTCCCCGAAATTTTTACAGTAGGTGTCGGACTGCTCCGAGTACGGTGACCTAAAGTTTCGTCAAAATCAGATGTCATTAAGTAGGATTACAGAGGCCATATATGCGAGAAAATACGGAATAATAGTCAAATGGTCAACCCGTTGACTTGGTCAACGGGGACCATTAATGGTGGTCATGTGCATGGCACATGACCCTTGCATTATAAATAGGGGCAGCCCCTTTTAATCTCACGGTTTTGTAACAGTGGGAGATTTCTGCCACAACAGATTTTAGAGAGAGAAAGTGAGGAGAGAGAAAGGAAGAGAGAGAAAGAAGAGAGAAGTGGGTCCTTGAGGTTTTTCGACGTCCCCGACGCGTTGGCGGCGTCCGATTTTCTCTCCGGCGTCTCGTTTTGCATGTAGAGAGAGAGAGAGAGAAAAAGGTAGAGAGAGAAAGTGGAGAGAGAAAGTTGCATGTGCTCTACCCCGGGGTTGATCGTCGTTGGGAACGCGTTGGTGACATCTGTTTTTGCCTACGAGGCTTCGAAACGCGTGAAACAGTAAAACCCCTATCTTTTCTTCTCCTTTTTCCGCTTATTTTGCTATATTATTTCATGTGATGTATATGCATGTCTTTTGACGTGAATGAAAAAGGGGCGGAGACCCCTATGTGATGTTGCGATTGTATGTGGTTTCTCGGGGAGCCTAGATCGGGTCCCAGGTAAATTGTATCGCCACTCTAGGGTGACGAAAAATTGTTTTGCATGTCTTGTAAAGCTATAGAGACATCCATTAGCTTGAAAACGTTCCCTAACGGGACGGTGTGTTACCGGTGTTGGTTCACGGGCGCGAGGCCCAAGTATTTCAGTTAATCAAGCGAGGCTTGGGTTAACTGGGGTTAACCTGTGGTTAAAAAATCTAACCACGGTTAAGTATAGTCCGTGGTTCCTCTTTGACTAGGTCAGGAGAAACGGTGTACAGTAAGGCCCGGGGTTCCTCCGTGACTGATAGTCGGGAGATGTCGGTCTGTTTGTCTAGGTCGTCCGTGGTGCCTCTTGGACTAGGTCAGGAGTGGCGGTGTCCTGCATGGCCCGTGGTTCCTCCGTGACTGATAGTCAAGAGATGTCGGAGTCCTAGGGAGTTTAAAGTGGTTGAACATCAGATAGTGTATAGTCCGGGGTTCCTCTCTGGGTGGGTCAGAAGATGTCGGCACCGTGTTTATCGGGGTCCCTTCTTGGTGGAACGTCAGGAGATGTCGGCATTGGTATAGATGTCGGGGTTCCTCCGTAGACTAGCCAGAAGATGACGGTAGGCAGGTTGGCCGGGGTTCCTTCATGACTGATACCCAGGGCGATAGTGGCAAATACACGGTAGATGTGGCCAGTCAATTGAATTGAAAAATATGTCCTTATTGGGTGAATGCCCATGTTGTGTGTGTAAGCTTCGGATACGAAGTGGTCTGAGTTGGTATACCCAGGGTTGATGTATTTGTTTGAGTTGGTGGACTCATGGTTCGGTATGGAATCATCGGATTCCAAGTGAGTTGGGTTGGTATACCCAAGGTTTGGTCATATTCAGGTGAAAGCCGGAACAGCGTGTGTGAGTCTAAATGACTCAATGTACTATGGTTATGATTTAGAGACTTTAAGCTAAACATTTGTGGGCTGTGGCCAATTAATAGAGTCTTAGGACTTGAAATGAAACATGATTGATGATCGAAACGATAATTTGGTAATATAATGCATTCATAATTGAACCTCATAATTGGAAAGTAATGTGAGGTCGGGAACCTCTGTTAGGGTGACGTAACCCTAAGTGACCCTGGGGTCATAATTTATTATATACTGTTCTATTTTACTCTAACATGCAAATTGAACTGCTTATTATATCATTATTGATGCGTGTTACTATGTGGAAAATAGTTTAGAAGGATTGTGGTTTTATTGAGCTTCATAGCTCACTAACTTTTTGTGTCAGCAGATCTCGGAGCTACTGACCAGTAAGTGGAAAGTCCAATTGGACATTTTGGAAGCTTGTACAAGTTGTACCCGGCGTGATAGAAGCGCCTACTTTTGTAAAACAAACTTGATGTAAATAATACAGGTATATGGTTTGTATGATGACTATTGTGATGACAGGTATTATTTGCTTTTTGGGAGCATCTGATAAATGTTTAAATTTTTCGCATTTTTGTGGGTAAAGTCTTCCGCTTGTATGATTTGACGAACGGACGCGTGTCTCGGAACTTGATTCCCTAGGCACGGGTTCGGGGCGTCACAGGTATGATTGTAATTTCACTATCAGATCTACTAGTTTAAAGACCACCCACTGTCAAGAGACTTGTAATTCTAATTACCTAATCTATCTCCCTTTCATTATCCATGTTGATCTTCCATCTTTGTTGTCACTTGTCAAGCTAGTGGTGGTTTATTTATTTATTATTATTTTTTGATAAATATCATAACAAAAAACTTTTTCTTCTTTCCAAGCACAAGCCAAGCCTTGACCCTTGAGAGTAGGGCTTGGGCCTAGCTAGTTTATCCTTGTAAGGGCTAGGGTTGAACCCTTACGAGTCAGGACGGGCCCTTAATAGACCCCGGCCGAAGCCCAGCAGTCCATTGACAGCCCCAGACATGACCTCTGCAAATTTGGAATGTATTCACAGCACATCTCCTAAAGAAGCCTCTAGTCTTTTTATTTTTGGTACCTAGGTTAGTAGGATCATTTAGTGGTTAGTAGGGTGGAGTAGATCACTTGCAGGTCGTCATCCATTGAGAATAGATCCCTCAACCTCTCTCACAAGAGAGGACAGGAGCAAGCGACAGGGTGAAAGCATATATCTTTTGATTATCTTATGTTCCATTTACGTATCCACAATATTTCTGTGCTTCCCTTATATTTTTTGCAAGATTTTCGGATGAAATATGGCGAACACAGAAAATTTTCGAAGCTCCAATTTTCACATTCAATTCAATTCTCTTGGTCAACTTTTGTTGTTTTCCCAATGGACGGGAAGGCTATGCACATGTAATCAGGGCGGACCCAGGTGGGGGCCTGTGGGGGCACATGCCTCCACTCAACTTCTAAAAAATTAGATTTTTTTTTTCATGTAATTTTGTTTAGTGCATAGCATGGGAATGAGGGCAGGCATGAGGTACCCCTAAACTTGAAAAAAAAAATATTTTTTTGAGTTGGGAACATATTCAATTGCAATTGTACTCTGCCCATAGGTCAAGACGTGTCCCTTTTAACTATCATTAAATATGGTTAAGATTCACCAACCCTTAGGGGGGTTCAACCATATAACTTTTGTTTTTAGAAAAAAAAATTAACCCTGAGGGTTAAAGTTCTAAATGGGGGCTATATTATTGTGATTGAACTGTCTTAATTTAATCGCAATTGGACAGGAACCGGACTCGTATTATTTATACTAAGTTGTTTAAGTATTTAAGGCATAATCATGGGACAAAGGGGCAGTTGTCCCCTAAAAACTATACTATAATATTATTTAATATGGCATAGCTATGGGGCAAGGGATCATATATCTTTTATACTATTTCATTTAATTATTTAACTGGGCATAGCCATGAGACAAAGGGACAGCTGACCGTAAAAAAGGAGAAAAGATACTTATAAGATATGCACAAAATGAATGGACGAAACAGCTCGAGAACTTAGTTATCAAAAAAAAAAAGTTTTCAGGGGCTATACTCCCGAACACCCATTCCCCTACACCCAGAATATTTCGTGATCGTGTAATCTTTCTTCACAAAATCTATCAACATTTACTATAATTTTCAATCAACCGTATATGAGTGCCCCCACTACTGGAAAATCCTGGATCCGTCATTTCTCGCCTGGACATTTTAGAGTAGGTCCTGCTCCCACATGTATGATGGGACTGACTTACCAATGAATGAAGTCAAGGTGGCTAAGTCATCAACCATATACTCTCGATATTTGTCTCGAAAAGTCCTTTGTAGGACATGTTTTGGTGAACCGAGATAGTGAAACACCTCATTTTGGCACTCATTCGATGTGCTACATGGAACTTCGTTCTCGCTTGTGCAAATATGAATCAATTAAAATAAATTAATGAAACGTAAAACAGTTTGCAGCTTCTTCAAGTGATTTCCTTCGATTATCCAATGGAGAAGGAAGAAGAAACCCGAAGGGTTTGTTTTAGACCATGAAATAAGTAGGTGTGAGTAGTTTTTTTTTAAAGCTTATGATAAATGTTCTTAAAAAGTCAAGGTGAGGAAATGAGCTTTTATGGGATAAACACTCACACCCCACTGGGAGCCTTCGAAATTCCATGCTTTGGTGAAAGAGATGGAAAATATGTGTATCCCACCTGCATGAGCCTCACTTGGAAGAAGCTGCAGCCATTGGTTCCTGAATAGAGCTGTTAATCGGTCAAATTCGGACCACAAAAACCTCGTATGAACCGGTTGGGTGTATTAAAGAATCTCCAAAGTACAAGCCCAAAAATGGCCTATGAACAACACGAATATAGCGTTTAAGTGTCTAACAATTACTTGATATATAATTGGTTGTAGTGGATGTTAGGGAATGAACCCTAAAACAAAATATGTGAGATATGAAAAATAGACAAAAAAATGAACAAGATCAAACACATGCAGAAACACAGATTTACATAGTTCCCTCAAGTTGAGGTACGTCCTCGGAGTCGTCGAGATTTCACTATGATCTGGAGCAAAAGAGAATTACAGAGTCGTGATCTAAAAATAATAGTAGCTGCCCATCCCTATTCTTAATAGTATTAGGGCCACATAACAAAAGCTGAAAATACCAAGTACCCCTCGAAAAATTCGCCTCGGGGGCTAACGCTCCTGAACCCCTATCTTATGGGCAAGGGGCCTTGCAACCCCCTGCCAACTTACCGGAAAGTTGGATCCGCGAGAACAAAGGTAGGATGTTCAGTCGAGACAGGCTCCACACTTGCTATCAGTGGAGTGAATTGGGCTCTCCTTTTTCTTGGTATATATGACGTGGTTAGCCTGCAACACCAGTTTAGTTTGGCTAGTATCTACACTAGTTAGTGAATGAGCATATCAACCGCCACACTCATATTAATGGACTCATTCCCGGTCTCCTTAATGTGAGGGATACACCTCTATTATCTGAGCCACAAGGTAGGTGTGGCGGGCACTCCTTTTCAGGTTGTTGTTAAACTTGAAAGAGGTACCTATTCTTGATTGAATTGAAAAACAATAACATCTCTCTTACTAGGTCAAAAATCAGTATAAACCACAGCCGAAAATTGTGGTACTTGGTTAAATAGGACGATTTCTAACTGCCGAAAAGACCGTTGTAAGAAGTAATGTTACTAATAAAAACGACGGCTTATGACCGTGGTAAATTAGTCGGGAAAAACCACGGTCTTTGACTGTCGTTTTATTTAGTCATAAATTACAGTCTAAACATTTTAAAAATAAACAACGTCTGTCGTTTTTCTAAAAAACAAGGAAAAAAATGTTTTTTCTATCCAAACAACAACTATAATACATTACAATATAGGAGAATGATTGTTGCGCATATGCGTTCTACCTAGTGGAACGCACAAACGTCCACAGGATGCCATGTGTCCCTTTTAACTTTTATAACTGTGGTTAAGGCTCTTTCACCCCTAGGGTTCATCCATCTAACCTTGTTTTTTATAGAAATAATCTCAAATTAGTTAACACTCATTAACTGTGGTTAAGATTCACTTATCCTTAGGGTTCATCCATCTAACCTTGGTTTTTAGAAAAATAACCTCAAATTAGTTAACACATTAACTGTGGTTAAGATTCACCCACTCCTAGGGTTCATCCATCTAACTTTGGTTTTTATTTAAATAATATATATTAACATCATGTTAATAAACTTAATCATGATTAAAAAAATAGATAAGTGGCGGGCTGTGGGCGCACCCACGCAAAGTATCAGTACCCTACAATATATTCAACATCACATTCAACAATTACATTATGCTACAATACATTCAACAATTAGATTAAACATCCAACCACCATAATACACTTCAGACACTAAACCGTCACTTCAATCACGATACAGTTAAAAAATTCAACTATTACTTCAAACACCTAACCATTACAATGTACTCACAAGTCCAAATCATCATATGTAAGATTTATTAAAAACACCATGTCATAACCAAACTTGTTAGTTATATATTATATATATGAAAATGATAACAAATAAATTACCAATTAAGTCTATATAATTTAACAAAATAGTTAAATTACACGTGAAAAGTCAAATAAACTCTATAGAAGGTTTGGGCCAAGTAATTATATATATATTTCCGGGTATAATATCTCAAAGTATCCCTTCTCCTTCATAAAATTCTGCATGGATATCATAGACTTCATCGACTATGATTTTATATGAATCGAAAGATGGTGTTGCATCTCTATTGATGCGTCCACTTGCAACAACTTTCCTCTTGAAATTCATCAATAAATAGCATGAGGATGCTACGTCAATAGAGACTCGAGGATAACTCATGAACGCTGCCTTACCTACAAACATTAGAAAAATATTATGTGTGACACTACACAAAATATTAATCATTTAAATATAATTCAATCTAACTTAATGACTAATACATGTAAAATTATAGCAGCAAATAATAAATCTTCTATCAACACACCAAAATGCATAAACAAGGCCAATGCACATTGATAATATATACATCTATTTATTTGAATTTTTGCATTAGATGTATAACAAGGCTAGATAAACAAAATTTTCTTCGGCAATAACCTCAATCTCGATGATCAAATTTCAATAAGTTTTAAAAAAAGAGTTTTGATGATGAAGCATCAATGACCATGTCATTACACGTAGATCCTGAGATGGTTCACATCGAAAATGCAAAACATACCTTTCTTAGTAATAAAATAAATTAGATTGGGCTGAGATGGTAATATGATTTTTAACTTAGTAATAATCTTTATGTTGGTGTAAGAAAATTATTAAGTTAGGGGGTTTATGCTAACTTTGTTTACTAAGTTAGGGGCATATATCAACAACATTTTTTTGTGCCCTAACCCATCAACGAGAGTTTTGTGTCCTTTGGAGATTGTGTTTGCGATAAAATCGATAACTAATAGGCTTGAAAGACAGTTACCAACAGTGGTTAATTATTAGCCAAACAACAGTCCATAATTTATCAACGGTTATTAGAGCACAGTCAATTTTATCGCAAACAAAACGTTGCATTTTCCTCTTTTTCACGTAGTCTCATCTTATTGTTTGAAGACTGTCTTCAAAAGCAGAATTCATACCCTAGAAGGTGATCTACTACATTGTGTTGATGTCACGTTTTGAGCAACACAAAGCCAAACTGTTGTTTTTTTCTTCTCTTTGTTGGTCCATTTAGGTCGAACACAAAGATTGATGGGAAATTTTCTGACTAACCCCCATGCTTATGGCCATTATTTCATATATCGTGATTTATGAAAAGTCCTAAATACCCCTCCTATACGAATCTTTTTACTTAGGTTTTGAAACCCAAAAAAACAAAAAATAAAGGAGGGAAGAGGAAGAAAAGCAAGTGATCTTCTCCCCCATCTCCACGAAACCTCATGGTGTCCCTCCTAAAAAAAAAAATGTAAAACCCTATTTATTCTTCTTCAAGTGAGTATTTTTCTTTATAAATGGTTGTTACCCAAGTATACGACCCTAGAGGGAGGTGAATAGGGTCTTGGAAAATTCAACATTCTTCCTAGTTCCTTTTTGTGGAATATGAAATTAATTAAGGAATGGAAACTAGAAATTCTATATTTGTGCAATAAAGAAAAATAGAGAAAGTTAGAGAGTGCAAACACTAAGAGTTTGTTCTTAAGATTTGGCAACCCGCCTACGTCCCTGCCTTTAAGCTTCCAACTTCAAGGATTCACCACAATTTTACTCGCATAGACTTCTTCACGGGTTAAGTCGAAACCTTTTACAATTTTCTTCCGAGTGAGAATCACACTTTTACAATCTTTTTCCAGGTAAGGATAAAACCTTGACATGCAAGAGAACACCCTCTCTTGACTTCTTCAAAGTTTTCACTTTAATGCAAGAATCCACCGATTTTGCTCCTTAGATGAGCTGATAAGATTGACTTACAGGCACTCTAGAAATCACTCAAAGATGTGAATTGAATAGCTCAAAAACAGAGATTGAGATTTCTAGGTTTTCTCAATAAATGAATCACTAAAGATTGGTGATAATTGAATTAGAGTTAATATGATTTTGACTATGTTGGATCAAGAGTTATTTTAAGATTGGTCATAATTGAATTAGAGTTAATATGATTTTGACTATGTTGGATCAAGAGTTGTCTTATTGCTCGGCTACTGTAGAAGATATGAATGTTGGTTCACCTGACCAATATTCAGGATTTCATGATACAAGGTCTTTACTTAAAGTGGCTCTTGAAAAGATTGGTAATGCCCATCTATCCATCCCTACATCAGAAATTATCCACCTTTCTTCCACATGTATGATTTCGAGTCTTGGGACTTTAGAACAACTTATAGATATCTTTGATATCCCTATTAACAATGAGGAAAGTTTTTTGAATGCTGAAGATAACTCCAAGAATCAATATGAATTAGAGATGGTTTCGGAGAAAGAAAGGTATAGCTCTCATCAGTTAAATAAAGAGATTGAATTAAATCATATGATTCCATCTGATAAATCTTGTTTGGATCATCATAGGTCTGAAAAAATTATGGAAGTTCATAATTTTCTCTCTCTTTCTGAATTAAAAGGTCTTAAATTAAAAGAAAATTCAACTTCTATGATAAATTTTCATCATTCTACGCATTATCACATGTGGAAGAAATTAACTCGAAGATTGGAAGGGTCTTACAACTATAATGATAATTTTAAATTTGTCAATATTCTAAGCGAATCTTGTCAATTTTATGAATATCATGTTGACATACCTTATCCTTTGTTAAAGGATATTGATTTATTTAAGGAAGAAGGTAAAAAATTCTCTCAAAGATTGCTTAACTCTGAATTGTTTTCTACCTTTCAATCTACAACTTCTAAGAGAAAATTAAAGGAAAAAATAGGAAGAATGCGAATGTTTCTGATAGAATTACTAGATCTAGAACTACGGTTCCTCTCTTGGTTACTGAATATAGCAAAGGTATCGATGAATAATTTTCTTCTTTGGAATATAAGAGGTATTGGTAATTTTGCTTCTAAAACTAGACTTAAGCAATTAATATTATCTAACAAAATTTTGCTGATTGCTATTATGGAACCCAAAATTTTTTTTGACTCTATGCAGGATATTTGCTCTTTCATTGGGATGGATAATCACTTAGATTCTTCCTTGTCTCATTCTAAGATTTGGCTTTTTTGGAAGAGTCATCTTCAAGTTTCTTTCATCTCTTCTACTGACCAAATGATCATAGTAGATGTCTCCTTTGCTAGTTTTTCTCCCATCAGATGCGGTTTTGTTTATGCTAAATGTACTAGTAGAGAGCGACTGTCTCTTTGGTCAGATCTTTGTACTTCCTTCTCTTCTTTCTTAGGTCTATTTTGCATTGGAGGTGATTTTAATGCTATCTCTAATTCTGAAGAAAAGTTGGGTGGTAGGGATGTCAATATTGAATCCCTCACTGATTTTAACGGTATGATTAATGATTTGGGTTTGATGGATGCAGGTTTTATTGGTAATAAATTTACTTGGTGTAATAATCAAGCTGGTTTAAATCGTATTTATGCTTGTTTGGATAGAGTTCTTTTGAGTCCTGATTGGAGCTTTCATTTTGCTTTTTCTTTGGTTTCTCACCTATCTAGATTTGCTTCTGACCATTCTCCCCTTCTTTTTACTTTTGGCAAGGATATTTCTAGGACTCCTTCCTTTTTCAAATTTCAACAAATGTGGATTCATCATCTTGATTTCTTAAGAGTTGTTTCTAAATCCTAGGATCTGCTTATTTCTTCTAATCCTCTTATAGTCTTTTTTGCTCAAGCTTAGAAGACTTAAGATTTCTCTTAAGAGTTGGAATAAAAATGTTTTTAGAAATATTTTTCAAAAAATCAAAGATTTCGAATTGCAAATTAACAGCCTTGAAGAAGTCCTTCAAAATAATTGGAATATTGATAAAGCTACTCAGTTTAATAATATTAAAGATGGGATGCAAACTGTTCTCTTACAGGAAGAGATTTACTGGCGCCAAAAGTCTCGTATTAAATGGCTTCAAGAAGGTGATAATAATACCAAATTCTTCCATATGATCTCTAATTCTAGGAGAGGTAAGAACTATATCTCTCGTATTCAAGATCCTCAAGGTAATTGGTTGGAATCGAGAGATGATATTGGTAATGCAGCTGTTTTGCATTTTAAAAATCTCTTATCCTCTTCTAATTGCAATATTGATCAAAATCTTATATCAATCATATTCCTTGTCTTATTTTAGAAGAGGATAATAATGCGATTTCTATTTCTCCTACTTTGGATGAAATTAAAAAAGTGGTTTTTAGCATGTCTGCAGATAGTGTCCCTAGTCCTGATGGATTTTCGGGGCATTTTTATCATTCTTGTTGGGATATTAGCAAAAATGACCTTTTTAATGCTATTACTTCTTTCTTTGTTTATACAAATATTCCAAAAGCTATTAATGCAACTGCTATTGCTTTAATTCCAAAATGTAGCTATCTTATATCTTTTTCAGATTTTAGACCTATTAGCCTTTGTAATTTCCTTTACAAAATTATATCGCGTTTATTGTCTGATAGAATAGGTTTGTTATTACCTACTATTATTTCTGAAGAACAAAGTGGTTTTGTTAAGGGTAGGAGTATTACTGATAACATTAATTTAGCTCAAGAGATGGTTCAGGACATAGATAGACCTTCTCCAGGAGGTAATATCATTTCAAACTTGACATGTCCAAAGCCTATGATCGTATGGGATGGAAATTCATTATAGCAGTTTTACAAAAGATGAGCTTTAATTATGCAGTTAACAGATTGATTTATGCTTGCCTATGTAATCAATTATTTTCCATCATTATTAACGGTAGTCTTCAAGGTTTTTTTCAGAGCACGCGTTGTCGCGCCCCAAAATACCCCCTAGGAGTTTTGGGATACTTTAGGCGTGACTATACGTACCTGCCAAACCATCCTACCATGAACATGATAATTACAGTACTAAAACAATGATAATCAGAGCGCGGAAGCTAAACATAAATGCGAAAGCGTAAACTAACTTTTCATTTCTTCTATAGTTCTCAAAATGGTATTCCCAGTGAACATCTATACAAAACATGTCTAAGTCTAAGGTGGACAGGCCCACCTATCAAAATGCCAAAAATAGATAAGCACCCTCTCGTACTCTCCCCTCAACAGTAGTTGAGGTACGGCCACACGTCAAAGTCTCGGTCCGCCTGAGACTGCAGTGGGATAGACAGCTCTCTCTCCTCTATGTACTCTTCCTCGACCCAAGGCTCCGGGTCGAGGGCTCCCTCAGTACCTGCCGACATGAAGGTATGGTTGAGCATGGAATACTCAGCGAGTACAAGCTACTAGTTAACCATGCAATAATGAACACAACAACAGTAATACAGTACAACGTAGAAATCAGAGCATTACATAAGAAATAGCATAAGACATGGTACAATACAATCATTTTGACGTTCGTGCATGAATGCGAAAACTCCGATAAAACTCGTGCTTGAAGACTCATTTCCTATCTTGGTATGCCTTGTAGAAATCATGTATGCGTGCATGCATGAATGCCTTGTCATCATCTTGTAAACTTTCATCTTGTAACTTGTGAACCAGTGGCTAGCACCCGAATCTCCCTGGGCTGCCAACCTCCTTGATATATGGTTTTCTTGTGAGCCAGAGGTTAGTACCCTAATGTCCCTGGGATACCAACCTCCTTGACAATATGTGATTTTTATTACTTGTTTAGTTTTCTTGTGAGCCAGAGGCTAGTACCCGAATGTCCCTGGGCTACCAACCTCCTTGACAATATGTGATTTGGGTTTTTTTGTGAGCCAGAGGCTAGTACCCGAATGTCCCTGGGCTACCAACCTCGTTGACATGCAATATTTTCTTGTTGGTTATTATATGCATATGCTCTTGAAATCTCGGTTCATGCACATGTGTGCTCATATACGTGTCAATAGTACAATCATGAAAATAAGGATAACAAGAGAGATATGACCTCACAATTCATTCAATTCATAGTACATGCATATGGCCATTTGAGTAATTAACATGGTATTTAAATCAATTCACCATTCATTAAAATACATGCATAAGGCCTATTTCCATTTTCTTCATTCAAATCATTATTTCATAGTTTAGGCATTTTGTCAAACACATCACATGCAAGGTTCCTCCATAGTTAATCTTCTTCTTTTTAGTGTATATTTTCCATCCAATAATCAAAGTGAGTTCATTATTGGTAAAATGCCCATCCTCCATCCTCCATTACACATACCACACATATCACATATCATACATTCGGCATCCCATCGCCTCAATTAATCTCTCATCCACACATCCATATCATTTTCTTTTTCTTGTTTATAATTATTAGAGATGATACATTTTACAAGGAAGGAAACATACTAACATGAATCACATTTCACATAGAAAACCTAGATTATTGCTAGGGGAAGTTAGTAGGGTGTACTAACCTTAGATCAAGGCTTGATCTTGGTAGGAACCTTGATTTGAGCTCCAACTTGAAAGGAGGAAACCTTTTCTTGAGGGAGACTTGGTTTGGGGAAGAAAACCCTCTTGAAATACCTTGGAGAATGCTACCCTAGCTTGAGAACGAGATCCCCCACGAGCTTGAGCCTTGAACTTGAAGCAATCCAAGTTTGAGGATGATCTAGGGTTGTCAAACCCTTTGATTCCTTCTCCAATGGAAACCCTAGGTGCAAATCCCCTTCTCCTCTCTCTCTAACTCTCAAAAACCCTCTAAGTATGTTGAATAAGCCCTAAAGGCTCGGGCAAGCCTTATGAAGTAAGGGTTTAACACCCGAAAGACCAAAATGCCCTTACTGAAATTTCTGCAAAAACGCGAAGACCGAGCGATCGGTGGTTATGACCGATCGATCAGTTGCCTACCGAGCGATCGGTGTTCTGACCGAGCGACTGGTCAAAAGTCTGCTCTCTGGAAAATTTTCCCATACAAAATTTTTGACCAGTCGATAGCTACCGATCGATTGGTTTTGGACCGATCGATCGCTAAATGGACCGAGCGATCGGTGCTCTGCAGGTCTGGACTGTTTTGACCATATCTTTTGACTCGCTCGTCCGATTTCGACGATTCAGCTTGCGTTGGATTCGTCTTTCAAAAGGAACATTTTTGATGTTTCAGAATTCCCAATTTCTCCCTTATTTATTTATTAGACCACGAGAAAGGCCAATTAGTTATGAAAGTACTATTCATTAAATATAGAAAAGTCCGGGGTGCTACACGCGTGGTCTTCGCCAAGGTGACCCTCTCTCTCCTACCCTTTTTATTATGGCTGAAGAAGTCCTTAGCAAGGGTCTGAAAGCTATATCTGAAAGTCTATCTCAAAATTATAAATTGGGCAGGTATGGTTTCCCGATCTCTAATCTTCTTTTTGCAGATGATACTTTAATCTTTTGTAATGGTAGGAAGCACAACATTAAAAAAACCTTTGATTTTATTCATGCTTATGAGATTTCTTCGGGCCAACTTCTTAATAAGGCTAAAAGTGCTTTCTATTGTTCTTCTAAAATGTCTAGGGCTAGAAATCTTGCTATCTTTAATTGGATAGGGATTCCTAATAAGAACTTTCCTTTCACATATCTTGGTGTCCCCATTTATAAAGGGTGATTAACAAATGTTTATTTTAATTCATTAATTGATAAAATTCTCCATAAAATTGTGGCTAAAAGGGTAAGTTCTTATCTTTTGGTGGGAGACTCATTCTTATTAAACATGTTTTATCATCAATTCCTATCCATCTTCTTGCTGGTATTCATGTTCCGAAAGGTATTTCTGACCTTATTGATAGATATTTGGCTAAATTCTTTTGGAATAATAAAAGTGATTCTAAAAAACGTCACTGGATAAATTGGAATTCTTGTACTCTTTCCCTCTTAGAAGGTGGCTTAGGCATTAGGAAAATGCACGATTTTTCCTCTGATTTTAGATTTAAGCAAGTTTGGAAGCTTTACACTTATAATAATTTGTGGTCAAAATTTATTAAATCTAAATATCAAATTAATCATATTTGGTATGCGACATCTAGTCCCAATTCTTCTAAAACTTGGATTCAAATTACAAAATATAGTAAAGATGTAGTCTATAATTCGACTACTTTTATTGGTAATGGAACTGAAATAAATTTTTGGTTGGACTGTTGGTTTGGAGAGGACCCTTTTATAATGTTATCTACTTCTACTCCTAATAACTTTCCTTCTATTTCAGATATGCTTGATAATAACGGTCAATGAGATTTTAGCCTTGCTAGAGATCATTTACCTGAGTTTATTATGACTGATATTAGATTTGCAAGTTACTTTACTTCTGATTCAAAAGATTCTTTCATTTGGAAGTTAGGTCTTAAAGGTAATTTCTCTGTAAAATCAGCCTGGGAATTTATTAGATATTCTTCCAATCAGATAGACTGGTCCAGGTATGTTTGGTTTAATATTATTTCCAAGAAAATTCAGGTTTTTGGCTGGAAAGTTATGTATAGTGCGGTCCCTATTGATTCTATGGTTCAATCTGTGGGAATCCCTCTAGCTAGTTGTTGTTCTTGCTGTTCTCAAGGTAATATTGAAACATTATCTCATCTTTTAATACATAGTGATATTGCAGGTGAAATATGGAGAACTTTTGGCAATCTTTGCTCTATTCAATTGCTCATTGGGGATAATATTCAGTGTTTACTCATGCGATGGTTTAGAGCGTCAGATAGACAGCATAATGTGGTTCTCATTTTTCTCCCCCTTATTATTATTTGGGAGATTTGGAAAGAAAGATGCTCTCGAAGATATAAGGATGTGAGTAAGCCTGTAGATGTGATCATTGCCAAAATTTATAAATGGATGGTGGAGCTGGGTTCATTACCTTATAAAAAACCTTTGGATCTTTCTATTTTAAATTGCCCATATATTGTCTCTCATCAAAGATCCATCATCTCCGTGGTCAAATGGATTAGACCTCTTTAGGTTAGAATGAAATTGAATGTGGATGGAGTTGCAAAAGGTAACCCGGGCCTAGCAGGTGAAGGAGGTATTATCCGAGATTTTTCTGGAGAGATGATTGCCTGTTTCTATGCATTTTATGGGAATTGTTCAAACTATATTGCAGAAACTAGAGCTCTTTTGGATGGGCTTACTCTTTGCCAAAAGCTCGGCATTAGACAAGTTGAGGTTGAATCTGATGCTAAAAATCTTGTTGAAGCTTGGAAGGGTTCTTTACGCCATCCTTGGAATGTGTGGTATTAGAATAAGAAGATACATCAAGTAAGGAATATTTGGTCTTCCATTAATCATATCTATAGAGAGGCTAACATGGTAGCTGATTTTCTTGCTAATAAAGGTTGTAATACTCAATCTTTAGGAGAAATTTTCCCACATCATGATAACTCTTCTAGACTTCAAGCTCTTAAATCTCTTGATAAAGCAGGGTGTGGTAATGTCAGAATGGTTCACAGGGTTTGAGTTTGTTGGCTTGTTGCTTTGTATAGGGGTAAGGTTTCTATCGCCCCCCCCCTTTTTTTTTTCCTTCTTTCTTTGTAGTGTCTTTGGAGGGGTAAGGTTTTATGTCCCCCCATTTTGATCTTTATTATTAATAAACTAGTAGGGGTCCACCAAACACCCCACTCCTTCTGAGTGGTTTAATTTTTTTTTAAAAAAAAAAAAAAAACTTTTAGTTCTTGGATCAATAGAGCTGTTGGGGAAACATTAAATGCCAAACTAGCTGTTTAAAAACTAGTCATTGGAGTAATTTGGGCATTTCCTACAGGAATTTGTCGACGAGTCTGAGAAGACTCTTTGAATTCATTAGTAGGTTCTAAGGCAGAAAATTACAGAACTTTTAGTAACTCCTATTCGTTGACGAGTTCAGTTAGGCTCTTGGGAGTCGTCGACGTGTCGCGACCCAAAATACCCCCTAGGAGTTAGGGATACGTTGACTTGTGACCGCCGTATCATACCTCCAATATGATACATAAGGCACACATGGAAACCTGTCAGAGTACATAGACAACATAGAGGAAATGATTTATAATGCACAGTGGAAACAAAATGCACTAAACATAGTTGAAGCAAAGTAAACACTCCTATTACTTGGTCCAAACGTGAACCAACAAAATATACATGTATGCAAATATCTAAAAAGGGTGGAGTGGACAAGTCCCACTCTCACTTAACAAAATATCAAGTATCCTTCTAAATCGATCAACAGAAATTGAAGTCACGACACCTATCTAACAAACTATCGTCCTGGTAGTGGTCCATAGAAGGCTCCGGGTTGAAGTACTCTTCCTCTACCCAAGGTTTCGTGCCACACAAATCAAAAGGAACCCGAGCACCTGCCGATGATAAAAAATATCGGCTAAGTGTGGAATACTGAGCGTATACAACTACTAATAATAAAGCAATAAGCATAGAGCATGCGAATCATGGAGAATGAAATCCTTAAAACATGTAAGGGCGTGGAAACCGTGAAATAGCATGTGAGATGAGATCCAAAAACCAAAAACCAAAACCAACACCATGTGAGTCAAGCGATAATCATAGCCTTGCGAGTTCTTATGAGTTCATAGAGTTCATGGAGTTCCTTAGAGTCATTATGATCCGTAGACATAGAGCAATACCGTAGAGCACATTCATAGAGCGAAACATAGAGATCTTAGAGTATTTCATTTATGATCCTTAGAGCTTGTGAGACGATCTTAGACATTATCATAGAGTTCTTGTGAGTGTATCATGATCCTTAGAGCTTGTGAACCGATCTTAGAGATATCATAGAGTTGCTTAGAATCATTCATATAAGTCATTTATTCAAACCCTTTTTCGTAGCATTGATGAAATCCATGGAAAACATCGATTTATATGAGGCATACGAGCATATGAGCATACGAGAGTACTAGCATATTTTGACACCCAAAAGCTCTTAGAGGCATTAAATCAAACACTTAGAGTGCATCATAATGATAACTTACATCAAGTAGAACACAACCCTTTTTCCACATAACAAATCAAGGTACATATATAGTAGATAATATGAAGAACAACCCAAGGTAACTAGTAGTATTACTAGATTGGTAGTAGAGTGTATCTACCTTATTGAAATCAGTGATTTTGATTCCAAAAGCTTGAGACAAGTGAGAACCTTGAGTTCTTTGTCAAGAACACCAAAGGAATGGAAGGATCTTGATCTTCCTTCAAGCTTGAGCAGCACCTAGCTCCCTCCTTCTTCCTCTTCAAAAGCTCTCAAAATAGGCTACAAAGGGTTTCTGAAAAAACCCTAAGGCACGAACCCAACCCTAATATAGGCAAAGGGTAGTGGCTAAAGTCTTAAACACCCTTAATGAAGAAAATTTGTGTATGATCGAGCGATCGGTGACTGATCGGTCGATCGGTGGTTTCAACCGAGAGATCGATTGAAAACACCCTCTCTGGAATTTTTCTCCATGCAAAAAAGTTAACCGTTCGATAGCTACCGAGCGATCAGTATAAGACCGGTCGATCGGAGGTTATCACCGAGCGATCGGTGGTCCCCTGTTTTCTGCAAAACCCTGTTTTCACTACTTGAATCTTCTCTAATCTAATTTTAACACTCCTTTTATGCTTAAACACAATCCTTAAGCATATATTGACCGATTAGAACATGTACGCCATAAATCCAACCACGTATATTAACATAAGGCCCATTAGTGTACAAAACCACACTTGGGCACTATTTACACACTATTCACTATTTAGTGAAAGATGGATTCGGGGTTCTACATCCCTCCCCCTTTACAAGAATTTCGTCCTCGAAATTAGAACAATACCAAAACATAACAATAACAAAATACATACCATCCAACAAAAAAACTACTCAAACAGGTGAGGGTACTTGTCCTTCACTTTGGCTTCTCACTCCCATGTAGCCTTTTCCTTGGAATGATGCTGCCATTTCACGAGGACCAATGGGATAGTCTTGGTGTGCAAAACTTGATCTCGATGATCCAAAATCTAAACTGGTTGCTCAACCAAAGTAAGATCCTCTTGAATCTCCACGGGATCAAGAGCAATGATGTGTGAAGGATCCGGAATGTATTTCCTAGGCATAGAGACATGAAGGACATTATGGACCACTGCCATGTGAGGCGGTAGGGCTACCCTAAGCAACCTCACCAACTCGAGTGATGATCTAAAATGGCCCCATGTACCTAGGGCTGAGCTTTCCTTTCCTCCCGAATCACATGATTCCCCGACTCGGCGAAATCTTCATAAAGACCCGATCCCCAACTTGGAATTCCAAATCTCCGCGGCGAGTGTCCACATAGCTCTTCTGCCTATCCTGAGCAGTTTTCAATCGCTCCCTGATGACTTTGACCCTTTCTGTGGTCCGCTCAATGAACTCAGGACCGAGTACCTTTCTCTCACCAACTTCATCCCAATATAGAGGGGATCTACAACTACGACCATATGAAGCTTCAAAAGGTACCATTTGGATACTTGCTTGGTAACTGTTGTTGTAGGCGAACTCAACCAATGGCAAGTGTTTCTCCCAACTACCTTGAAAGTCCAACATTCCCATCAGTTTGAGGATGGAAGGCAGTGCTGAAATCTAAACGAGAATCCATAGCACTCTGAAAAGTTTTCCAGAATCTAGAAGTGAACCTAGGGTCTCGATCAGACACAATGGAAACTGGCACACCGTACAGACGAACCACCTCCTTGACATACAAGGCTACTAACTGATTCGAATTAAAAGTAGTCCGATATGGAATAAAGTGTGGAGACTTAGTCAATCTATCTACTATCACCCAAATAGCATCGGAGCCCTTCACCGTCCGTGGCAAACCCACGATGCAATCCATCGAGATACTCTCCCATTTCCATTCTGGAATAGGAAGGGACTGTAAAAGACCTGCCGGCCTCTGATGCTCGGCCTTCACCTGCTGGCACACCAAACATCTAGAAACATACTCAGCAAATTCTCTCTTCATGTTTTGCCACCAGTAGTACCTCTTGAGATTCTGATACATCTTAGTACCTCTCGGATGTACCGTGTACTTGGATCGGTGAGCCTCGTCCAAAACCTCACCCCTCAACACTGTGTCGGTGGGAACACACAACCTGCCTTTGAATGTAATAGCACCATCACCATTCAAAGCGAACTCCTGACTGTAACTACTAACCAACTTGTCTCGGTAAGCAAGCAACTCAACATCCGAATTCTGTAACTCCTTAATTCAGTCCAAGACATGCGGCCTAACCGCGATGTTGGACATCACCAGTCTGTAGGTGACATGCTTGAGAGTAGTGTCCAAGTTACACATATCATGCAATAACTTCCACTCTTGTACTCTCAAGTGAGCCATAACCTCGTAGGGCTTCCTACTAAGAGCATCGGCTACCACGTTAGCCTTACCTGGATGGTACTGGATAGAACAATCATAGTCCTTCACGAACTCCATCCATCGATGCTGCCTCATATTTAGTTCTTTCTATAAGAAGAGATACTTTAAGCTCTTGTGGTCCATGAATACCACAAACTCTTTCCCATAGAGGTAGTGACACCAAATTTTCAGCACAAATACGACTACTGCAAGCTCTAAGTCATACGTGGGGTAGTTTTGCTCATGCTCCTTCAATTGATGGGAAGCATACGCAACCACCTGCTTATGCTGCATAAGAACACATCCGAGTCCGACTAGTGAAGCATCACTATAGACTTCGAAGCCACCGCTTCTAAACGGAACCATGAGAACAGGGGCTGTGGTAAGCCTCTTCTTCAACTCCAAGAAACTTGCCTCAGACTTTTCACTCCAAGTGAACTTAGTGTGCTTCCGCGTGAGGTAGGTAAGCGGAGCTGTTAGGCTTGAAAATCCCTCCATGAACCTCCTGTAGTATCCTGCCAGGCCGGGAAAACTACGAATCTCGGTAACACTCTTCGGCCTTTCCCAATTCATCACTGTCTTAATCTTCGTAGGATCAACTAAGATACCCTCGGCTAACACCACATGGCCAAGAAAAGATAACTTGTTCAGCTAGAACTCGCACTTGCTCAACTTAGCATATAGACTATGTTCTCGAAGAGTCTGCAATACAAGGCGGAGATCTCTCGCGTGATCATCCTGTGACTGTGAGTACACAAGGATATTATCTACAAATACGATCATACACTGATCGAGAGACGATCTGAACACCCAGTTCATCAGATCCATAAATACTGCCGGCGCGTTAGTCAGCCCAAAAGACATGACCAAAAACTCTTAATGACTGTATCGAGTCCTGAATGCCGTCTTCGAAATGTCTTCCTTCTTAATCTTCAACTAATGATAACCAGATCGAAGGTCAATCTTTGAGAAGAACCTTGCACCCTTCAATTGGTCAAACAAGTCGTCTATCCGAGACAATGGATAACGATTCTTGATCGTGACTTTGTTCAATTGCCTGTAGTCAATGCACATCCGCATCAACCCATCATTCTTCTTCACGAAGAGCACCAGAGCTCCCTAAGGTAAGACATTTGGCCGGATAAAGCCAAGGCCCTGCAATTCTACCAACTGGTCCTTTAATTCCTTAAGCTCAATAGGGGCCATCCTATATGGAGCCCTAGAAATTGGTGCCGTGCCTGGAGCTAACTCAATCACAAACTCGATTGCCCGATCAGGAGGTAATCCCGGTAAGGTCTCCGAAAAAACATCCATATATTCACATACAACCGGAATGGATGTGGAGTCTTGTACTTCTACATTCTCGAGACAGAGAGCTGCAAAGCGAGTAATGTCTCTCTTCTGAAGTCCCCTGAAATGAAATGGCTTCAACCCAGTGGGTTTAAAATTCACCACCTTCTCAAAACACGCCACGTGTCCATGGTGAGCTGAGAACCAATCCATACCTAGGATAACGTCGAAATCCCAATCCTGAAACCCCAGAATGATCAAGTCGGCTGGCAACTCGTGCTGCATGACTTGCACAACACTGCCCAGATACACTTTATTTGTCTCAATAGACTTGCCCAATGGAGTCAAAATGGACAACTTCCGAGGTAGCTTACTCGGCTCGGACATAAAGCCTTTGGCAAAGCTTGGTGAGACGAATGAGTGAGTGGATCCCGTGTCGATCAACACCCGTGCCAAGCATTCATTTACTAGCAATGAACCTGAGAATTATAACTACCCAAGTTATATTATACCACATATCTAGTACATATAGATACACACATAGTGAAACACCACATAGAATACATACACATAACATATCATGGCAACTCTAGAACTTTAACAATATCAAACTCGACCATACCTTGCACAACATCATCAGATGCCTGTGCGTCTCTATCCGTCATGGCAAAGAACCTGCCCTGGTTTGCCTGACAAGGCTGCTGGGTGGGCGGCAAGGATTGAGAGACCTGAGATGAAGACCCCTGAAGTGAAGTTTGCCTGCCTGGAGGCTGAACTCCCTGTGGCCCAGTCTGTGATTGCTTGCGCAAGCAATCTCGAATCACGTGGCCAACCTCACCATAGTGGAAGCATCCACCTGATAATCTACGGTAGTCCCCTGTCTTGTGCCGACGACCACATATGGCGCACTCCTCGAATGCCTGCGATGTGGAGGAAGCCGGAGGCATAACCCTCGTAGCTTGTGATGTCGTAGGACGCGGTGCTTGAGGCACGAAAGGAGACCTCTGAGCTGACATCGACTGAGAGAACTGGTAAGCTGCAGCCCTAGTCCTCTTCTCGGACTGTGACGAACCACTAGATTGTCCCCGAGATATGCTTATCCCAAAGCCACTATCTCTCCTCCTGATAAACTCTTCTGTATTCTTCTCGACGATCTTCGCCTTTCCTACTATCTCCCTCCAAGATTCCACTTGGAGAATGGACACCCTATCTCGGATGAAAGCCTTCAAACCCATTTCAAACTTCTTAACTCGTAGGTCTTCAGTAGCAACCAAGTGTGGAGAAAATCTTGACAACTCGGTGAACTTAGCCTCATATTCCGCTATGCTCATCGTCCCTTGCTCCAAAAGCATAAACTCCCTCGCCTTCTATTCCCGAATGAATTGGGAAAGTACTGCTCATGGAAAGTTTCTAGGAACTCTACCCATGTCTAGGGTTCCCCTGCCTTTGCAACATCTCTCTGCCTTTGGGCAGCTCTCCACCAGTGTTCGGCTTCACCTTCCATCACGAAGGAAGCCCATTCAACTCTTTGTTCCTCAGTAGACTGGAGAGCCCAAAAATTCTTCTCCAACTGCATTATCCACGCCTCTACCACCATTGGGTCCAGAGTACTATAAAATGTCGGAGGTCGTAGTCTTCGGAAATCTTCGAGTCCCGTGGTGTGATGCACCGGTGTAGGCACAGGAGTAGCCAGTGGGGTAGGATTAGGTCTGGTTGCCAACAAAGCCAAAGTCTTCGCTATAGAATCCATAGCATTCGTAATGTAAAGCGGCTCTTCCTCTCTCGGAACCTCACCCTCGGATCTCCAAGTATGGTAACCACGACCCTGAATACCGCGTCTCATGATATCAAATCCTGAGATCAATTGGCAAAACATGAGTCTAACTTGGATACCAATCCTCATACAACATATAGTAATTCAATAATCATGAAGTGCTAATACCGCATATAGTATACACATAAGAACACAATTACAACTTAGTTTATTCTAGCGTAGCTAAGATTCTTGTGTTGGGATACCTCTTCCTTTGGAATGAGACTAAGAACATAGTCTAAACTAGAACCTAGAATGGGATCCTAGACCGACCTAAGGATTCACATGTTACTGGCTATGTTATGGTAACAGAATAGACGACATTTCCATCTGAGTTCTAAGTTCAACTCATAGGAAATACTTTCGCTTAGCCCAAGGGAAACCGATCCTTAGAGCAGAACAACTCTAGTTCCAACTTAAAAGACACTAGCCTATGTGACCTAATGCCTTAGCTTTGATACCAAGTCTGTCGCGACCCAAAATACCCCCTAGGAGTTAGGGATACTTTGACTCGTGACCGCCGTATCATACCTCCAATATGATACATAAGGCACACATGGAAACCTGTCAGAGTACATAGACAACATAGAGGAAACGATTTATAATGCACAGCAGAAACAAAATACACTAAACATAGCTGAAGCAAAGTAAACACTCCTATTACTTGGTCCAAACATAAACCAACAAAATATACATGTATGTAAATATCTAAAAAGGATGGAGTGGACAAGTCCCACTCTCACTTAACAAAATATCAAGTATCCTTCTAAATCAATCAACAGAACTCGATGTCACGACACCTATCTAACGAACCATCATCCTGGTAATGGTCCATAGAAGGCTCCGGGTCAAAGTTCTCTTCCTCTACCCAAGGTTCTATGCCACAGAAATCAAAAGGAACCCGAGCACCTACCGATGATAACAAATATCGGCTGAGCGTGGAATACTCAGCGTATACAACTACTAACAATAAAGCAATAAGCATAGAGCATGCGAATCATGGAGAATGAAATCCTTAAAACATGTAAGAGTGTGGAAACCATGAAATAGCATGTGAGATGAGATCCAAAAACCAAAAACCAACACCATGTGAGTCAAGCGATAATCATAGCCTTGTGAGTTCATAGAGTTCATGGAGTTCCTTAGAGTTATTGATGATCCGTAGAGACATAGAGCAATACCGTAGAGCATATTCATAGAGTGAAACATAGAGATCTTAGAGCATTTCATTTATGATCCTTAGAGCTTGTGAGACGATCTTAGACATTATTATAGAGTTCTTGTGAGTGTATCATGATCCTTAGAGCTTGTGAACCGATCTTAGAGATATCATAGAGTTGCTTAGAATCATTCATATATGTCATTTATTCAAAATCCTTTTTCGTAGCATTGAGGAAATCCATGGAAAACATCGGTTCATGCGAGACATACGAGCATATGAGCATACGAGAGTACTAGCATATTTTGACACCCAAAAGCTCTTAGAAGCATTAAATCAAACACTTAGAGTGCATCATAATGATAACTTACATCCAAGTAGAACACAGCCTTTTTTCCACATAACAAATCAAGGTACATATATAGTAGATAATAAGAAGAACAACCCAAGGTAACTTGTAGTATTGCTAGATTGGTAGTAGAGTGTATCTCCCTTGGTGAAATCAGTGATTTTGATTCCAAAAGCTTGAGACAAGTGAGAACCTTGAGTTCTTTGTCAAGAACACCAAAGGAATGGAAGGATCTTAATCTTCCTTCAAGCTTGAGCAGCACCTAGCTCCCTCCTTCTTCCTCTTCGAAAGCTCTCAAAATAGGGTACAAAGGGTTTCTGAAACCCTAAGGCATGAACCCAGCCCTTATATAGGCAAAGGGTAGTGGCTAAAGTCTTAAACACCCTTAATGAAGAAAATCTGCATATGACTGATCGATTGGTGGTACAGACCGAGCGATCGGTGACTAACCGGTCGATCGGTGGTTTCAACTAAGAGATCGGTTGAAAACACCCTCTCTGGAATTTTTCCTCATACAAAAAAGTTAACCGTTCGATATCTACCAAGCGATCAGTATAAGACCGGTCGATCGGAGGTTATCATCGAGCAATCGGTGGTCCCCTGTTTTTTGCAAAACCTTATTTTCACTACTTGAATCTTCTCCAATCCAATTTTAACACTCCTTTTATGCTTAAACACAATCCTGAAGCATATATTGACCTATTAGAACATGCACGCCATAAATCTAACCACGTATGTTAACATAAGGCCCATTAGTGTAAAAAACCACACTTGGGCACTATTCACACACTATTCACTACTTAGTGAAATTCGGATTCGGGATTCTACACAACGAGTCCACTGAATTTTTATATAATTTCATCTTTTGAAGACCTTAATGATGGGAATGGTTTCCAAGGTCTTTTGACTTTCCTTAGCCAATATTTTTCTCATTCTTTGAGATGTCCTAGGACCTTAGATTGATATTCAATTTATTCTTAGGCTCTATTTATCTCATTCTTTCAGATGTCCTACAGCCTTAGTTTGATATTCAATTAGTCTTAGGCTCCTATGGTCAATCTAGATACTTTGAGCAGTCAACTTTTCACACTTTGAGGACTTCTTACATAAGTCCTATACTCTTAGAAATGTAAAAATAAAACACTTAAGCTTTGTTGAAAGTTTCCCTCCAATCTTGAACTTGGATCCTCATTTTAACTTTGTCTTTAGATCCTTCATTATTGTTCATGATCTGACTTGGACTTTGGGTATGATCATTAAAATTTTCAATTTGATCTTTGTCTTGAGTGATCTTCATCTTGATTTTTGATGGCTTGCATATGGTTAAAGGACTCGCTTGTGTGGATCCATTTTGATTTTCCTTGAGTCATTTTCATACTTCATGCTTTGACTAATGTGCTATGTTCTCATAATCTGAATTTTATAAACACTTGATAGAAACATTAGTACCACAATGGACATTCCATTATTGTGTTATCTTCAAAATTATTAAGGGTACCTAAGATTGTAACCTTGAGGCTAACAATTTCCCCCTTTTTGATGATGACCTAATAATGCAATGAAATGAGATTAAGCTCCCCCTCAATATATATTTTCAATAAAATTTTTGAGGATAGATCCCCTAAACATATGCACTTAATTAATTATGACATGTTCATTTTATTTTACATAGTTTAGACAATTCATTTCAATGTCATGATACCAAAAATACTAAATAATCATGTCAAGCATTTTGAGATACATGAGGCCAAATTTTAGCAATTTGAACAAGTCTAGCAAGCATTCAAACCATTCAAGTAGTTATCGAATCACAATATCAAAGATAGGAAATGAGTCATAGTCAAATTATTCATAAAAAGTATTTGTTGTTACACCATTCATTTCACAAAAACTATTTTCCAAAAAAAATTACATTCCATTTCATAAAGTCTTCTCCATCCATTTCAAACATTCTTCTCCTCCTTGGCAGCATAAAAAAAATACAAAAACCAAAGAAAAAGATATGAGAAATGCTTAGTTCTCCTTCAACTTCTTCTCCTTCTTCTTTGTAAAAAGAGCATCCTCTAAAGAGCTACTATTACTGGAGTCACTGGAGGAGCTGGAATCAAGTGTAGTGATGAAGAGCGCTTTTGAAGATCCGGATGCCTTTGGGTCCTCGGGTACCTCAGATAGTTTAGATGATGGCTGAAGTGCTACCGGCTTCTTGATTTCAAAAATGTGCTTTGTCTTGATGATCTTCACCACTTCAAGAGCCAAATCCGTCACTTGAGTGGTCATTTGGTGAATAATAGGGGCTTGAGCACCCATCAGAGAGGCTACCTGTTGAAGGACAGGAGCCTGAGTTTTGAGTTGCTGATATGCTGACTTAGTCCTTCCTCTGATGAGAGACATCTCATCAACCATCCTAACAAACTGCTCAGCAATGTCGACAACTCTCCTCTAGATGATAGAGGTGGTGGCATCCACTCTTTCCTTGACTATTCCCATCTCTACACTGATATCCTCACATCTTGTCTTTGTAGACTCAAAACTTCCTTTGATCTTAGTCTGGAGGCTAGTAATACTGGATTTGAGAGAACTTAACCTCTCTCTAGTCTTTGATTGGAAGCTCAACACACTCTCTTGGATCTCGGTCTAAAAGCTGATCTTACTCGAGCTCATAGAATCTATTTTCCCTATAAGCAAACTCATAAATTCATCCTCTAATGTAGATCTCCTGGGGGACAAAGTATATGGTCCAACCTCATCTCTATAATGTGAGTCCTCTCTCTCTGGTGAGGACTCATCTCTCTGAGGTAAATGACCTGGAAAGGGAGGGGATATATGCTCAGTTGCTACTGATGATGAAGTTGGTATCTCAGAATGAATGGAAGAGGAAGAGCCCGGAGTAGGAGGAGATGGACCACGAGCTGAAGTAGTGAGACTAGAACATGAATATCAGAGGGTATAACTGTAGGAGGTGGTGTAGAACCCCAGACTTTAATTTCATAGTGATATGAATAGTGTGTGACTAGTATCTGGGAACAGGGTATGTAAAGTCAAGGTCTTCCATTTGACCTAGGTGTTGGTTTAAATGGGAATGAGGTATCTCATTTAAAATGAGTGTTATTGTATTGATTTGGTGTATGAAACATATGATATGATATATGTGTGTTTGGGGATCTCTAGTTTCGTCGTTGCTTATCAGAATCAAGTAATTTTTTAACCATTGGAAAGGTATTGAAACCATCTTTGAGGTTCATGTTCATCACATTTCCCGATTGCGAGTCAAAGCTAGGTGAAATGTGGGTTTTCCAAAAGCGGGTCTGCTGTCAATTCAGCAGTCACTTTGGACCAGTAACCTTTATGGCCATTTTGGAATATGAATTCAGAAGAATTAGGAGTTATACAAAACATAAAAGTTGTTCCCCTTTGAATAATGAGTCCAACTCAGGTTGAATCGTCAAAATCTGATGAGTGAGTCAAAAGTTATGGTCAAAATACCACAGCAGGAAAAATAGGCAAAAACCCACAAGGACCGATAGATCCATTTTGTGACCGATAGATCCGTCCACTAAGGATCTATCCATGCCTACGACCGATAGATCAGTCAAGCTAAAAATTGTATGGGTTTTTTAGGTAGAGAGGGGTTTTTTGAAGGATCCATCCGTGCTCATGACGGATAGATCTGTGGTGCTTGTTTTGCCTTGTAACTGACTCCTTAGGGATATTTTAAGGGTGTAAGGGTCTTTGGCCTCACCACTTGGCCTATATAAGCCCACAATTCATGGTCTAGGGTTACAAGAACCCTAGAGAGAAATTTTTTGAAGAGAAAGAAGAAGAGGAAGGAGAAGAAGGAAGGGAGGTTTGGGAAGTTTGTGTTGAGTTGATTTCTCAACAAGAAAGTGTTCTTTCTCATTCATTGGAGGATTTCAAAGCTTGAACTTGTTTTCAAAGCTTGTTTTGCAAAGATTTAGGTTCTTCTAAAGGTAACTACACTTTACTAACTAGCATAGCATAAATCTTATTGATGGGTGTAGATATACTATACTACCTACCTTATGATATTCTCTCAAGCTAAACCATGGTATTTTGAGTTGTTCTTGAATGGAATGAATTGATGAAGTTGGATGGTTTGTAAGCTATTACTATTATGGAATTACTATGATTATGACTCCATGTTTCTAAGATTTCTAAGTACAATATGATGTTCACAAGCACTCTCTGCACTTTAAGATTTCTAAGTACTCTAAGGTTTTCATGTCTCGCATGACTCTACGATTTCTCATAAGTGCGGTTTATCAAAGCATTCATAAGGATTCCTAAGAACTCATAAGCTACCAAGCTCATAAGCATTGATAAAGCCAAACATCGGGTTGGTAAAGGTAGGGTAGATCCAAGGATATATCATACCTGGCTCAAAGTAATCTCATAAGACATCTGATGCCAACAAGAAGGTTGGTCAAGGATCTTGGTAGCCCACTTCGATGTATTCAATGAAGGGTATTCAGCTCTAAGTCTTTTTACGGGTGCTAAGGTCTGGCTCTAAGTTATGCTCATAGAACCTCTCAAGCTCATAAGATCTCATAAGTCTCATAAGTGAATTTTCACAAGCTCATAAATGCTCTAAGTCTCTAAGCTCATAAGAATTCTAAGGTCACAAGAACTCTAAGAACTCTAAGGCACTCTAAGAACTCATAAGACTTGATTCTCATACGCTCATAAGACTCATACGGTTTTGGATTTCATAAAAAACTCATAAGGAAATGGTTTTGGAACTAGTACGGGTTTTCACAGATTTCTATGCTCTACGGCTCAATGTCTTTGCATGCTCTATGATATTATGTTATGTTTAGCTAGTAATTTGTAGATGTAGAACCCTGGAACTTTTGGTTGTGATTGGTGAATAGTGTCTTGGCCAAAAGGCCTTTCACATAATTAAAGTTAAGAAGTTATGAGAAAATGGTCAAGTAGCAGCCTAGGTGTTGGTATGAAAGTCAACCTCATGGTTAACCAAAGCAAGGACAACGCATCCGTTATCATTGTCTAGAGGACAACACATCCGTTGTCGTTGTCTGACAGACCACATATCCGTTGTTAGTTGTCCAGAGGACAACACATCCGTTGTCGTTGTTGGGAGGACAACACATCTGTTGTTGTTGTCGTTGTCAGGAGGACAACGCATTCGTTGTCATTATCGTTGTTTGGAGGACAACGCGTCCATTGTCATTGTTTGGAGGACAACGAACGCCTTGTCTGGTGGGGATCGAGTTGCGGTGCATATGAATAGAGTCTCCATTGTCCAAGAAGTTTAGAGCATCACCTCGTTTTCAACAATGGGCCCGATTTCTTAACTCGTCTTTGGGTCCACGTGCGATAGGTAAGGCTTAAGTGTATTAGACACACACGAGTATTGGAATCCTTTGGAGGTTTCGGGATCTAACCTAACCAAACGAGAAAACCTAAGAGAAAAGAGGAGAGGAAAGATTCAGAAGGATCCGAAGAAGGGTTGGGATTCGAGAACAAGAGAACTCAAGCTTGGATCATCATCAAGGTTGGGCCCTCCTCCATTGAGATTGGAGATCGCCGCTCAAGGGTTGTTTCTTCCTCAAGCTTAGGGTTTTTCCAAATCTAAGGGGTTTTCCTTCACAACCCAGGGTTTATCCCCACGGTTAGTACACCTTACTAACTACCTTGGTAATAACCTAGTTTTCCTCATGAATGTAGAGTATTGATCTCCTCTATTCTCCCTCTTGTAGTAATGACATAACTTTCCCAAAATGAACAAGATAATAAATGTGGTTGGATGTGTGAATGGATGAAAGGTGAGGCGATTAGATGCCGTATGAATGTGATGTGTTGTGTGTTATGGAAAATGGTGGATTATCACACATTCTTAAGTGTTCATGTAATTTTGATTATCACACATTTGCTACACACATGCACACATGCATGCAATGAACCAGTTTTCTAAAGTATATGTATTTGAAAGAACAACAAGAACAAGAAATGTGATTTACAAAACGAATGATCAAGCTGGACATCGGGCCAGTCAAGGGTAGGGCATGGCCCTCGGATATGTAATACTTGGCTCACAAGTAAATAAGTTGACAAAGCTGGACATTGGGCCGGTCAAGGGTAGGGAATATCGCAAGATATGTCATACTTGGCTCACAAGAAAACAAGTTGATCAAGCTGGACAGAGGGCCAGTCAAAGAGGTTGGTGTACCATTTTCTATATATATTTATATTTCACTGAAGGGAATTTACATTCCCGGCTCACAAGTCGCTACAAGGGCACTAACATCTGGCTCACAAGAAAACAAGCAATTCAAGTCAAGAACATGAAAAGAACAAGCATGACAAGTGATTCCAAGCAAGACAAGATACATGTGTGATTTTTACGAACGAGATCAAGACAAAAACAAGTTTTCAAACATGACAAACAAGTTTTGAAAGAAACACAAAAGACTATTTTCAAGAATAAGACATGACTTTTAAAGTATGAGATTTATCGGAGTTTTTGCATTCATTCAAGCATGTCAAGACTATTACATTGTTTTACTTTCAATGCTATGAATGTCATATGGTGCTAGTATTGCTTTAAATTGATGTTGTGTATTGTGTTTATTATTGTTGTGCTTTGTTATTGCTATTGTTAGCTAGTAGCTTGTCCTTGTTGAGTATTCCATACTCAGCCATACGTTTATGTTGGCAGGTACCATGGGCAACTTCGACCCTAAGCCTTGGGTTGGGGAAGAGTATGTAGAGGAGAGGGAGCCACCTATCCCGATGTAGTCATAGGAGGATAGAGATCTGGATGTGTGGCCATATTTAGATTATTGTTGAGCATAGTGGGCTCGATAATTCTTTTGTATTTTGATAGGTGGGCATGTTCACCTTTACTGTGATTATGTTTTGTATCTAACTTGGAATACAGACCTTACGTAGAAAAGAAATAATTTGTTCACGCTTCCGTACTCATGTTTTAGCTTCCGCACTCTATTTATTGTCTCTATTGCATTATGTTAGCCTTGTTGATTACAGGATGGTTTGCCAGGTACGAATAGTCACTCCTAAAGTATCCTGTAACTCCTAGGGTCACTTAGAACTGATACCATGTTTGAACAAGGTAGTAGGTGTTATGAAATAGTCGTATTCCAAGTATAGACTAACAAGTTAGTTTTAGTCAAAACCGGTTAGAGCACCAATTGAACTTAGCGTCCTACGCTAAGAACATGGATTGTATGTTATGTCATTGCTATGTATACCTTGAGTGTGTTATTATGTGCTTATTGAATATAAAGTGATTGTGAGATAGTTAGTGATTGGATATCCAAGTTAGACTCATGTTGTGTTGTCGTTCTCAGGATATAATCATGAGACGCGGTGCCTGGAATCGAGGATATAATACAAGGGGCAATGAAAGTGATGCTCCATTGGGTGATGATCAACCTAACTTTGCTTAAGCTTTCACATCCATAGCCGAGACCTTGGCTATGCTAGCAGCGAGGCAACCTACTACTCCTCCTTCTAATGCCACACTTATAACTGCTCCTCCAAATCGAGCACAAGCCGGAATAAAAGCTTTTCGAAGGATGAGGCCTCTGGTGTTTTGAGGGAGTATTGATCTGCTAGTAGCAGAAGGGTGGATCAGACAGCTTGAGAAGATATTCTTAGTATTGACACCTACTAAGGTAGAGAGGGTCACTTGGGCCACCTTTATGCTTGAAGGCAAGGCCGATCATTGGTGGAGGTCCGCACTCAGGACCCGAGATTTAACTTGATAAGGCCAAGAATGGACATAGGGAGAATTCTTGGACGTGTTTTATAAGAAGTACTTCTCTATTGGAGCAAGGGAGAAGAAGGATGTAGAATTCATTACCTTGGAACAAGGTAATATGTCAGTGGTGGCTTATGAAGCCAAGTTCTTGGAGCTATCCAGGTTCTCTCCTCACATGATAGCCACCAAGGTTGTGAAAGCCCAAAAGTTTGAGAGGGAGTTGAAGGCCCACCTCAAGGATCGAGTCTCAATGTTCAGACATGAGACATATTCAGAAGTTGTGGATAAGCACTTTTGGCGGAGTCGAATTCTGAGGAATTCTTTAAGAGAAGAGGAATGAAGAAGGGCCAGTCTAGTGGCTCAACAGAGAAAAGAGCCAGGACTATGACATATCAGCCTTCAGGGCCAGTACAGTCACAGAGGTTGTACTCTGTACCTCAGTCTACGCACCCTTTTGCTCCACCTTCTCCACGCCAGATTACTATGCATTCTCCTCGCCCTGCATTACCTCAGGCTACAGGGTATGCACCCTCCACCTATTCTTATGATGTCTGCACCCTTTGTGGAAGGAGGCATTTGGCTGGTGAATGTAGGAAGGTTACCGAAAGTTGTTTTCATTGTGGCGATCAAGGCCACATGATTAGAGATTGCCCCCGATGCCAATTACTAGCTTAGTCTCAGGGGAGTAGGCCCCCGGTTAGGCAGTCCTCTCAACAAGGCCCTTTACACGTATTGAGGCCCTCACCATCTGCCTAGCCACCTCGTCAAGCAACTCAAGGTCGAGTCTTCGCCCTGTCAGAGAGAGACGCACGTGCATCAGATGATGTCGTGCAAGGTATGTAAAAATGCTAAAGTTTTATGTTGAAAATGCTTACTATGATGTGATGTTGGTTAGTATCCAATAGGTTACCCATGTATGATGTATATATGCTTGAAATCGATTAACGTTAGTTATTTAATCGCACAGGCACTTTATTAGTGAATGTGAACGAATGCCTAGCTCGAGTGTTGATCGACATTGGATCCACTCATTCATTTGTCTCACCTAGTTTTGCTTAGAGTTTTTCATCCGAGTCTAGTCAGTTGGAGTGGGAGTTAACCATTGCTACTCCGCTTGGCAAGTCAGTGGATACAGACCAAATATACAAGGATAGTGTGGTTCAAGTGGGGAGTAATGAATTGTTGGTCGACCTCATCATCCTGGATTTTCAAGACTTGGACTTCGATGTCATTCTAGGGATGGATTGATTATCAACTCACCACGGCCATGTGGCATGTTTTGAGACGATGGTGAATTTTAAGCCGGAAGGAGTAAAACTCTTTCACTTTAGAGGATTAAGGGAAAGATATATCGCTCGCCTCGCAGCTTTGAGTTTAGCGAACCTAGAAGTACAAAACTCCTCTACTATCCTAGTTGTGAGTGAGTTTTTGGATGTGTTTCTGGAGGAACTTTTTGGATTGCTCCGGATCGAGAGATTGAGTTCGCAATAGAACTTGTGCTGGGCACAGCTCCAATTTCAAGGGCTCCGATGGGCCTGATTGAACGCAAGGAATTGAAGGTGCAGTTAGAAGAACTATAAAGCTTGGGATTTATTAGACCTAGTGTCTCACCTTGGGGTGCCCCAGTGCTATTTGTAAAGAAGAAGGATGGCTCAATGCGTATGTGCATTGATTACAGACAGTTGAACAAGGTTACTATCAAGAATCGTTATCCCTTGCCATGGATAGACGACTTATTTGACCAACTGAAGGGAGCGAGATTCTTCTCCATGATTGACATCAAATCAGGATATCATTAATTGAAAATCAAGGAAGAGGATATTTTAAAGATGACTTTTAGGACTCGGTATGGGCACTACGAGTTCCTTGTCATGCCTTTTAGTTTGACGAATGCACCAGCGGCATTCATGGATTTGATGAACCAGGTGTTCAGGTCTTATCTCGACAAATGTGTCGTAGTGTTCGTAGATGACATTTTGGTGTACTCCCTGACATGGGAGGATTATGATAAAGACCTTTGCCTTACTCTAGAGATGCTTTGTGAGCATAGGTTGTATGCCAAGCTAAGTAAGTGCGAATTCTGGTTAGAGAAGATGGCATTCCTTGGCCATGTGGTGTCGACTGAAGGTATTTCAGTTGACCCAACAAAGATTGAAGCAGTGATAAGATGGGAGAGGCCCAGAAGTGTCACCGAGATTCAGAGTTTTCTCGGCTTGGCAGGCTATTATCGGAGGTTTGTAAGGATTTTCCAATTTAGCTGCTCCTCTCACTTACTTGAAGAGGAAAAATGCTAATTTAGTTGGAGCGACAGATGTGAAGTTAGCTTCCAGGAGTTGAAGAAACGGCTTACTACGGCTCCCATACTCACTGTGCCATCCGGGAGTGGCGGTTTTGAGGTCTATAATGATGCCTCACACGTCGGGTTAGGGTGTGTTTTGATGCAAAACCGGAAAGTGATTGCTTATGCTTCTTGACAATTGAAGGATCATGAGAAGAACTACCCTACACATAACTTAGAACTTGCCGTGATCAAACACATTAAAGATATGGAGACACTATCTCTATGGGGAACAATTTGACATATTAACAGACCATAAAAGCTTGAAGTATTTATTCTCCTAAAAAGAGTTGAACTTAAGGCAAAGGAGATGGATGGAGTTTTTGAAAGATTATGAGTGTGGCATTCAAAACCATCCGGGTAAAGCAAATGTAGTTGCAGATGCCCTTAGTAGGAAGCCTCCTGGACTCTTGCCTCACATGATGGTGTAAGAGTGGAAATTGTTTGAAGATGCATCCAACGTCGACATCAATTTTAGTCTTCCGACCTTTGGGCCGGTAATGGCTAACATCACTGTTAGACCCTATATATTAGCCAGGTTCTGAGAGTTTGAAGGATCGAATGCCGAACTACTTGCCTACCAAGACAAGATGATTAGTAGGGGTAGCGAGGACTTCGCCACAAGGGGAGATGGAACTATCATATTCAAGGAAATAACATGTGTTCCTACTAATGAAGAGCTTAGAAGAGAAATTTTGGATGAAGCTCACCAGTCTAAGTATACCGTACACCCTGGAGAAACAAAGTTGTACCAGAACCTCAAGAAGCAATTTTGGTGGTGAAATATGAAAAGAGAATTGAGGAGTATGTATCTAGGTGCTTAGTGTGCCAGCAAGTCAAGGTCAAGCATAAGAGGCTAGCAGGTCTTTTGCTGCCCCTCCCTATTCCTGAATGGAAATGGGAGCACATTTCTATGGATTTCATTGTGGGATTGCCATGGATGGCTAGAAACTCTGATGCTATCTTGGTAGTCATTGATAGATTAACTAAGTCCACCCATTTCTTGCCATATCGTACAACCTTCAACTAAAACCAATTAGCTGCACTATACATCAAGGAAATAGTTTGGTTGCATGGAGTGCCAGTGAGCATTGTCTTAGACAGGGATCCCAGATTTACTTCCAGGTTCTGGAAGAGTTTCCAGAGCGCCATGGGTTTCCGTTTGGACTTTAGCACGACCTTTCATCCATAGACGGATGGGCAAATAGAAAGGGTGAGCCAAGTGATAGAGGACATGCTCTGGGCCTACATGCTAGACTTCAAAGGCAGTTGGGAAGATACTTGCCTTTAGTGGAGTTCGCTTTTAATAACAGCTACCAGGCAAGCATCCAAATGACACCTTTTGAGGCTTTATACGGAAGAAGTTACAGATCTCCCTTATATTGGGATGAAGTAGGGGAAAGGAAGGTATTAGGCCCTAAGTTGATTGAACAGACCGCAGATATTGTCAAAGTAATCAGAGAAAGGCTGAAGGCTGCACAAGACAGACAAAAGAACTATACAAACAATCATAGATGAGATTTGGAGTTCAGAGTGAGGGATAGAGTTTTTGTTAAAGTCTCGCCGATAAAGGGGGTTATGAGTTTGGAAAGAGAGGCAAACTCAGCCCAAGATATGTGGGTCCGTTTGAGATCATCACCAGAGTTAGTGAGGTGGCTTACCGGGTTGCTCTACCCACTCATATGGCAACGGTCCACACTGTATTCCACATCTCCATGCTCTGGAAGTATATCCTGGATCCATCCCATGTCATCGAGCTTGATCCATTGGAAGTTCGGGAGGACCTCACACTAGTTGAACAACCAGTGCAGATATTGGATAGGCAAGACCAAATCTTACACAACAAGACCATTCCATTGGTCCTGGTAAGATGGCAACACCATTCCGTGGAGGAGGCTACGTGAATCAGAAGTGAAGGAAAAGTACCCACAATTGTTTGGGTAAAATTTGGTATTTCTCCTTGATGTTGTGTATTTGGTACCCCCATGTATTGTACTAATTTCGGGGACGAAATTTTTATAAAGGGGGGAGGATGTAGAAACCTTGAACTTTTGCATGTGATTGGTGAATAGTGTCTTAGCCAAAAGGCCTTTGACGTAATTAAAGTTAAGAAGTTATGAGAAAATGGTCAAGTAGCAGCCTGGGTGTTGGTATGAAAGTCGGCCTCACGGTTAACTGAAGCACGGAAAACACATCCATTGTCGTTGTCTGGAGGACAACGTATCTGTTGCCGTTGTCTAGAGGACAACACATTCGTTGTCATTGTCTGGATGACCACATATCATTTGTCTGTTGTCTGGAGGACAACACATCCGTTGTCATTTTTGGGAACACAACACATCCGTTGTCGTTGTCATTGTCGGGAGGACAACGCATCTGTTGTCGTTGTCTGGAGGACAATGCGTCCGTTGTCGTTGTCTAGAGGACAACGAACGCCCTATTTGGTGGGGATTGAGTTGCGGTGCATATGAATAGAGTCTCCATTGTCCAAGAAGTTCAGAGCATCACCTCGTTTTCAACAACGGGGCCGCTGTATTAACTCATCTTTGGGTTCACGTGTGATAGGTAAGGCTTAAGTGTGTGAGACACACACAAGTACTGGGCAAGTGAAAATAAGGATTTTCACTCTCTCGCCTATAAATAGGAATCCTTTGGGGGTTTCGGGATCTAACCTAAACCTAAGAGAGAAAACCTAAGAGAAAAGAGAAGGAGAGGAAAGATTCAGAAGGATCCGTAGAAGGGTTGGGATTGGAGATCAAGAGAACTCAAGCATGGATCATCATCAAGGTTGGGCCCTCCTCCATCGAGATTGGAGATTGCCGCTCAAAGGTTGTTTCTTCCTCAAGCGTAGGGTTTTTCCAGATCTAAGGGGTTTTTCTTTAGAACCCAGGGTTTATCCCCACGGTTAGTACACCCTACTAACTACCTTGGTAATAACCTAGTTTTCCTCATGAATGCAGTGTATTGATCTCCTCTACTCTCCCTCTTGTTGTAATGCCATAACTTTTGCAAAATGAACAAGATAATAAATATGGTTGGATGTGTGAATGGATGAAGGGTGAGGCGATTGGATGCCGTATGAATGTGATGTGTTGTGAGTGATGGAAAATGGTGGAAGGGCATTGTATGCATAATAAACACACACTATGTGTTTGTTGAAACGTATGAACTAAGAACTTGAATAAAATGGCTATGAGTGTGCTGTACACTCTATATTTGATGAAATGCATTTGTGAAATGTAGAACCAAATATTATGAACTTGTACTTAAACTCTCACAGGCTTATTGATGAAATTGATATGCTATACGATATTCTTAAATGTTCATGTCATTTTGATTATCACACATTGCTACACACATGCACGCATGCATGCAATGAACCGGTTTTCTAAAGTATATGTATTTGAAAGAACAACAAGAACAAGAAATGTGATTTACATAACAAATGATCAAGCCGGACATTGGGCCGGTCAAGGGTAGGGCATATCCCTCGGATATGTCATACCTGGCCCACAAGTAAACAAGTTAATAAAGCCAGACATCAGGCCGGTTAAGGGTAGGGCATATCATAAGATATATCATACCTGACTCACAAGAAAACAAGTTGATCAAGCCAGACAGAGGGTCAGTCAAGGAGGTTAGTGTACCCTTTTCTATGTATATCTATATTTCGCTGAAGGGAATTTACATTCCCAGCTCACAAGTCACTACAAGGGCACTAACCTCTGGCTCACAAGAAAAAAAGCAAGTCAAGTCAAGAACATGACAAGAACAAGCATGACAAGTGGTTCCAAGCACGACAAGATACATGTGTGATTTTTACAAACGAGACCAAGATAAGAACAATTTTTCAAACATCACAAGCAAGTTTAGAAAGAAACACAAAAGGCTATTTTCAAGAATAGGACATGACTTTTAAAGTATGAGATTTATCAGAGTTTTTGCATTCATTCAAGCATGTTAAGACTATTACATTGTTTTACTTTCAATGCTATGAATGTCATATGGTGCTAGTATTGCTTTAAATTGATATTGTGTATTATGTTTATTATTGTTGTGTTTTGTTATTGCTATTGTTAGCTAGTAGATTGTACTCGCTGAGTATTCCATACTCAACCGAACGTTTATGTCGGTAGGTACCATGGGCAACCTCAACCCTGAGCCTTGGGTTGAGGAAGTGTATGTAGAAGAGAGGGAGCCACCTATCCCGATGCAATTGCAGGAGGATAGAGATCTGGACGTGTGGCCGTATTTAGATTATTTTTAAGCATAGGGGGCTCGATAATTCTTTTGTATTTTGATAGGTGGGCATGTCCACCTTTACTGTGATTATTTTTTGTATCTAACTTGGAATGCAGACCTTACATAGAAAAGACAAAGTTGGTTTACGCTTCCACACTCATGTTTTAGCTTCCGCACTCTGTTTATTGTCTCTATTGCATTATGTTAGCCTTGTTCATTACAAGATGGTTTGCTAAGTACGAATAGTCACTCCTAAAGTATCCCTTCACTCCTAGGGGTATTTTGGGGCGCGACAGTAGACACTGAGTATTCCAAGCTCAGCCGTACATGTTATGTCGGTAGGTGCACGTGTTCCCTTTGACGTCTGTGGTTCGGAGCCGTGGATAGAAGATTAGTGCTACGAGCCGGAGCCTACTATGGTTCATCATCAGGATGATGGAGTACCGGATAGATGGCCCGATCTAGACTTTTGTTGAGAGAGTGAGGGAGAGTATACTTATGTTTTGATAGTATTGAGAGTGGGACTTGTCCTCTCCATACTTAATATTTTCTGATATTCTGTTGGTTTAGACTTGAACCTGACGATCAGAGTGTTTTATTATAAATTGTTTCCGCTATGTGTTATAACTTGTGCACTCTGACAGGTTGGTACGTATGCCTTATGTGTTATACAGGATGGTATGACATGGCTGTCACGAGTTAAAGTATTCCTAACTCCTAGGGGATATTTTGGGTCTCGACAGGTAGAGCATATGTGCTTGGAGCTGAAGAAGATGGTCCACAGACTGGAGGAGTAGGAATGGGAGTAGGCTGATTAGCCGAAATGCAAGTAGATGACTCTGTAATGGGAGGCTTGGGTATCCATCCCATGCTATCATTGGACCAAATATAACCCATTCTTAAAATGTTAGCCTTAGAGTAGCAGTTCTTGTTAATAGGCTTGACTTGGTTTGAGTAGGAAGATAGAGAGACTTTGAAGTATTTGAAGATTCGGGTAAGAGTTTGGCCATAGGGAAGACAACCCGTGTTCTTCTTCACGACATCTGACATAGTATGAATAAAGATGTAAGATAGGTCAATGTGCTTTGTGGTGAGGATGCACCGCATGAGGAAAATGTTAAAGAAAGTCAAGTAATCTCTTCCACCTGCTCTAGGAAGGAAATTGTAGGATATAATATGATGAAGCATCCTAGCTTCTAAGGTAAGGTCCTTGACCTTGGGTTGAAAGGCTTCAAAAAGTCATTATTAACACACAAAAGTTTCAAAGCTTCTACCTCATTGAAGCCTTGCTGGACTACCCACTGATTTGTGGTGTAATTTTCAAATTCGCCTCTTGGAATTTTAAGAATGAACTGAAGATCTTGTCTACTAAATTTGATTTCTTTACCATGAACAAAAGTGGTGACAACGGTGATTGTTTGGTCATATGAGAAATGGGTATAGAATTGTTTAATGAGATCAGGATACATTGGCTCATTGGAGATCAAGAAAGAAGTTCATTTCAGGGATGTGAAAAGATTGGTATGAAGACCTAATGCATTGGTCTCAAAAACATCGAAAGTGACAATTTTACCATAAACGGGAACTCGCTTTGAGAAGTTTTTTGAGTATCGCTCCTTAGCCTCTTCATCCTTGAATACGAAAGAGCATGGAGTGGAGGAGGTTGCGGCTTCTTTCCACTTGGATGTCCTAGCTTTCTTCTTTGGAGGCTCCTTGCTAGGGTTTTTCATTCTTGGAGGCATGATGATATAGGTTTAGGGCAATGAAGATTTTAAGAGATTTGAAGGATTTTGGAAGAGATTTGGATGAGAAAATCAAAGGAATAGTTCGAGGAGGGAAAGCTCTGAGAAAAGTTCAAAACAGATTGAGTTTGAAAAAATCGGATTTGGGGTTTATTTTAATACCCGCGAAGGAATTCGTCGACGAGTTGGCTTGGCCAACTTCATCTCGTGGCTGAATGAGGACAATACGCATTGTTCTATCATTTTCCAAATGACTCATCGTCGAATTGAGATCATTAATATGGAGTCGTCGACGAATGCAACACTAACTCACCAACATTTTGATTTTTCATATTTAAACCATTTTTTTTTCAATTCCATGATTAACTAAGCTTCCAAATCTTAACTTTAGCATCCAAATTTATCAAAACAATTGAACATCCATTTCAATTTATGAAAAATTCATTCAAATTGTTTAATTATGAATTTCCATTTCCAACATATTTGGCATAATAAGCATATAAGATTCATCATTTAAGAGTGTTAAGCATTTAAATATGATCATTTAAGTTCACTTAACTTAGCTATACCTAATTCTCTTTGTAAAGTCCATGTTTTAGTGTTGGCCTATTTCGTTGTCAAAACAGTGAGTCTAGTGTGACTTGTGTCATTGCCTACATGCATCCAAGACAAATGAAGAAGAAGACCGAAGAAGATCAGCTGAAGACACTAACATCATAGCCTTCATTTCACTCATTAGGATGGTAAGTAAGACTTAGAGACCAAAATTTACCCAAGAGAAAGTACCCGTTAATCTGTATTTTTGTCCCAAGAAGCCCAGGAAAAAATGTATCAAGCCTAAGTAAATCAAAAAGGTTAAATCTATCAATCTTTCACCATTGGGTCGACCAAGGCCAAATTGGGTCGACCCAATCCTTACAAAATTTGTATGGTGAAAATGGAAAGAGAGGATGAAAAAGTTGGGTCGACCCAATGGGACAGTTCGGTCGACCGAACTGCCTCATTGGGTCGACTCAATGTTAATTTGGTGGATCCACTTGCCTTTTAGAAGTTTCTAAATCTGATTTTCTTCCTTCTAAAACCTTTTTGAGTTACTCTATTTATTAGAATCTTGCTAGTCCGTGAATGAGTACTTGGGGAGAGTGTTGAGAGAGTATTGGGCTATCTCTAGAGTTCACAAAAACTCTGAATTTATTTTCTCTCATTCCCCTTTATTAGTTTCTCTTCCATCCTAGAGTTTGCAAGCCTTCTTGCTTGCTTGGACTTTTCCATTGATAGGAATCCATCTAGGATTTGATTTTAATCAACCATCAACCCGTTCTGGAAAGAAAAAATGAGCCAAAGTGTTCCGAAGCCTTTACAAAGGAGATTGATCCAAGGAGAATCGTGGTTGTGTGATTTGGTTGGTGGAATCCGAAGCCGTCATTGACAGAGATCGATCGTGGTTGTTGAGACACAAGAGAAGAACAGGCTACTGTGGTAGATTGCGAGTCTTGCCAGATCGTGATTACTTATTGAGGCGTGGAGAACTAGCCGTGGATCAAGGAAGTCAAGTCTTGTTTAGGTGAGGTTCGAGTCTATAAGTATCTGGTACTTTGTCTTAGTGGATTCTCATTGCTAGACTAGGTCTCATGGATTTTCCCTAAAGGGTTTCCACATAAAAATTGCTTGTGTTGTGGTTTGCTTATTTTCCTTATTCCTTACTTTAAGTTCATCATCCCTTAATTAATAATTTGATAGTATAATCTTAAAAAGGGTAGGTAGACTTATAGGTAGACTTATAGGGAGACCTAACCATCCCCTTGAATTTGTGAGTTGTCAACTCAAACATTAGATTTTAGATTCACCGGATTTTTAATTTGTGAGGATCCATCTCTTGTCCTCCATTATTTAATGGGAACAATTATGCCTATTGGAAAGCTCATATGAGTCTTTCTAAAATCTTTGGATGAGAGAGTATGGATCTCTGTTGAACAAGGTTGGACCCATCCAATAAAGGTTATAGATGACCAGACCATCCCTAAACCTTCTTCTGAATAGACCAATGTAGATCTTGAAAGTTGTAGATGAAATAATAAAGGTCTTAATGCAATCTTCACTGCTGTCACACCCGAAGAATTTCGACGTATTTCTAAGTGTGAAACTTCGAAGGAAGCATGAGACATTCTTCATGTCACGACACAAAATAGCCCCTCGGAGTTAGGGATACTTTTGGCCTATGATCGCAGTGCCATACCATCCTGTCATAACACATAAGGCGTACATATCATCCTGCAAGAGCATACAAGGCACACTAAGAGGCGAACCTAAAAATTTCTTCTTTACAATGTAACTTTCCAAGTGCGAATATAAACAAATTTCTTAAATATAAACTAAACTTATATACAATGTCGCGACCCAAAACCCACCCTAGGAGTTAGAGTGAACTTGGACGACTAATCATGACTTGCTTGACAACCAACCTGCAAAACCCCCAGAGCATATACAATAGAGGATATAAACGGTGGAAATATACTCTAACATAGCACAGCGGAAGTCTAAACAAACCTCTATGTATATACGAATCCAAGTTTACACAAAAGGAATCCAAAAGAAAGTGCGGATAGACCAGCCAAAATACATGAATGTATATCTCTCATCTCACCCACAACTATTCACTCAGAATCTAACACCACCTATTGATAACCCTCTACGGGAGATTCCTCCAAAGGTTCCTCGACGTACTCCTCCTCCACCTATGGACTAGGAGCACATACATCAAATGGAGCAGTAGCTCCCTCAGAACCTGCCGACATAAGAAGTACGGCTGAGCATGGAATACTCAGCGGGCACTAAGCACTAACCAACAGTCATAGCATACGGATAGCATACATAAAGTAGGAAACAATTCACGCATATAAAGCAGGAATGATTCATATCGTGACAATAAAGTAAGCAATATAATTCATCATGTTGCAATCATAAAAGCCGGTAAAACCCTTGAAATCTTGTGCACTTGACTTGACTTGAAATATCTTTTCGTACTTGAAAGCTTGTCGTGTTTGTCTTGCTTGATCTTGTCGAGCGTGTAGTACGTGTCATGTCATGCATGTCATGCGTGCTTGCTTGTGATCATGTAACTTGTGAGATACACTTGTGAGATATCCTTGTGAGATGCGCTTGAGAGATGCCTTGAGAGGAAAGGGAGACCCTTCTTTATGCAATGCACTTGCGAGGGAAGGGAGACCCTTCTTCATGATATGTATGTACTTGCGAGGGAAGGGAGGCCCTTCTTCATGATATGCACTTGTGAGTGAGGGGAGACCCCTCGTGGAATGTTGGTCCTTGTTTTCTTGTAAAAAGCGAGGTAAAACATATCGTAGGATATGTCCCACCTCTAACCATGTTCTTGAAAACCTCGATAAATCATGTCATGCATGCCGTGCTCGTGGGAACCGTGTACATACTTGCATTTAAATTTAAATATGACATTTGGGTAATTTCACAACACATATAACATCAATGATTGAGCAATTTAATATTCATATCATTTAGGGAAAGCAAGAAACACACTATCATAGGCCCTAGCAATATTCATAATTCATTAGGCATGCATTTCCTAATTTACAACTCACTTTATTCACCTTGGCATTTCATCAAACATGGTGTGTTCATTATGGATTTACCCTACAACATGCTTTTCTAGATGGGTATTACTCAAATCATACATGTATGTTCATTATTGGAACAATGCCCTCCCCATTTTAATCATCACCACACAACCATTGGCATCCAATCACCCATTCCATCTCCATTCACCATTCACAACCATCCATCTCATAGCACATGTGTAAATGAAGGAAAACCAAGAGAAATAAGGGGAAAAGAGGAACTATAACTAGGAGGGTAGTAAGAAGTACCGAACTTGATCAAGTGAGGAAGAAACCCCCTTCCAAAACGATCGTGAGTTGCTGCCCTAGCTTGGATCGCGAGCTCCACGAATGCTTGAATCGAAATCTTGAAGAAAACGGGCTTGAGGTTGATCTAGGGTTTCAAAACCCTTTGATTTCTCTCCAAAATGGAAACCCTAGGTTTAGGATCGCTTTCTCCCCTTTCTCCTATTCTCTCAAACTCTCTAAGTGGCGAATGATGCCCTAAAGGCTCGGGTAAGACTCTTAAGGTAAGAGTAACCGACCAAAGACCATAACACCCTTACTGAAGTTTCTGCAAAAACATAAGTGCTGAACACGTTGTGCTGTGAATAGTGCCAACTCGTTGTGCTGTGAATAGTGCCAACTCGTTGTGCTGTGAATAGCACCAACTCGTTGTGCTGTGAATAGTGCCAACTCGTTGTGCTGTGAATAGTGCCAACTCGTTGTACTGTGAATAGTGCCAACTCGTTGTACTGTGAATAGCGCCAACTCGTTGTGCGGAGCTCGTTGTCTGTTGTTTCGTGCATAGTGCTGAACACGTTGTCACGTTGTGTTGTGCACAGCGCTGAGTACGTTGTCCGTTGTCTTATGTACAACGTGCCCGTTGAGCTGTACAACGTACACGTTGTCAGCTGCACGACGGATGCACAACGTATACGTTGTCTGTGCCTTATCAGAGCACGTTGTCAGGGCACGTCCTTAGCGCCTTCCGAGCTACGATTTCCTACAGGTCCAGACTGTTTTGGCCATATCTTTTGACTCGTTCGTCCGATTTTGACGATTCAACTTGCGTTGGGCTCGTACTTCGAAAAGGAACATTTCTAACGTTTCAAAATTTCCAATTTCTTCCTTATTTATTAATTATACCTCTTTAAAGGCAAAATGACGTTTCGAAAGTGTCATGTATTAAGCATGAAAAAGTCTGGGGCTCTACATACAAGGTCCATCACTTGAGTTACCAACACAAATCAATACAAAACCTCCCATAAGGTCAACCCATATACATGTCTTTCCCTCTCATCACTCAACCATCATCGATGACTACCAATCGGCTTCTCGACATACTCCTCCTTGAACCCTGGTTCAGGAGCACAACCATCGAACCTGTGACCTGCTGAAGATAACAACTTCGGCTGAGCATTGAATACTCAGTGTGTACAAAATACTAACTAACAATGCTATACAACATTAACATATCATATAGTGTACAGTTCATCATATAACATGCTAAATCAGAGTATGGAAACCAAAATGAATTAACAGTTATATACATTGAATCATGACGTATTCCGATATCTTATGAGTTCCTTGTAGTTCTTAGAGTACTTAGAGTTCCTGTGAGTTTGTGAACTTGTGAGCTTGTGAGATCCTTATGAGCATAAAGAACTTATGAGTACTTATGAGTCGTGTGAGCCACATATGATGCCTTGCGAGATATGAGTTATGCCTTGCGAGATATGAATGATGCCTTGTGAGATATGAATGATGCCTTGCGAGATATGAATGAGTATGATTTTCTTGTGAACTTGTGAGCTTGTGAACTTGTAAACTAGTGAGCTTGTGAACTTTCTCTTACAAACACCTTACTTATGAACTTTATAAAACCCTGTTCTTGTGAGAAACCATCGAATCATCCGAGGCTTGTGAACATCGTGCGAGACTTGTGAACATCATGCGAGACTTGTAAACATCATGTAAGAATTTTAACCATCATGCGAGAATTGTAAACATCATGCGAGACTCGTGTACATCGTGCGAGAATTGTTAACATCATGCGAGACTCGTGAATATCGTGCGAGAATTGTAAACATCATACGAGAATTGTGAACATCATGGTGAACTTGGAAATCATATTCGTAAGAGTAAGTGTGAGCAATTCAGTAATTATATAATAGCTTCAAAATCATGGTAATATCCATAGCATGTAAAACATGATTATCAAATCCAATTTCTATCAAGAACATACCTCAAAATCTACTATGCATTTGTAATTCATAGTAAAGCAATTTAGTGGAGTTTAGCTACTAACTGTCTTATCAAAATCATGCTTTATAACTTTACTTATGATATAGGAATTATAAATATGGCCAAAACATCCGAACTTTCATCGAGTCCATTTAATTAACCCATAGAAACCAATTTAAACATCGATGAAGTATAGCAAGGTAAGTTAGTAGATTGTTCTACCTTTTGAAGGATTGATCTCCTTCAATTTCAGAGCTTGTAGAAAGCTTGAGGAACAAGTTTCAAGCTAAGCAAGATCCAAGCTCCTCCTTCAATCACCAACCCAAACTAAGAGCAACCTAAGAATAACCCAAACTCTCTGTTTCTCCTCCTCTTTCAAAACCCCTTCCAAACTCTCTCTAGGGTTTTGGAACCCTTACCCACGAGTTCTTGGGCTCATATAAGGGTTTGGGGGTTTCCAAAACCCCAAACCACCCTTAAAATATCTCTGGGAGTCGGCCAGAGCACGAATGAACAGTGGACCGGTCGACCGGTCATAAATCCGGTCGACCGGATTGGTCCTCCTTCATCCCGCTTTTCCCGCCTTAGTATTTCTGTCATAACTTTTGACCCGCTTATCTGATTTTGACGATTCAACTTGCATTGGATTCATCTTTCAAAGGGGAACAACTTTCATATTTTTGAGTTTTACATAATCTAAATGGGCCCACAAGTGGACTGGTCCAAAATGACTGCTGAATGGACTGCAGATCCCCTTTCGGAAAACCCCTATTTCACCTAACTTACACTCAAAATCAAAAAAAGTGTAAAGCATGAACCTCGAAGAGGACTTCAATATCTTTCTAATGGCTTAAGAATCACTTAATTCCGATGAGCGGTGACCAAACTAGAGCTCCCACAATTTGAGAGTACGTGAAAACATCCCTCTTTTCATCACTTAGAGTATGTTATAGTCTTGGTTCTTCATCCCAAACACCCAATAACAATAGTCTAACTAATTTAAACTGTTCTCATCATGTCTCGTAAATCAAATTACATAAACAACCCTCAGTCTTTACAAGACTTGTGCCCATGGCACTATTCACAACCTTGAGAAATGGGTTCCCGGGTTCTACATTTACACTTAGGGTATTTGTACCCTAGATACTTGAGTATTATCGTACTCTTGTTTTACGACTCATCACACACATATAAAACCTTCACTTCACTTTTCCCAATATCAAGAAGACCTGAGACCTTAGACCTTTACATGCACTGTACACTACCACTACTCACTGCACTATTCATATGAACAGTGCCCTCAAATTTCAGGGTTCTACATCCTCCCCCCCTTATTAGAATTTCATCCCCAAAATTAGGATGCTATGAAATCAACGGAGAATAATTTTCCCACTCTTCACTTTGTTACCGAACCCTCAAACTTAGTAACACCAAACATGACAAAGGACATGTCAATCCCTTGTTAACAACACCTGAGCTAGTCACTAGCTTGTCAGCAAGGCACCTAGGTTATCTACTTAACAAGATCTGATCCCTTCAATCTAAGCGCTTTGGAAAAACTCGTGGTAGTGAAGATTGAACTTTGGGAAGTAAAACAAAGCTACCACTTTGATCTAGGTTCAAAACTCTTACACCCTTAAAATATCTCAAAAGACCTGAGATGGTCAAAATCCACATGATCGGTCGACCGGTAGTGAGTATCGATCGACCAGTCAAAAACACCTTCTTTGTCTAAATTTCCCATACAAGTTTTCACTTCATCTGTCGACTGGTAGTGAGTATTGGTCAACCAATAGTGGTTCGGTCGACCGGTAGGGAGTTCGGTCGATCGGTTTTGCCTATTTTTCCTATCTTGTCTATTTTCTCCATTCTCTACACTTAGAGTATCCTACATACTCTTAGTTTGAACCCATAGCTCACCTAGGGTACTTGTACCACGCTTTGAACACCCAATACAAACACAACACCAATCACACCTCGGGCCATGTAAAACCCTGATTCCATAATTCGAATACCGAGGTCACATATAAAACTTTGGCTCAAACAAGCTTAGTGTGAAAGCACTATTCACTATACAATCCATTAGAATAATAATTCTTGCATTCAACACGCATAAGTTCATACATCACAAGATATAGTACCTATATCCTAGAATTTCACACTGGGTACCTACTTCTTCGATTGTTACGTCTCATGACAAGAGTCCTGAGAGCCATGACACGACGTGAGTCTAATTTACATCAAGCTCCTTGAATAGTTCAATGAGCATATAGTGCTTATATAGCACATCATATACATCAGAGTATATAATTAATAGTATAGACATACCATAGAGATTCTACACTAAGCTCTTCGATTCGGTTAAGGTATTAACCTATCACAAACTTAAGCCATTACCCGACTTAAGACTAAGACTAATAAATCATTGATGCTCTTGAGTTGTTTAAGCAATTTCCTTGAATCTTTGTGACAAGTGTGATGCTTCTAGGATCTATATGATGCATACGAGATGTTCATGATGCTTATGATGTGTATGAGGTGCATGCTATGTATGATGCTCATGCTATATGTGATGCACATGCTATGTATGATGCTGATGCTGTGTTATGCACATGCTATGTATGATGCTTTTGTATTTTGAGCCCAAAACCATCTTTGGAGTTTGTAATATATTTATCACTTTGCACTGAGCATAGGGTCTAGAACGTGCTGCAGAATTAATGCGCATCTGTATCTAGATCTTCCTGGATTGAGCCCTGAGTCTAGAACGAGCTGCAGAATTAACGCGCTTTAGCATCTAGAATCGTGCATCAAGCATCCATGAGCTTGTCCAAAATTATATATATATTCATTTATTTATCTTTTTCTTTTCTTCTTCCAGGGTTTCTACTAGGGTATACAAGAACTCATATAAACTTATATTCATACTATAACGCATGACTTGTGCTTGTTTGTGATAAAAGATGCATAATTTATCATATGAAATTATTCAGAATACATATAATAGCATATACATCGCAACCTAAGTTCTTAGTTCTGCAATGACTCTAAATCTACTGAACTTGTAAGATGAAAGAGAATCCTATGCTTGATGAACTGGTTTCTTATAACGTATGGTATGCACACAACACTTAGCATATAGTAACACTCATCAACACAATACATATAGTATACACGCGATAGGGATTTCTAGATAGCTTAGCGAAGCTAGGAATTAAGTCGGTTGAAGTATCAACCGGTTTCACATGAAGACTATTAAGTAGTCTATACTTGGAATACCATTTTCTATACAGACCTAATAACCTTGCTCGATACCTATTATGTCATTGTATCAAACCTATAACGAGTTAATCTGAGTTCTAAACTCAAAAGAAAACCCTCCAGTCCCTCAGGTTCTAATGCCTAGGCTCTGATACCAACTCTGTCATGACCCAAAATACCCCCTAGGAGTTAGGGATACTTTTGGCCCGTGATCACCGTGCCATACCATCCTGTCATGACACATAAGGCGTACATATCATCCTGCAAGAGCATACAAGGCACGCTAAGAGGCAAACCTAAAAATTTCTTCTTTACAATGTAACTTTCTACGTACGAATATAAACAAATTTCTAAAATATAAACTAAACCTGTATACAAGGTCCATCACTTGAGTTACCAACTCAATCAATACAAAAAATCCCATAAGGTAAACCCATATACATGTCTCTCCCTCTCATCACTCAACCATCATTGATGACTATCAATCGGCTTCTCGACATACTCCTCCTCGAACCCTGGTTCAGGAGCACAACCATTGAACCTATGACCTGCTGAAGATAACAACTTTGCTGGGCATTGAATACTCAGCATGTACAAAATACTAACTAACAATGCTATACAACATTAACATATCATATAATGTACAGTTCATCATATAACATGCTAAATCAGAGTATGGAAACCAAAATGAATTAACAATTGTATACATTGAATCATGACGTATTCCGATATCTTATGAGTTCCTTGTAGTTCTTAGAGTACTTAGAGTTCTTATGAGTTTGTGAGCTTGTGAGCATAAAGAACTTATGAGTACTTATGAGTCGTGTGAGCCACATATGATGCCTTGCGAGATATGAGTTATGCCTTGCGAGATATGAATGATGCCTTACGAGATATGAATGAGTATGATTTTCTCGTGAACTTGTGAGCTTGTGAACTTGTAAACTTGTGAGCTTGTGAACTTTCTTTTACAAACACCTTGCTTATGAACTTTATAAAACCCTGTCTTTGTGAGAAATCCTCGAATCATGCGAGGCTTGTGAACATCGTGCGAGACTTGTGAACATCATGCGAGACTTGTAAACATCATATAAGAATTGTAACCATCATGCGAGAATTGTAAACATCATGCGAGACTCATAAACATCATGCGAGAATTGTAAACATCATGCGAGACTTGTGAACATCATGGTGAACTTGGAAATCATATTCATAAGAGTAAGTGTGAGCAATTCAGTAAGCATATAATAGCCTCAAAATCATGGTAATACCCATAGCATGTAAAACATGATTATCAAATCCAATTTCTATCAAGAACATACCTCAAAATCTACTATGCATTTGTAATTCATAGTAAAGCAATTTAGTGGAGTTTAGCTACTAATTGTCTTATCAAAATCATGCTTTATAACTTTACTTATGATATAGGAATTATAAATATGGCCAAAACATCCAAACTTTCATCGAGTCCATTTAATTAACCCATAGAAACCAATTTAAACATCGATGAAGTATAGCAAGGTAAGTTAGTAGATTGTTCTACCTTTTGAAGGATCGATCTCCTTCAATTTCAGAGCTTGTAGAAAGCTTGAGGAACAAGTTTCAAGCTTGAAAAGCAAGATCCAAGCTCCTCCTTTAATCACCAACCCAAACTAAGAGCGACCTAAGAAGAACCCACACTCTCTCTTCTTCCTCCTTTTTCAAAAACCCTTCTAAGAGCGACCTAAGAAGAGCCCACAAGTTGACTGGTCCAAAATGACTGCTGAATGGACAGCAGATCCACTTTCGGAAAACCCCCATTTAACCTAACTTACACTTGAAATCAGAAAACGTGTAAAGCATGAAACTTGAAGATGACTTCAATGTCTTTCTAATGGCTCAAGAATCACTTAATTCCGATGAGCGGTGACCAAACTAGAGCTTCTACAAGTTGAGGGTACATGAAAACATCCCTCTTTTCGACACTTAGAGTATGTTATGCTCTTGGTTCTTCATCCCAAACACCCAATAACAATAATCTAACTAATTTAAACTATTCTCATCATGTCTCATAAATCAAATTACGTAAACGATCCTCGGTCTTTACAAGACTTGTGCCCATGGCACTATTCACAACCTTGAGAAATGGGTTCCCGGGTTCTACATTCACACTTAGGATATTTTATACCCTAGATATTTGAGTATTATCATACTCTTGTTTTATGACTCATCACACATATATAAAACCTTCACTTCACTTTTCCCAATATCAAGAACACGTGAGACCTTAGACCTTTACATGCACTGTACACTACCACTACTCACTACACTATTCATATGAGCAGTGCCCTCAAATTCCGGGGTTCTATATCTCAAATTACCTATGAAGGGAATACAACTCTCAAGATCTCTAAACTTCAAATACTGACCTCTAAGTTTGAAAAGTTGATGATGGATGATAATGAAACTTTTGACAGTTTTTATGCTAATCTGAGTGACATTGTCAATTCTAGTTTCAATCTAGGGGAAAGAATTCCTGAGTCCAAAATTGTTAGAAAAATTTTGAGATCTTTACCTGAGTGATTTCGATCGAAGGTTACCGCCATCGAAGAGAGCAAAAATATTGATGCTCTCAAAATCGAAGAGTTGGTTGGTTCTCACCAAACCTATGAGTTAAATTGGAACCCATCTTAGAAACCAAATCTATTGCCTTCAAATCCGTCAAGGAATCCATAAATGGTTCAGATAATGACTTTGAGGATGATGAAGAAGAGTTGGTTCTATTTGCAAAGAAATTCAAAATATTTCTGAAATTTAATAAGAGATTTAATTCGAAAGGATAAAAATCTTTCGAGAAGCCTAAGTCCAAGCACTTTGAAAACAAGAAACATCTTAAAAGTACAGACAGTAAATCCCAAGGTGTTCAATGCTATGAATGCCAAGGCTACGGCCATATTGCCGCTAAGTGCTCTAATAAGAAAAGATTTAAGGGCAAGGTAAGAGATGACTATGAATCTGAATCTCAGGAATTAGATAGTTCTTCTTGTAAGGAGACTAGGGGTTATATGGCCTACACTACATCCTTATCAGGGGTTGAAGAATCTTCTTCAAATGCTGTGAGTAACCAACACCATAGTGATGGTGAAGATGATGAAGATAGTCAGAATGACTTAGAGTTTGAGGGAGACCTCGAGGCAGTCTATGATGAGCTGTTTGGGGAATTCTTAAAGCTGAAAAAGGCTCAGTTTTCTATGTCCAATAAGGTAAAATCAATTAGAATAGAAAGAGATGCCTTAGACCAAGTGGCTTCAGGGTTGAAAGCTCTTGTGTCACAGCTTGAGGAAGAGAAGGCTTCCCTCCTTATCAAGATTCTTGAATCTGATTTGCATGTTTGCCTTGATGAAAACATGAGTCTTGAAATCAGGTTGGCTGATATTGAGCAAAATCAAAGGTGTGGATATGTGAAGGGAACTCCATCTACCTCGAACACTGAGCCTAGTGATAAAAGGAACCCTCCTAAAAATAGGAAATACCCCTCTACTTAGAAATTCATTTCTACATGTCATAAATATTGAGAGAAGGGTCATATTAGGCCTCAATGTCCTAAACTTCGAAGAATGCCCAATCATGGTTTTAGGAACCAACATAAGTTTAATGAAAATCTTCAAAGGAGAGTTGATATCCTAATGGATATCTCTAGGAAGTTAAATGATGATAAATTGAATATCTATAATAACTCTAGACAGTGTCATGGTCGGGACACTCCTTATGCTAGATATAAAGGAGGAAATGGGAAGAACCAATATGCCAGCCATAATTCTAGGACTCAATCTTGGAATAGGGGGAAGATGCAAAAGGTTATACCTACCTTAACTGAAACGGTTAGAGGTCAAAGGGTCACTCAAACTGCTAAAACCATTTGGGTGAGAAAAGAAGACCTGAAGAGCTTCACTTAGCCCTTGCCTATCATAGCCTAGGATATGCTTTGTTTGTTATACCTTGTCCTAGTGTTATGTTACTTGTGTATACTAGTAGTTTTTATTTTTTGTTATTTGTTTTGGTTTGTTTTCCTGTTTTCTTTATTTTGAAAAATTCAAAAACATTGAAAAACTATAAAATCCAAAAATATTTTTGTCATGTTGCCCTTGCTTGACTTGCATGATCCGCATTCCTTGTATGATCTCTATTTCTATACTTGTCCAGGGTTGAACATGAGTTTGTTGTTGATTGAGGATATATCACCTTCATAGTCTCTTGGTTAGACTAAAAATTAGACTAGTTTATCTTGCACTGTTAGAGACTTATTCATGTGTGTATGTTTTACAATTTCACATGCACTCTGACTGATTCTGTTGAGAGGTCTATTTTCCAATCTGTAGGTGTTTGACTTATCCCAAAAGTGTGACCTTGGATGACCAATCTAGAATGACCATATTGTTAATCATCCCCATTTTGTGTATCGTCTATGAGCAAAAATTGTTGCAATGAAAAGGGCCACCTACTAGGCTAGTGTGAAAGTCACTATTGGATGCAAACAGTATGTAATGACTACCTATGCGAACAGTAGTTATCTATCTGGGTTGCTAGATTCAAAGACCTTGCTGCCAAGAGCCAGGACTACCTACCTGGATAGTGTGAAAGTCATTATTGCGTGAAAAGATATGTTCAGATAAAGAACATCAAAAGAAATCTTACAAAGTTTGGAGGTATTTGACGAAAAGTAAAAGAAAAATATCGAATCAAATAAAATGGATAAAGGAGCACCAAAATGTAAAAAATCAGTATATCTGGATCTAACTAGGTTTGACTTCTAAAATTTTTTTATCTCCGGAGTCCCCTTAGTGGTTAATGTCATATCCTTGGAAAGGAAAAGAAACCTTGATTTAGTATCTAGTTAGACCACCACTACACACATATTGCTTCACTTTTGAACTGTTCATTAAATGTGACTAAGTGAATTGGCTATGCTTTAGCATTCAGTGAGATTTAGTTAGATGTGTATCCTCAGTCGGACTAATTAATCATGTTCTTCATTGGATTTGTAAGTTTAAATTACTACTGCTTGGAATGCTTTTGATGCATGTTTGTGTGGCACATGATACCTTTTAGTATTATTATTATGTGTTTCCTTATTAGTTGGCATGAGCCTTTCTAGCAAGAGTTGCCTTGTTTTTTTTTTGTGGTGTCCTTGATCTTAGGGGGAGAAGATCAAGTTGAGGTGTTGTGGGAGAGTTTTAACTTTATAATGTTATATTTTGTTCCCCGCTCTCTAGTCCCTGCAATGTATGCATTTGCTTGATTGTAATGTGGTTGCCTTGATATTACATGTGTTAAATTGGTATATACTTTGTGATATTGGCTTTCTGCCTACCTTTGGCAGTTGTGCCAAATATGGTGATAATGTTGGGTATAAGTTCCCAAGTTTAATACAATGGTTTGGGAGATATGCCCAAAACAAGCAACCTTGGTTTTTTGAAAAATTTCAGAAAATTTGAAAATTTTTAAACAATTTTTTCACTGTTTATCTCATCACCTAAGGTCTGTATGGTTAGTCTAAGACACTTACCACCTAGGGCAACATGTTAGGATTATTCTAAGTCAATTTCCACCTATGGTAGCATGGTATCTAGGTCACTTACCATTCTATGAAGGAAATGATCAAACCGAGTCTTCAACGGTCTTCAACTTCACTTGTTGTGGATGATTAATGGCAATGACACAAGAAACACTCCTAGACACCTAGACTCACTTGTTTTGACACCGGAATATGCCAATACCAAAACATGGACTTTACAATAGAAAAGGGTAGATAGAATTATAGGGAAACTTAACCATCCCCTCGAACTTGTGAGTTCTCAACTCAAACTTCGGATTTGAGGTTCACCGAATTTTTTCATCCTTTAGCACAATCAAGCAGTTGGCCACACAAAAACTCATTTCATAACCCAAATTAGCTCCAAGGATTTTGCTAGCTCCAAAGTACTGGGTGCCAGGGAATTTGAGAACCTATACACACCAATCTCTCTCTTTCTCTCTCTCTCTCTCTATATATATATATATTCTAGTACTGCACTTATCTATTCATCTGGATGAAGAATTCAACTATTAAATTAGATAAATGGAATATTTATCCCTACTTCCATAGAATGAAAATTAAAGACATGCCTGAGTTTGTCCCTATAGAAGAAACTCATCCACCTCCATCCACGTCAGTGGCTATTACCCTCAAAGAGGATGTGTCTTTGATTATGGGAGTTACTAATCCTAGAGATATCTATGGAAATCAATGCATAACGAATGTTACTAATTCTCCTTCAATCAAGGTTTTGGATAATCTAAAGGAAAACAAGTCAAGGGATTTGATACCCAAAGAATAGAAATTTATACAGTTGGATATGAATAAGGGATCTTTGTATATATCTTTCTAAGTTTATCACTCTATAATTGCTGTACTTTGTAAAATTATTCAATCATAAGTACATATAAACAAAACAAGCATCTCACGTTGAGAGCTTCTTCTATTGTGCACACAGCACAAATTCTACTCTGTATTATTCAGTCTCTTGCAATACTATTCAAGAATTCACAAATCCTTTCATGGTATTAGAGCACAACGATCTCTGAAGAAAACCTGTGAGTCAGTTTTTCTCCTTCATCGTTTATTGTTCATCTAGTTTAATCCTTTATTCCTCATGGTTGGCCAAGTTGTTGTCTCCACCATGAATACCACACCCCTTTTTCCCTACTCCTCTATGACAAATATGCTCTCAATTAAGCTTAATGGGAACAATAATCTATTGTGGAGAAATCAAATACTTCCATTAATTAAGAGCCAAGAATTGCTTGGCTATATTGATGGAACTTCTCAACAACCATCTTCATCCATTACTCAAGAAGATGGAACTCAAGTCATCAACCCTGAGCATCGAAAATGGTGTCTCACAGATTGGTTTGTCATAAGCATGATCAATTCCTCACTGACAGAGGCAGCCATGAGTGTCACCATGGATAGGCAGAATGCTTTTGAAGTATGGACAGTCTTGGAAGAGTCCTTTGCCCATAAATCCAAGAATCGAGAGTTACAACTTCGAGAGGAGCTACAAGTCTTGAAATGAGACACATCTAGCATCTCAGATCATGTTCGAAAATTCAGAGCAATCTGTGACCAACTCTCAGCCATAGGCAGCCCTGTGCCTGACACGGACAAGGTTTATTGCTTCCTACGAGGCCTAGGACCAGATTATCACACTTTTTTTACCACCACACTCTCAAAACCTTCTATTCCATAGTTTCAAGAAGTGGTACCATCCCTTCTCAGTCATGAACTTCTTCTACGAAGCCTCTTGCCCTCCCCAACAAGCCATGATTCAGCTTTTACTTCTCAACGTGGAGGAAGACATGGAAGAAACAACAATCATGCTGGTGGTGGGAATTACAAATCTCATAATTGCAACCAAAATTACCACAATTCTACCAACGGGAAGCCACAGGGTGGTCCACAATTTCCTACCAATTTTGGAAGCCATAATGGAAACCGTGGAGGACAGGGTTACAATCCCTCCAATCAGCCCTTTGATGGTCGAAATCAGGCTTCTGAACGTCATACTCAGAGTCCTCCTATTCATAACATATAAAACGCTGTAAACGTTTACCTTTTGCATTTAATAATAAACATTGCACATCACCTCTTCGTTTGGTGCACTTTGATAAATGGGGTCCTTCAGCTATTCCATCTCCATCAGGATTTCACTATTATGTAGTTTTTATTGATGATTTTAGTCGATACTCATGGCTTTTTCCATTGAAGAAAAAATCAGATTTTTTCTCAACCTTTATTCATTTTAAAAAATTAGTTGAGAATCAACTAAATCACAAATAAAAATTCTCCAATGTGATGGAGGTCAGGAATTTGCCAGTTCGGTATTCTTGCAACACCTATCTCAACACCTATCTCTCGTTGTGCATTTATTGGTTACAGCTCCCTCCAGAAGGCTTTTTGTTGTTTGGATTTGGCAACAAATCATGTTTACATTTCCCGGCATGTTGTATTTGATGAAACTCATTTTCCTTTTTATCACTCACCTCATACTTCATTTGTATCACATGATCTTGTTGCCTTTCACGATCTCGATTGCTTGCATGAACAGGATGCATCCCTTCATGATGGAAAGGATCCTTCTAGTTTGTCCTTGAATCCCACACATCGCCAACTGGACCTTCTTTCAAATGATATGGCTCCATTGGGTTCTCAAGTGCCACCCTCACCTTCATCCATGGATCCATTAAAATACACTAGCTTGGCGGGCTTCTCCTCTTGCTTCGCCCACATCATCATTACTTGGGTCTGGATCTATAGGCGTGCCTTCTCTCGCCCTACCTGTATGCCCCATTACCGATGTCAACCCCATTACTACGGCGAACTCTCTTGCCCAACTAAGTTCTACTACTATTACACTTGACATTCCTAGTGGACAGATCATCATTGAGTTACCTATAGCTCCAACTAACTATAGAGACCCAAATTTATTTTCCTTGATATTTGTGCTATTTATTTAGTTCTGTAGAAACATGTGTTTAATTTTAATGCGATTAATCCTATAAAATTAATGTGAAATGTATGAATTTTTAAACCCAAATAAATCGCTTAAATTAGGTCGTTTTGTAATTAAATTGCATCCAGGGACCGATCGATCAGAGCCATCAGCGATCGATCGGCTCGGACCTGAAAGGTCCGATCGATCAGAGCCATCAGACCGATTGATTGGTCCGGACTAGTAGGGTCCGATCAATCGTCCCTAAGTCCCGATCGATTGGTGTTCGCGCACAAAAATTTCCAAAAATGCACTTTTTTGACTTTTTTGGCTTTCCAAGGACTCTAAACACTATATAAAGACCTTATTTTCGTGAGACTAGTTTTAGAAATGTTTATTAAGAGTTTTAGAGATCTAGAAAGAGGAAAATCTAGGGTTTTTTAGGGACTTTCAACTAGAGAAGAAGAGAAGCGAGTGGAGATCGAGATCAAAGGCTATTCGCAAGCGATAGATCGTAGGGAAGCGATTAAGAGAGGTAAATCTGGATTCCTTTCTCCCAATATAATAATCTTTAATGTAAATAAGAATGATACGATCAAGATTTAAAGTAAGAAAGTGATTAAAGCATGATTAATTATTATTATGTAGAAATCCTCATGTAAGATTCTTGTGATTTTGGAGAGTTTTTCTATTATGATTTATTATGTATAACTCAACAAGGGGAAATGGACTATTTTATGGATTATGTATGATGGAGAATGGAGAAAGGGATGTTGTGGGATTGATGGAATGGTTGTGATAGTGATGAAAATATGTGATGTTCATGGTAACATTAGGAGTTTTTAGTTAAATTGAACCAATGATGTTTTATGTGAAATTAATGTATTTGGATTGATTTAAATTCATAATTTTTATGGTAAAAACCCTATTGAATACATTTTAATTTACCAACCATGATAAATATGAATTATCCTATTTTGATGCACGATGTACCAATTGCATGGATGACAACAATTGGGTTAAAACAAGTCTAAAATTATGATTGTGTGATTTAGAAGTATTATCATGGAGGCAATTGTCATTATGATGACTCTTCAAAAACCTTAAATCAATAATTTAAGATGTGTTTTAACTGAAAGTTTATCATCGTTCATTCTCACTCACTCATAATAAATGATATACACACGCATGAAGAAAAACACGATTACATGAAAGTATACAAGTATATAAGTACACAAGCATTATGCATTTTGAGTTTTGCACTGCCCGAGTATTAACAAGTCTAAGATCAAGGCATGATATGCCAAGCAAGTTAGTCAAAAACAAGTCGTGCATACTGGATAATGTGCTAAGTTGTATGCACCAGATAATATGTAAAAGCAAGCCGTATGCACCGGATAATGGGCAACATCATGTGGTACCTCGGTAAGTAGAATATATGTTAGTCTCTACCCAATATATGGGGTAGAGTTACTTTATGTTATTGCATAATGTATGTTTGTTGAACTCATTCACGTGACAAGAATGACAAGTCAGATAAGTAATACATGAAAGATAAGTATAAACAAACATATGAAAGAATGGAAAAGATGCTTCCACACTTTGAATTATTTATATGCTTACATGTAATGTTAAATCATGAATTATGTTTTATATTAATGTTGTTATATTGCTAGTTAGGAGTTTATATATACACCAAGTAACTCGTTACTTAGCCGATGACTTTGTTGTTGGCAGGTTCTAGGTTTGATATTTGTGCACTAGGACCTTGGGAAGAGGAAGAGTATGGAGAGGAAGAAGAAGATTCAGTAGGTGATTATCTCAAGGGTGAATGAAATCTGGATCGTTGGCCATTTTCTAGAAATTGAATTCTCAGTATTTAAATTTGAGTTCAAGACATTGTAATATATTTAATTTGAATTTATGGTTAGGTTGGATTAATAGTTGGGAATCATGATGGATGATTCGAATTATTTATTATGTTTTAGTTTTAAATTGAGATATTAGAATTTATCATAGTTAATTGGAGAAAAATTTTCAGGTTCATATTTTAGTATGCCTTAAATGCTTATGAGAGGATGTTCTAATGGTTATGTCACGTGCCAAGGTCTCACTTTGACTAGGTGGGATTTTGGGGCGCGACACTAACTCTCATTCTATGGTCACACGTTCCAAGGCGAAGGCTTCTACCATCATCCACTTCTACCACGTAACTCCAGCTCTAGCTCACAAGCTCATCTTCACCTTTTTGAGGCACTTATTTGTACCAAGGAACCCGGTGGATTTCAATCTGCTGCAAAACATCCCCACTGGCTACTCCAATGCATCTCACCTCCAACATGTGTACCGCCTCAACAAAGCCTTGTATGGCTTAAAACAAGCACCACGTGCTTGATTTGAATGGTTTAGCATTTTTTTACTTGACATTAGGTTCACCCATAGCCATGTCGACTCCTCCATGTTCACCCTCCACAACTCTAGTGGCACAATGATCTTACTTGTGTACGTTGATGACATCATCCTCACTGGCAGTAACTCCTCTCTTCTCCAAACTTTCATTCAACAACTTAGTTGCGAGTTTGCTATGAAAGACTTGAGGCCACTGCACTACTTTCTTGGCATTGAAGTAGTATCTACGTCACAAGGGTTGTTTTTATCTCAATCCAAGTATGCCACTGATCTTCTTCAATGAGTACAAATGGATGGGGTTAAACCCCTCTCTACTCCGATGGTCACTAGTCACAAACTCACAAAAGAGGGCACTCCCTTTTCTGATATCACTCACTATCGCAGTGTCGTTGGTGCCCTTCATTATCTTACTTTAACTAGACCGGATCTGTCATTTAGCATCAATTCCGTGTGCCAGTTCATGCACGCACCTACAACAACACATTATCAAGCCGTTAAGCGTATACTATGATATGTTAAGGGCACTCTTCATCATGGCATTCAGTTCTATGCTGACTCTCATACCACTCTTACGGGTTACTTTGATGCTGATTGGGCTGATTGTCCTGAAACGCATTGTTCCACCTCTATCTTTGCCCTCTTCTTAGGACGTAATCTGATTTCTTAGAAAACCAAGCTATTGTGTCTTGATCTAGTGCCGAAGCAGAGTATCAAGCTCTTGCACATGCCGCTGCCGAAATAACTTGGGTGACTTTCCTCTTATGTGCACTCCATGTCTATCCCCATACGTCTCCTATGATATTTTGTGACAACCAAAGTGCGATCTACATGAGCTCCAATCCGATCTTTCATGCTCGCTCCAAGCACATCGAGCTCGACTATCATTTCATTCGAGAGAAGGTTGCATCAAATCAGCTTTGCATCCAATTTGTTTCCTCTAATCTCAAAGTTGCAGACATTTTCAGCAAAAGCCTTCCCCATCACTTCCTCTAATTTCTGGCATCCAAGTTGAATCTCCATGACTTCACCACGCTCAACTTGAGGGGGGATATTGAAGAAACTCATCCACCTCCATCCACGCTAGTGGCTGTTACCCTCAAGGAGGATGTGTCTTTGATTAAGGGAGTTATTAATCCTAGAGATATCTATGGAAATCAATGCATAAGGAAGGTTACTAATTCTCCTTCAATCAAGGTTTTTGATAATCTAAAGGACAACAAGTCAAGGGATTTGATACCCCAAAGAATAGAAATCTATACAGTTGGCTATGAATAAGGGATCTTTGTATATATCTTTCTAAGTTTAGCACTCTATAGTTGTTGTACTCTGTAAAATTATTCAAGCATAAATACATATAAATAGAACAAACATCTCACGTTGAGAGCTTCTTCTATTGTGCACACAACACAAATTCTGTGGGCTGCGAAATTACGACACCAGATTGAGCCGGGGTTCAACAACTTTAGTGCGCCCGCTTCACACCAAATCAAAAGAAGATGGAGTGTGTATACCACATCAAGCCCAAGCCCTCATGTGGCTTTGGCTTGTCCCTGCAGACAGACTTGGTCAGACAAGCCTTTACGGACCGGCCAAACAGCAAGTCTCTAATATGCCCTTGCGGACTGACTCCATGAGTTAGTCCGCGAATAGACTTTAAAAGTCAGTCCCCTAACAGACCCCCCACTTGAGCTCTGCGGATAGACTTTTTTTTTTTTTCTAAATAAAGCCTCTCGGAATGAGAGGGGGTTAGGCAGACCCCTTCCAGTTTTATTAAAAATATAAAGATGGGGGGGGGGGGGGGGGGGGGGAGGGACATAAACCTAACCCCTACAAAAAAAAAAACAACATTAAGACCTAACTTTTCGAAGATTCTCAATAGCTGATTTATCCAATTGGATAAGAGCTTTGATATTCCTAGGGATGTTATCATAAGAAGTAAGAGTACTTGAATTCAAAGTGTCACATCCAAAATTAGCCAAACCAGCAACTGAATTAGCTTCTCAATAGATATGATTGAAGAGATAACCATACGGAAAAATATCTTTAATTTTATTATCCCAAATCCAAGTCTTCCAAAGAATGGTTAGACCTTTTCCAAGATTCTACTAAGGCTTTCGAATCTGATTCAATAATCAAATTGAGAATGTTGAGACTTTTACACAAAGACAGCCCATCTAGAAGAGCTCTAGTTTCTGCTACAAAGTTAGAACATGAGTCATAATTAGAGAAAAAACCTGCTATAAAATCACCATTATGGTCTCTCACAATACCTCCTCCTCCAGCATTACCCGGGTTTCCTCTAGACGCACCATCCACATTCAATTTAAATTTAGAATGAGGAGGACAAATCAATTTAACAAAGATGAACCGAAACAGAATACGATGGGGAGAACTCAGAGGAAATAAAGGAGAGATATCAAGGCTTTTTCTACCACTGAAAGCATCAATATCACCAACCTTTTTTAAAATAGAATCAATAAGAGAATTAGCATGACGATATTTAGAATCGTATTTCCTCCTGCATCTTTCTGTCCAGATCTCCCAAACAATCAAAGCTGGAATAATAATAAATAACTCATTATGACGAGAATTAGCAGCTCTGAACCATCTAGATAGAGCACACTGAATAGAATCATGAGCTCTAAAAGGCATGAAACACCAAGAAGAAAAGAACTTCCAAATAGATGAAGCATTATCACTACTGATGAAAAGGTGGTTAGAGCTTTCTATCTCAAAATCAGGACAACAACAACATTTGCTCATCATAGGGATGCCTAGATCCTGAACATCCAAATCAGTAGGAATGGCATGAAACATAATTTTCCAGCAAAAGACACTAATCTTGGTAGGGGTGAACGGATTCCAAACTGCCTTGCACCAATCAAAAACAGTCCCAATATTTCTCAGAGACTCCCAAGCAGAACAGATAGAGAATTCACCTGAAGGAGTGAGTTTCCAAATGAATTTATCTTCATTATCTGAAATGAAAACATTACCTGATTTGATATCTTCTATGGTATCTTGTGGCAAAAGATGACTCACTTGAGAAAAATCCCTATCCCCATCATAATTTAAAATATTAGCAATAGGGGGATTTTGTCGAGGAGAGTCAATAGCCAATGAAATAAGAGAATCCTCCTTATACCCATCTATCAAACCAGAAGTTAACCTTCTCACCATTACCAATAAGAACTAAAGTATTAGCCAGCATGTCTTGGACTACTCCACAAATGGAAGACAAAATTCTCGATGCTCCCCATTTAGGAAACGCATTCCAAATATGATTTATACAATATTTAGCTTTAAAAAAATCGAGCCCAAAGACTATCTGAAGAGTAAAGTTTCCAAGCTTGTTTAAATCAAAAGGCTAGAGCAAAGTCTTTCATTCTTCAAATACCCAAGCCTAATTTGGAATCAGGAAGAACACATTTATTCCAATTGACCCAGTGTTTTCTTCTACGCGAGTCCAAATTATTCCAGAAAAATTTTGCCAAAATTTTATCTATCCTTGAGTAGATGCTAGAGGGAATGCTGATAGCTGCTAAGATATGAACAGAGATAGAAGAAAGGACATGTTTAATCAAAAGAAATCTACCTCCAGCAGAGAGAAGCTTTCAGACCACCCTGAATCACGTTTTCTAATCTTCTCAATAAGGGGAAAATGGATTAATATTTATCTACCTTTGATCAAAGGAACTCCCAGATAAATGAGGGGAAAATGTTTAAAATAAAACCCAGTAATGTTGGTAATGACTCTTTTCCTGACATTAGAAATATTGTTCGAACAATAAAGAAAGCTTTTGTCTTTGTTAATCAGCTGACCAGAAACATCTTCATACTTAGACAGGAAATCAAGGATTCTTTTGATGTTTCTGTAGCTCCCATTACTGAAAATAAGGGAGTCATCTCCAAAGAGAAGGTGAGACACTGCAAATCCATTTCTTCCAATGTTATAGGAGTTAGGTTGGATGGAAGAAATATATCTAAGACCTCTACTAAGAACCTCTTTTGCTATAATAAAGAGAGTAGGAGAAAGAGGATCACCCTGTCTTAAACCTCTCGAATTGGAGAAAAAACCATGAAGAGAACCATTAATAATAATCGAAAAACTTTGATTCTGTAAGCAACCCTTGATAAGCCGAATAAATTTTTCAGAGAAACCAAACTTATTCAAGACATCAATAATTAAATTTCATTCCATATGATCATATGCCTTAGCCATATCAAGCTTAATAATGATGTTTCCTCTTAAAGAGTTTTGATCAATGTCATCAACCATTTCTTGAGCAATAACTATATTATCAGAAATATTTCTGCCTTTAATAAATCCAGATTGCTCCTCAGAAATAATAGAGGGAAGAATGATCGCTAATCGAGTTGATAAAATCTTGGAGAAATTCTTATAAAAGAAGTCACATAAGCTAATAGGATGAAAATCTGCAAAAGTAGAAGGATCATTATGCTTAGCAATTTGTCGCGACCCAAAACCCACCCTAGGAGTTAGAGTGAACTTTGGACGACTAATCATGACTTGCTTGACAACCAACTTGCAAAACCCACAGAACATATACAATAGAGGACATAAACAGCGGAAACATACTCTAACATAGCACAGCGGAAGTCTACCAAACCTCTATGTATATACATACGCAATCCAAGTTTATACAAAACGTAACCAAAAGAAAGTGCGGACAGACCCGCCAAAATACATGAAGGTATATCTCTCATCTCACCCACAGCTAATCCACTCAGAATCTAAACACCACCTACTGATAACCCTCTACGGGAGGTTCCTCCAAAGGCTCCTCGATGTACTCCTCCTCCACCCATGGACCAGGAGCACAAACATCAAATGGGGCAGCAGCTCCCTCAAAACCTGCCGACATAAGAAGTACGGCTGAGCATGGAATACTCAGCGGTACCAAATACTAACCAACAGTCATAGCATACGGACAGCATACATCAAGCAGGAGCAATTCATATATGTTAGACATAAACAATTTATATCATACAAGGAAGTAAAGCAATTCATAATCATCCTTGTATTTCGTAGAAAGCCGATAAATCCTCTTGAAAACATCGTGCACTTGACTTGACTTGAAATATCTTTTCGTACTTGAAAACTCATCTTGTCTATCTTGCTTGATTCTTGTATGTCATGTCATGTCATGCATGTCATGCGTGCTTGCTTGTGATCATGTAACTTGTGAGATACACTTGTGAGATATCCTTGTGAGATGCGCTTGAGAGATGCCTTGAGAGGAAAGGGAGACCCTTCTTTATGCAATGCACTTGCGAGGGAAGGGAGACCCTTCTTCATGATATGTATGTACTTGCGAGGGAAGGGAGGCCCTTCTTCATGATATGCACTTGTGAGTGAGGGGAGACCCCTCGTGGAATGTTGGTTCTTGTCTTCTTGTGAAAAGCGAGGTAAAACATATCGTAGGATATGTCCCACCTCTAACCATGTTCTTGTAAACCTCGATAAATCATGTCATGCATGCCGTGCTCGTGGAAACCGTGTACATACTTGCATTTAAATTTAAATATGACATTTGGGTAATTTCACAACACATATAGCATCAATGATTGAGCAATGTAATATTCATATCATTTAGGGAAAACAGGAAACACACTATCATGGGCCCTAGCAATATTCAGAATTTATTAGGCATGCATTTACTAATTTACAACTCACTTCATTCACTTTGGCATTTCATCAAACATGGTGTGTTCATTATGGATTTACCCTACAACATGCTTTTCTAGATGGGTTTACTCAAATCATACATGTATGTTCATTATTGGAACAATGCCCTCCCCATTTTAATCATCACATCAATACACACGGCATCCAATCGCCCACATTCATCTCCATTCACCCTTCACCATTAACCATTCACCATTCATCTCGTAATACATGTGTAAATGAAAGAAAAACTGAAGAAAAGAATGGAAAAGGAGGAACTATAACTAGGAGGGTAGTAAGAAGTACCGACCTTGAAGAAATGAGGAAGAAACCCCTTCCACAAACGACCGTGAGGCTACTACCCTAGCTTGGAGAACGCTCTCCACGAGTGCTTGAGCCGAGATCTTGGAGAAGAGCCGAGCTTGAAGTAATCTAGGGTCTCAAAACCCTTTGATTTCTCTTCCAAAGACAAACCCTAGGTTTGGAATCGCCTTCTCCCCTTTTTCCTATTCTCTCAAACTCTCTAAGTGTCGAATGATGCCCTAAAGGCTCAGGTTAAACTCTTAAGGTAAGAGTGAACCAACCAAAAGACCATAACACCCTTACTGAAGTTTCTGCAAAAACATAAGTGCCGAACACGTTGTGCTGTGAATAGTGCCAACTCGTTGTGCTGTGAATAGTGCCAACTCGTTGTGCTGTGAATAGTGCCACCTCGTTGTGCTGTGAATAGCACCAACTCGTTGTGCTGTGAATAGCACCAACTCGTTGTGCTGTGAATAGTGCCAACTCGTTGTGCTGTGAATAGTGCCAACTCGTTGTGCTGTGAACAGTACCAAACACGTTGTCCGTTGTGAAGGGTGCCGAGCCCGTTGTCACGTCGTGTCGTGCATAGTGCTGAACCCGTAGTCCGTTGTCTTATGTACAACGTGCCCGTTATACAGTACAACGTACACGTTGTCTGCAGCACGACGTACCCGTTGTCTGTTGCACAACGGTTGCACAACGTATACGTTATCAGAGTACGTCCTTAGTGCGTAACCGAGCTACGTTTGCCTGCAGGTCCAGACTGTTTTGGCCATATCTTTTGACTCGTTCGTCCGATTTTGACGATTCAACTTGCGTTGTGTTCGTACTTCGAAAAGGAACATTTCTGATGTTTTGGAATTTCCAATTTCTTTCTTATTTATTAATTATACCTCTTAAAAAGGCAAAATGACAACGAAAGTGTCATGTATTAAGCATGAAAAATTCTGGGGCTCTACACAATTAGAGCGATAGAAGTTGCGTTAATTGACTTGGGGATATTCAGATGGAGAAAAAAATATTTCACTGCCAAAAGTAAGTCCTGCTGAATAATATCCCAACAACCACGATAAAAAGGCCCATCAAACCCATCTGGACTTGGAGCACTATCCTCAGATAAATTAAACACCACATGTTTAACCTCTTCCAATTCCGGAATGGAAGTAAGAAAATTGTTATTATCTTTAGAAACCAACTGGGGATGAAACCAAGCATGCCATTATCTCTAATAGGAGAAGAAGAAGATAGAAGATTCTGAAAATGAGAAACTGCTTCGGATGCAATATCTTACTGATTTTCCACCCATTCACCCAAACCATTCTTGATTTTATGAATGTTGTTATTTTTCCTTCTTTGATTGACAACTGCATGAAAAAAATTTGTATTCCTGTCTCCTTCTTTTAGCCATTTAATCCTGGATTTTTGCTTCCAGAATATTTCTTCTTGAGCTAAAATCTATTGCAAATTATCCTTCAGAGAAGTAGGGTAAACATCCAGACTATCAACCCAAGAGTCTTGAAGAGCAATTTCAGTCTCACAGATTTTTTTCCTCTAGTTCCTTGATCCTGAGAAAAATATTACCAAAAATCTCCCTATTCCAAGTCTTAAGAGAATTTTTAAGTCTCTTAAGTTTAAGAAAAAAACCAAGTAATGGGTTAGCATAAATTGGTAAAGACCAAGAATCTTCTACTAACCTTTGGAAATCTGAATGAAATAGCCACATCTTTTGAAACTTAAAAGAAGAAGGATATCGAGAGATTCCATTATCAAACTTCAGCATAAGAGGAGCATGATCTAAGTTGAGTCTAGATAAATGAGAAACTTGAGTTGATGAGAATTTAGAATTCCAAGCCTCATTATATAGAATCCTATCCAACCTCGCATAAATTCTATTCAGCCCAGACTGATTATTGCACCAAGTGAATTTATTTCTAGAATAACCAGCATCAATAAGCCCGAGATCATTGATAAAGGAGTTGAATTCTTCCATAGACCAGATATTGGGATTTCTACCACCCATTTTTTCTTCAGGACTAGAAATAGCATTAAAGCCTCCAACAAGAAAGAGAGGACCAGTAAACCCAAAAAGAATCAAAGGTAAATCATTCCACAAAAGCATTCTTTCTTCGTAAAGGCATTTAACATAGATAAATCCATAACGAATCTTATCTAAATCTTGAGCAGACACATCCACAATAAGAGCTTGATCTAAAGAGGCATAGAGGGCAATATCTAGCCCATCTTTCCATAAGAGCTAGATCTTCAGATGAGCTTGATAACCAGGCATTTTAAGAAACTGACTGAGCTGCAATAACTTATTTGAAGGTTTCATAGGCTCCATAATGGCAATAATAGAAATACTATAAATTTCCATAATTTTCTTTAAACGGGCTTTAGAAGCTAAATTCCCTACTCCCCTAATATTCCAAGATAGGATACTAAGCATTGGAAACTAGAGAGTTTTCTTCCAGGGGAATGGGAGCTGTAGCTTTAGATTTCGTAATGCGATCCAAGGGAGGGATACTTTTCTTATGTTTTTGTGTCAATTCCCCAACTAAGTTTTTCTTTTGAAACATTTTGATTTTATAAGCATTACTAAGAAAAACTTTTGCTTCCTCTATAAATTCAATTATAGAATCATATTGAGAATTTAAGATCTCATTATGAAATTCAGATGCGGATGAAGAAAGCCAAAGTATATCTCTACTGTGATTTTTTGGAGATGATGAATTCTGCATTCTCTTTTGTAAAATGATCAATGTAGACTTGTTAGGAATCATTAAAAAAGATGAGGGCAAGGTGGTCACGACCTTACCTGATGATTTTGAATGGGGGGAAGAGTCATCTACTTGATCAACTGAAAAGAAGCCTGGCAACTTATCTGAATTTTCAGAAAAAACTTTAGAAGGATCTGTTATGTTGGTCTCGCTACCTGCTGGGGTTTCCTCAAAACATGCTTCCTGATCATGCTTCTCTTTAGAATTAAAGCTAGTAGGCACTGCAACGTGCTCTTGAGGTTTGCCTACAGCCTCAATGATGTTATTTGGAGGAGGATCAGCTATTATTTTGTGAATGAGTTGAACTTCAGGATCTGTAGAAGGCTGAACAAATTTCTTCACCCAAATTTTCTTCCCTTCTTTAATAATTGGATCATTAAGAGAGTTGCCTTGTTGTTCTTTTGCATTATTGTTTAAAGTCTTCTTTTTGTTAACAATACGACATTCAGAAAGATCATGACCCTGCTTGCAGCAATAAGAGCAATAGGATACATCTTTCTCATAGATGATAGGCTGCCATCTGCTAGTGGAACCAATACCCAGCCATATCCTAGAAGGTTTGGCTTTTGTGACATCCAATTCAATGCATAATCTTGCTTTACTGGGCCGAGATGAAGATTTAGTTTGGTCATCAAAGCAAAGAACAGTCCCAACCACTGAACCTATACTTCTGAGAATATGTTCTTGAAAAAGATGAATAAGAAAATTAGGCAAAGCGATCCAAACTGGAACCAAGGTTGGTGTCCATTTAATGAATCAGAGCAGGAGACCTTTGATACAACAGTATTCTTTGAGATACACTGAATGATAATCTTCCTCGGTACTAAATCTAAGAAGGAGATGTCTACCATCTAAAACTCCAATGGAAAAATTATATTTCAATTGAAACGTTTTCTTGAATAAATCTCTAATATCAGAAAAACTTGGTCTTCCATATTCACATTTAGCTATCCGAGAATATTTGAGAGGAGACACAAGCTTTGAGGTTTCATTTGAAGAGAGATATATTGCTGGTTCACCTTTATAGATAGCCAAAGGTTTTGATATTTCAATGATTTTAGGAACAAGAGAATGAGTTAATACAGCATCAGCAAACGTTTTCTAAGAAGGATCACTGACCGTTGCAGCATAAGAAGCCTTCGGATCTGGTGGTCGGGTTGAGGAACCTGCCCCCATGACCCCGGCGGCCAAGGAAGAAGCCATGAAACCCTAATGCAAGATCAGAATAGGTATACTAACGTACACCTCACAGGAAAAAGAAAATCTGCTAACATACATAATTGGTTGGGTGTTCCTACAAATAGACTCTATGAGTCCATCTGTGGGATAGTAAATGACTAGCCAAGTCCCTGACCATAAATGGTCAAGGATTCAACCTAGACCAAGGGCTGGACCCATGGTCCCACCCTATTTTGGTCTACGGGCTGACGAAGGTCAGACCCTGATCCATAGGCCAAATAAGCTTTGGACCTGACCCAGGCCGCGGCCCGCGGGTGAGACCATGGGTCTCACCCCTTTAACTTGCGGACTGACCAAGGTCAGTCATTTCCCAACTGATAGTCAGATACTGACTGCCATGTAATAGAGAATCCCTGATAAAAAAGGACTCTCTGTCAGCTTTAGGGGATCCCAAGATAGAGATCCTCTCTTTTTCTCCAATAATAGAGTATCATATGACACCCCATTCGAAAGGGGGAGTAATCTCTCCTCTTTTCTTGGAAGATAAAGCTCTTTCCTCTTTCAAAGGAACCCTTATCTTCCTAGGTTTCCCAAAAAGTGAAACCGATTTGGAGTCCTTCAAGAAAAAGGACTCCCATTTGTACTAGGTTTTTCTAAGATAAGAGAAACCAACTGTCTTGGACAGATGACCCTCTCCAAGTAGAGTTGACCTCTTTTGATTTCCTAAAAAAGTAAAAGTCAAAGGGGAGTCAAAAAAGGACTCTTCAAAAAATATAAAAAGGGAGTTTCTCACAAGAAATTCCTAGCGAAGCCACAAGACGAATAAAAAAAAGGATTCGAACGGAGCAACAAAAAAGGAGGATCAAAAAAGAAGGACTTCTCTTTTGCTTCTGTAGGAACAAACCAAGGAGGAAGAAGGAGGATCTCACATCAATTGAGAATATTAGGTGAATCCTCAATATGGTCACTTCTCTTTCCTTTTCCATTTTCTTGATAATAAAACCTCTATTAGGTATCCTGTAACGTCTCCATGGAATCTAGGCAACCCCATTGAATAAATACAAATACTTTATTTAAATCTTTGTTCTTTTTTTATTCTTCTTCTTAATCAGAGGTTTTTGCTCAAATTGGGAAGGTAATTAACAATCCGGGTTCACTCGGATTGGACGGATAGTCCCCCACACAAAATAATAAACTCCATACAACAATAGAGATATTCTAACCGTAAGGTTCAAGATGTCAACAATAAAAAGACGCTTGAAATTTGCATGTACAAATTCTACTCTATATTTGTCGCGACCCAAAACCCACCCTAGGAGTTAGAGTGAACTTTGGACGACTAATCATGACTTGCTTGACAACTAACCTGCAAAACCCACAGAGCATATACAATAGAGGATATAAACAGTGGAAACATACTCTAACATAGCACAGCGGAAGACTACCAAACCTCTATGTATATACATACACGAATCCAAGTTTATACAAAAAGTAATCCATACGAAAGTGTGGACATGCCCGCCAAAATACATAAATCTAACTCTCATCTCACCCACAGCTAATCCACTCAGAATCTAATCACCACCTACTGATAACCCTCTATGGGAGGTTCCTCCAAAGGCTCCTCGGCGTACTCCTCTTCCACCCATGGACCAGGAGCACAAACATCAAATGGGGCAGCAGCTCCCTCAGAACCTGCCGACAAAAGAAGTACGGCTGAGCATGGAATACTCAGCGGGTACTAAATACTAACCAACAATTATAGCGTAGAAATAGCAATACATAATCAGGAGCAATTCATATATGTCAAACGGAAACAATTCACATCATACAAGGAAGTAAAGCAGTTTATAATCATGCTTGTAATTCGTAGAAAACCGATAAATCCTCTTGAAACATCGTGCACTTGACTTGACTTGAAATATCTTTTTGTACTTGAAAGCTTGTCATGTCTATCTTGCTTGATTCTTGTATGTCGTGTCATGTCATGCATGTCATGCGTGCTTGCTTGTGATCATGTAACTTGTGAGATATCCTTGTGAGGTGTCCTTGTGAGATGCCTTGAGAGGGAAGGGAGACCCTTCTTTATGCAATGCACTTGCGAGGGAAGGGAGACCCTTCTTTATGATATGTATGTACTTGCGAGGGAAGGGAGACCCTTCTTCATGATATGCACTTGTGAGTGAGGGGAGACCCCTCGTGGAATGTTGGTTCTTGTCTTCTTGTGAAAAGCGAGGTAAAACATATCGTAGGATATGTCCCACCTCTAACCATGTTCTTGAAAACCTCGATAAATCATGCCATGCATGCCGTGCTCGTGGAAACCGTGTACATACTTGCATTCAAATTTAAAGATGACATTTGGGTAATTTCACAACACATATAGCATCAAAGATTGAGTAATGTAGTATTCATAGCATTATGGGAAAACAGGAAACACACTATCATAGTCCCTAGCAATATTCATAATTTATTAGGCATGCATTTCCAGATTTTCAGCTCACTGTGTTCACCTTGGCATTTCATCAAACATGGTGTGTTCATTATGGATTTACCCTACAACATGCTTTTCTAGATGGGTTTTACTCAAATCATACATGTACGTTCATTATTGGAACAATGCCCTTCCCCATTTGTTCATCACACACAACCATTGGCATCCAATCGCCCATTCCATCTCCATTCACCATTCACCATTCACCATTCACCATTTACCATTTATCCATCTCATAGCACATGTGTAAATGAAAGAAAATGAAGAGAAAAGAAGGGGAAAGAGGAACTATAACTAGTAGGGTAGTAAGAAGCACCGACCTTGAAGAAATGAGGAAGAAACCCCTTTCCAAAACGACTGTGTAGCTGCTGCCCTAGTTTGAGGAGATGCTCCTCACGAGTTTGTGCCTTGATCTTGAAGAAAAATGGGCTGGAGGTTGATCTAGGGTTTCAAAACCCTTTGATTTCTCTCCAAAATGGGAACCCTAGGTTGGAATCGCCTTCTCCCCTTTCTCCTATTCTCTCAAACTCTCTAAGTGTCGAATGAAGCCCTAAAGGCTTGGGTTAAACTCTTAAGGTAAGAGTAACCGACCAAAGACCATAATACCCTTATTGGAATTTCTATAAAAACACGAGTGCTGAACACGTTGTGTTGTGAACAGTGCCGAGCACGTTGTGCTGTGAATAGTGCCAACTCGTTGTGCTGTGAATAGCGCCAACTCGTTGTACTATGAATAGTGCCAACTCGTTGTGCTGTGAATAGTGCCAACTCGTTGTGCTGTGAATAGTGCCAACTCGTTGTGCTGTGAATAGTGCCAACTCGTTGTGCTGTGAATAGTGCCAACTCGTTGTGCTGTGAATAGTGCCAACTCGTTGTGCTGTGAATAGTGCCAACTCGTTGTGCTGTGAATAGTGCCAACTCGTTGTGCTGTGAATAGTGCCAACTCGTTGTGCTGTGAATAGTGCCAACTCGTTGTGCTGTGAATAGTGCCAACTCGTTGTGCTGTGAATAGTGCCAACTCGTTGTACTATGAATAGTGCCAACTCGTTGTGCTGTGAATAGTGCCCGTGGTGAGTTGTACAACGTGCCCGTGGTGAGTTGTACAACGGATGCACACAGTATACGTTTTCCTACAGGTACAGACTGTTTTGGCCATATCTTTTGACTCGTTCGTCCGATTTTGACGATTCAACTTGCGTTGTGCTCGTACTTCGAAGAGGAACAATTCTGACATTTCGAAATTTCCAAATTCTTCCTCATTTATTAATCATACCTCTTAAAAGGCAAGATGACAACGAAAGTGTCATGTATTAAGCATGGAAACGTCTGGGGCTCTACATCCTCCCCCCCTTACAAAAATTTCGTCCTCGAAATTCAGACACTACTTGCATTACAAATCAAAAAGGACATTACAAGTCATATACAGACTTCACACAGAAACTCATTCAAGTAATTCTGGGTACTTTGCTTTGACTTCGGCTTCACGCTCCCATGTAGCTTCTTCCCGAGCATGGTGTTGCCATTGCACAAGAACCAAAGGGATTGTCTTGTTGCGAAGCACCTGATTCCTTCGATCTAAAATCTGGACTGGCTTTTCAATCAAGGTGAGGTCCTCTCGAATCTCCAACTGTTCCAAGTCTATGACATGCGAAGGATCCGCAAGATACTTCCGAAGCATGGACACATGGAAGACGTTATGAACTGTAGCCATGTGAGGTGGAAGAGCTACTCGATAAGCAACTTCACCAACTCGTGTGATAATCTCAAAAGGCCCAACATACCGAGGACTGAGCTTGCCTCGCTTCCCAAATCTCATGATCCCTTTGCTAGGAGATACTTTCACAAAAACTTGATCCCCTACTTGAAATTCCAAGTCCCTACGGCGTGTGTCCGCATAACTTTTCTGGCGATCTTGAGCGGCTTTCAATCGATCCCGGATGATCTTAACTGTGTTTGCAGTTTTCTCAATCAACTCCGGACCAAGCACTTTCCTTTCGCCTACCTCATCCCAATAGAGAGGAGACCTACAACTTCGCCCATACAAGGCCTCAAATGGTGCCATTTGAATACTTGCTTGATAGCTGTTATTATAGGCAAATTCAACCAATGGCAAGTGCTCTTCCCAACTACCTCTGAAATCCAACATACAAGCCCGAAGCATGTCTTCAATGACTTGGTTCACTCTTTCGGTTTGTCCATCCGTCTGTGGATGAAAAGCGGTGCTGAAATCAAGTCGGGAACCCATAGCCTCCTGGAAACTTTTCCAAAATCTTGACGTGAATCTTGGATCCCGATCCGACACAATACTAACAGGCACTCCGTGCAATCTAACTACTTCCTTGATGTATAGTGCAGCCAACTGACTTGAGTTGAAAGTAGTTCGGTAGGGTAAGAAATGAGCGGACTTTGTCAAACGATCCACTACTACCCATATCGCATCTGAGCCCCTTGCCGTCTTTGGCAAGCCAACTATGAAATCCATGGATATGTTCTCCCATTTCCACTCGGGAATCGGAAGGGAATGCAATAGACCGGCGGGTCGCATGTGTTCTGCTTTCACCTGTTGGCACACTAAGCACCGTGCCACATATTCCGCAACCTCCCTCTTCATATTCCGCCACCAAAAGTGACTCTTGAGGTTCCGGTACATCTTTGTACCCCCTGGGTGCACTGTGTATTTCGAACGGTGTGCTTCATCCAAAATTTCTCTTCGAAGATCTGCATTGGCTGGGACGCACAGTCTTCCCTTGAATGTGATAGCACCCCGACTAGTGAGAGAGAAGTCCTCACTACCCTTAGCAACTTCCTTGTCCCGATAAGCCAACAATTCAGCATCCATGGCTTGATATTCTTGGATCAAATCTATAATGTACGGCCGAACCGTAACATTTGCCAAGGTAGGACCACGGACAGAGTCATTCACACTGATGTCCAGATTTGCCAAATCTTCTAGTAGCTTCCATTCTTGAACCAACATATGTGCTAACAACCCTTGAGGTCTTCTACTCAAAGCATCTGCCACTACATTTGCTTTACCCGGGTGGTATTGAATGGTACAATCATAGTCTTTCAAAAATTCCATCCAACGCCGTTGCCTTAGATTCAGCTCCTTTTGGGAAAAGAGATACTTGAGACTCTTGTGATCAGTGAACACATAGAACTCCACCCCATAAAGGTAATGACGCCAAATCTTAAGTGCAAACACGACCGCCGCAAGCTCCAAGTCGTGCGTGGGATAATTCTTCTCATGCTCCTTGAATTGCCTTGATGCATAGGCAATGACTTTCTTATGCTGCATGAGTACACACCCAAGTCCAACGTGTGAGGCATCACTATACACCTCATACCCATAAGGTCCAGATGGCACAGTAAGGACAGGGGCTGTAGTAAGCCTCTTCTTCAGTTCCAAGAAACTGATCTCGCACTTATCACTCCATACAAACTTGGCGCTCTTCCTTGTCAGGTAAGTGAGTGGTGCTGCAAGGCTAGAGAAACCCTCTACGAATCTCCTATAGTAGCCTGCCAATCCAAGAAAGCTGCGTATCTCGGTAACACTCTTGGGCCTCGCCCAACTCATAACTGCTTCGATCTTCTTTGGATCTACCGATATACCTTCTGCAGAAACAACGTGGCCTAGGAATGCCACCTCTTCTAACCAAAACTCACACTTGCTAAGTTTGGCGTATAGCTTGTGCTCTCTTAGCATTTCCAAGGCAAGGCATAGGTCGCGTGTGTGATCTTCCCGTGTCTGGGAATAGACCAAGATGTCATCCACAAATACAATCACGCACCTATCAAGGTGTGGCCGGAACACCCGGTTCATCAAATCCATAAAGGCTGCCGGCGCGTTCGTGAGTCCAAAAGGCATTACCAAGAACTCGTAGTGCCCATATCGAGTCCTAAAAGCAGTTTTGGGAACATCTTCCGCCTTAATCTTCAACTGGTGATAACCCGATCGAAGATCTATCTTCGAGAAAAATCTCGCTCCCTTCAACTGATCGAACAAGTCATCAATCCTAGGCAAGGGATACCTATTCTTTATGGTGACTTTGTTCAATTGCCGGTAATCGACACACATCCGCATCGAGCCATCTTTCTTCTTAACAAACAACACCGGGGCACCCCACGGTGAGACACTTGGTCGAATGAAGCCAAGGCCTTGCAATTCTTCCAACTGAGTCTTCAACTCCTTGAGTTCAATAGGGGCCATCCTATATGGAGCTCTGAAAACAGGAGCTGTGCCTGGTGCAAGCTCGATCATAAACTCAATCTCCCTATCTGGAGGCAATCCTGGCAACTCCTCTGGAAATACATCCAGGAACTCACTCACAACCGGAATAGTCGATGAGTCATTTGCCTCGAGATTAGCTAAGCCCAACGCCGCAAAACTAGCAATAGATCTACTTCTCAACCCGCGAAAGTGGAATGGTTTTCCTTCTACTGGCTTGAAGAGTACCATTTTCTCAAAGCAAGCTACATGCCCATGATGTGCTGCTAACCAATCCATTCCCAATATAACATCAAAGTCTTGGAATCCAAGGATGATGAGATCAACCGCCAATTCGTGGCTTCCAACTTGGACCACACTATTTCTATACACTTTATCTGCCAATACTGTTTTGCCGAGAGGAGTCGAAATGGCTAACTCCGGTTCTAGCTGACTTGGCCCTGCAGAAAAACTTTCTGAAAAACTCGGCGAGACAAACGAATGAGTAGACCCGGTATCAATCAATACTCGAGCCAAATACTCATTGACTAGTAGGGTTCCTGAAATTTTAACTAACTAAGTCAATCCATGCATCAACAGAGTATACTCATAGGTATATATATATATCATACCAAGTATGTACACAAGGAATAAAACACAACATATCAATCACGAATAACGAAAATAATTCCAAACGCATACCTTGCACCACATCATCAGATGCAAGTGCATCACCCTCTGTCAAAGCAAATACACGCCCCTGGTTTGCCTGGCGAGACTGAGGTGTAGACCGGGTAGTCTGAGATGACGCCTGATATGATCCTGCTGGGCGTGCTGGTGGATTAATCCCCTGAGACTGGCCTGGTAAATGCCGACTGGGGCAATCCCTGATCATATGGCCCTGGCGACCACAATGAAAACATCCACCCGATGCCCTTCGGCAATCCCCTGCCGGGTGCCTTCAGCCGCATGAAGTGCAGACCTCGTGTGCATAAGTCGGAGGGGCCGGAAGTGGAGCATACCTCATCGTCTGAGGTGCAACAGGCCGTGGGGCTGGAAGAGCCTGCGGTCTCGGTGCCTGAGGCACATACTGCCGTGGAGCTGGAGGCGCATAAGAAGGCCTCATCGATGGTGCTGGCCACGCATACTGATAACGAGTCCGCCTCTCTGGAGGTGCTGAACTACTAGCTTGGCCTCTCGCCAACTCCCTCTTCTTGGACACTGTCTCCGAATTGGCCTCGACCAATAAGGCCTTGTCTACTACCTCAGGGTAGGTAGTATGCCTGAAAACGGACACCTTCTCCATAATCACATCCTTGAGCCCTTGCTCAAATCTCCTCGCCTTCATTGCCTCAGTAGCAACCATATGAGGCGCAAATCTCGACAACTCCGAGAACTTGGCCTCGTATTGTGCCACCGACATCAAACCTTGCTCAAGGTTGATGAATTCTCTCTCTTTCTTTTCCCGTGCTCCAATCGGAAAATACTTTTTGTAAAAAGTATCCTTGAACTCCTCCCAAGTCCAAGGTAGACCCTGCATGGTCAAATCTCTCGTCCTCAGTGCGGACAACCACCAATGATGGGCTTCGCCTTCTAGCATGAAAGCTGCCCATGCTACTCTCTCCTCCTCTGAAGGTGAGAGGACCGTAAAGATCTTCTCCATCTGGAGGATCCATGCCTCCGCGGTAAGAGGGTCCACACTCCCATGGAAGGATGGAGGCCTCAATCTCCTGAATGCCTCAACTCCAGCGGTACGATGCTGGAGCTACGGGCGGTGGAGTAGGTGCCGCCGATGATGGTATAGCCTGCCGAGCCGCCAGTATGGCGAGTGTCTCAGCAATAGAGCCTAAGACTCCAGAGAGGTCCGGCTGCTCATCCTCCTCCCGTGAAGAAGAGGAAGCTCTGGTATGTGGTCCACGACCCCGTGTGTTCCGTCTCATGACTCAAGTCCTGAGAATAATAACACCACATGAGTCTAACTTGAAACCACAGTTTACTTCAATGCCATTTCACAATAATCCAATTTGTATTAGCTGTATAATACTAATATACATCGCATTAAGTCATCAGAGTATTTATAATATTATACTTTGGTGTTCTAGCGTTCCTAAGGCTCGAACTTGGTTGAAACAACCATTTTGACTAAGACTAAAGTTTAGTCTTACACTTGGATCAAGACTCTCTTCCGACTTACTTTCTTCCTAACTTGTTTCCTGACATATGCTCTTGTCAAGCCGTGGTATAAGATTCTAAGTGACCCTAGAGACCGAAAGCCTAAGCTCTGATACCACTTCTGTCGCGACCCAAAACCCACCCTAGGAGTTAGAGTGAACTTTGGACGACTAATCATGACTTGCTTGACAACTAACCTGCAAAACCCACAGAGCATATACAATAGAGGATATAAACAGTGGAAACATACTCTAACATAGCACAGCGGAAGACTACCAAACCTCTATGTATATACATACACGAATCCAAGTTTATACAAAAAGTAATCCATACGAAAGTGTGGACATGCCCGCCAAAATACATAAATCTAACTCTCATCTCACCCACAGCTAATCCACTCAGAATCTAATCACCACCTACTGATAACCCTCTACGGGAGGTTCCTCCAAAGGCTCCTCGGCGTACTCCTCTTCCACCCATGGACCAGGAGCACAAACATCAAATGGGGCAGCAGCTCCCTCAGAACCTACCGACAAAAGAAGTACGGCTGAGCATGGAATACTCAGCGGGTACTAAATACTAACCAACAATTATAGCGTAGAAATAGCAATACATAATCAGGAGCAATTCATATATGTCAAACGGAAACAATTCACATCATACAAGGAAGTAAAGCAGTTTATAATCATGCTTGTAATTCGTAGAAAACCGATAAATCCTCTTGAAACATCGTGCACTTGACTTGACTTGAAATATCTTTTTGTACTTGAAAGCTTGTCATGTCTATCTTGCTTGATTCTTGTATGTCGTGTCATGTCATGCATGTCATGCGTGCTTGCTTGTGATCATGTAACTTGTGAGATATCCTTGTGAGGTGTCCTTGTGAGATGCCTTGAGAGGGAAGGGAGACCCTTCTTTATGCAATGCACTTGCGAGGGAAGGGAGACCCTTCTTTATGATATGTATGTACTTGCGAGGGAAGGGAGACCCTTCTTCATGATATGCACTTGTGAGTGAGGGGAGACCCCTCGTGGAATGTTGGTTCTTGTCTTCTTGTGAAAAGCGAGGTAAAACATATCGTAGGATATGTCCCACCTCTAACCATGTTCTTGAAAACCTCGATAAATCATGCCATGCATGCCGTGCTCGTGGAAACCGTGTACATACTTGCATTCAAATTTAAAGATGACATTTGGGTAATTTCACAACACATATAGCATCAAAGATTGAGTAATGTAGTATTCATAGCATTATGGGAAAACAGGAAACACACTATCATAGTCCCTAGCAATATTCATAATTTATTAGGCATGCATTTCCAGATTTTCAGCTCACTGTGTTCACCTTGGCATTTCATCAAACATGGTGTGTTCATTATGGATTTACCCTACAACATGCTTTTCTAGATGGGTTTTACTCAAATCATACATGTACGTTCATTATTGGAACAATGCCCTTCCCCATTTGTTCATCACACACAACCATTGGCATCCAATCGCCCATTCCATCTCCATTCACCATTCACCATTCACCATTTACCATTTATCCATCTCATAGCACATGTGTAAATGAAAGAAAATGAAGAGAAAAGAAGGGGAAAGAGGAACTATAACTAGTAGGGTAGTAAGAAGCACCGACCTTGAAGAAATGAGGAAGAAACCCCTTTCCAAAACGACTGTGTAGCTGCTGCCCTAGTTTGAGGAGATGCTCCTCACGAGTTTGTGCCTTGATCTTGAAGAAAAATGGGCTGGAGGTTGATCTAGGGTTTCAAAACCCTTTGATTTCTCTCCAAAATGGGAACCCTAGGTTGGAATCGCCTTCTCCCCTTTCTCCTATTCTCTCAAACTCTCTAAGTGTCGAATGAAGCCCTAAAGGCTTGGGTTAAACTCTTAAGGTAAGAGTAACCGACCAAAGACCATAATACCCTTATTGGAATTTCTATAAAAACACGAGTGCTGAACACGTTGTGTTGTGAACAGTGCCGAGCACGTTGTGCTGTGAATAGTGCCAACTCGTTGTGCTGTGAATAGCGCCAACTCGTTGTACTATGAATAGTGCCAACTCGTTGTGCTGTGAATAGTGCCAACTCGTTGTGCTGTGAATAGTGCCAACTCGTTGTGCTGTGAATAGTGCCAACTCGTTGTGCTGTGAATAGTGCCAACTCGTTGTGCTGTGAATAGTGCCAACTCGTTGTACTATGAATAGTGCCAACTCGTTGTGCTGTGAATAGTGCCAACTCGTTGTGAATAGTGCCAACTCGTTGTGCTGTGAATAGTGCCAACTCGTTGTACTATGAATAGTGCCAACTCGTTGTGCTGTGAATAGTGCCCGTGGTGAGTTGTACAACGTGCCCGTGGTGAGTTGTACAACGGATGCACACAGTATACGTTTTCCTACAGGTACAGACTGTTTTGGCCATATCTTTTGACTCGTTCGTCCGATTTTGACGATTCAACTTGCGTTGTGTTCGTACTTCGAAGAGGAAGAATTCTGACATTTCGAAATTTCCAAATTCTTCCTCATTTATTAATCATACCTCTTAAAAGGCAAGATGACAACGAAAGTGTCATGTATTAAGCATGGAAAAGTCTGGGGCTCTACAATATTATTCAGTCTCTTGCAATACTATTTAAGGATTCACAAATCCTTTCAGTCCCAGTGGTAGTGTATGTCCCTTTGGGGAGGAGTCACTCGTGTTCAAGTCCTGGTGTGGCGATTGAGCCTCCACCCTTGAGTTCTAACCCTCTAACCCCTGACTTAGATAGATAAAGGATGTAGCTGCCTTGATGTAGCTCCCTAAATAAATAATAAAAAATTAAGACATTTTATTTTTCACTAAAAATTATTTAAAGGCACCAACCTATTCGAACTACAAAAAAAATAACAGGAAAAAAAATGAAAACCAGATCATCATCGTTAGATGGTAGGATGATACTTCTCTAGAGATCTTTGACAAATCATATCACTTACCCTTCTTTTTCTTCAGCATTAAATAGCATTTGACTGATCAAATGTCGTCAGTTACTCTCAAGTATGATCACCAATTTAGGTCTTAACCGTGCATCTGTACAACATAATTATGGATGATGGCTCTCCTTTTTTTTTTTTTTTTTGGTTTTGTTTGTTAACTCAACTACACCACAAGGCGATAGCTGGATGGCTCTCTTTCACCATCCTACTCTAAATTTCGTGTTTGTCGGGTTACAGTTTGCTGCATTTAATTCTGCAACTCACTAAACAAACATGGTATTATGGTAAGAACGACACATATGAGTAAAAGCATTTAATAATCTTAAGGGGTTTTTGCATATCAGTTGCTAGGTTATTCCTAGTTTGCAAATACACTGTTAGATATTTCAGATTTGCATATTAACTCATTGTTTTGCAATCGTTAGCCGAAGAGCCCCATTCCTTCTTTCTCATAGGATTACGTTAAAAAATATTTCAAAACTGCCTATAATACCCTTGTGCCAATTGGTGGGCTAAATACTTTTGCATATTACCTAAATTGCCCTTGCAAGATACTTGTGGGTTTCCTCTTTTTTCTCTCATTTCCCTCTAATTTCATCAAACATGGGTCTGATTCTTTCCATGTGTGAAATGCACGCACCTCTACAGTATGACATGTCCTATTTGTCCCCTTTTAATTGTGGTTAAACTCAATCAACCTATGATTAATTTTTATTCTCTCTAAAAATCAAGGTTAGATAGATGAACCCTAGAGGTGAGTGAATCTTAACCACAGTTAGTGAGTGTTAAAAGGGATACATTGCAGTTTACAAATCATCCTTTAGCTATGGTTAAGCTTAATCAGCCTAAGGTTATTTTATTTTTATGGTTTAAAAACCAAGGTTAGATGGATGAACCCTAGGGGTGAGTAAATCTTAATCACGGTTAGTGGATGTTAAAAGGGACACATGGTGACTCATAAAGCATCCTTTAGCTATGGTTAAACTTAATCTACCTAAAGTTAATATTTTTTTATTTTATTTTTTCTAAAAAACGGAAACGCATAATTATCATGCAAGGGCAATTTAGGTAAATGGCAAAAGTTTCTTAGCCCACCAAATGAAACAAGGGTATTATAAGTAGTTTCAAAATATGTTTTTAACGTAATCCTAACAGAAATAAGGAATGAGGCTCTTTTATTAAATTTTGCAAAATTATGAGTTAATTTATAAGTCTAAAATGTATAACAGTGTATTTACAAATTAAGATAAACCTAGCAGCTGATATGCAAATACCCCTAACCTTAATTAATTTGCTTGGTGATTAATGTAGAAGAGGATCATCTCCTTGGACGTAACGTTGTGTTGGATTTAAGTTGTTTTTATTTTTAGGGTAATGCTTCTGAGACCGTACGGTCTCAGACCTAACCGAGACCTCGCCTCTCATTGGGGCGTCCAACTCTACACCCACCAGCCACTTGCTTAACCGGTGAAGCAAGTCTAAGGGTAGATTGGTAATTGCAAATTTAATGAAATGACCTTCTTCTGACCTCCTTTGTTCTTCCCGCCTTTAGTGAACACTCCCTGACTCCAGCGTTTCGGAGAGAAGAAGACAACCTCAGCCAGTTGAAATTACTGTGTGAAAGGTTTTGAAACCCATTTTGGACAGAGACCTTCTTCTCTTCTCCAACGAGTATACTGGTCTCTTCAGTCTTCCCTGCTTCTTCCTCTTTGCAAATCCTCTGGTTTTAATCTGCATGCGGAAGCAAATCGTCCTCTTCCCTAGTTCAAATCAATTGGGGTGACTAGCCAAGACGGATTGAGCTAATGGTGTGTCGAAAAAGCTGAGTGAAAGGGGGAAAACGTGTAGATTTGCATTTCTGCCTGCTTGCAAAAAGAGAGGGCCATTGCGATTTGGAGCTCAGAAGAAGAGAAGAAAGGAAAATCCAAAGTAAGTGGGGAAAACCCATTTTGGAAAAAGAGTTGTTTTTTTTTAAAATGATTTTGTGCTATTTTTTCCTTTTCTTTTCATAGTGAATTTTTTTAGTGTTAGATTTGTAATGGGGGTTTACTGTCTTCGCATGGATCATTCCTTTCTAGTTTAATGGTTTGATTTTCCTTGATCATACTTTATTTATCTCGTAGCGATTTTTTCTGTCTTCTTTTGATTTCTCTGATTTTGTTAATATGGGACGATTGGGGTTTTAATACTACATTGAGGATTCATAGGTAGAGGTTCCATATCGTTTGCATGGATATTTTTTGTGGTTTTGATTTGCAAAATCAACTAGACTGTTGTAGTTGTGGGTAATGTGTCACTGTGTTGTCTGCAAAATAAAAAAGAGTGGGGAAAATGTGTAGAAAAGAATGATGGTTGTTGACGATGATGATAATCTTGGATGATTCTAGTTTTGTAATGTGTTACTTTTTTTTTTTAGAAGTAGATGATAATTAGAAGTTGTAGTTGTGGGTAGTAACTAGTAAGAGATGATATGTAGATTTATACTCTTATGGGGGTTTTTTTTGTAAGGACTTTGCTACTAAGACCGCATTAGGGCCGAGACCTCGCTCATGTGCGCGAGATTTCAGGTGGGGCCCATCATCACATGGTGGGCCCCACCTGAAATCCCGCGCATGTGCGCGAGGTCTCGGCCCTTATGCGGTCTCAAAAGCATTTCCCTTTTTTTAAAGCGTCTGGTGTTAATAATTAACTGCCATCTAATTCAATATTTTTACTTAATATATACGTCAGTTCATAGCCACTTGCTTAACCGGTGTAAAGGGTAGATTGGTAATGCCGAAATTAAATTAAATCACCTTCTTCCCCATTCCTCTTCTTTCTTCCCGCCTTAGTGAACAAGAGGAGGGTTTCATCCCGCCTTAGTGAACACTCCAGCGTTTGGGAGAGAACTCAGTCAGTTGAAAATTCCTCCTCGATCCTAAAAACAGCAACAACAAACAGCATTCTCCTTCAATTTCTCCTCTCAAAGGTACTCTCGCTCCAATCTAATTTGAGAAAATGGTTTATCTAATAACTGTAAAAGAAATTCTAAGGTTCTAGAAACTCCAATGAATTGTAAACAAGGAAACCCTAAGATTCAGGTAGGAAAGAATAAAATAAAAATAGCATTGTTTCTCACCTACCATTTTGAACTAAACTTAAAAGGACAAAGTAAGTGTGCTGTTTATATGTGGTGTGTGTGTGTGTGTGTGTGTGTGTGAGTGTTTGGGGTGTGAGTGTTTGAGTTTGACATTTGATTAAGGGGTTTTTCCCTTGAATTACCTTCTAGTTTGCCTTTCTTCTCAAAATACCTGCCTTTTAAAACCCTTCTCATAATAATGCCATATGATTATTTTCTCAAACTCCTTATCTATAAGGCTCAGGATCCTCTTGAGTTCAAACCGGGGAGACTCTCTCCGGTTTGAACCCCTAGAGGTCGCCATGTGTCTCCTTTGACACCCCTTAACCATGGGTAAGGTTCACCCACCCATGTTTTTATTTATTTTCTTAGCAACCAAACATAGGGTAATTGTTTTAATAGTTTTCACATATTTCTCTTTGCCAACTAATATTCCGATTGCTGAAGTTGATAAAAAGGAAGGAAAAAGACAAAACTGGGTTAAGAAGATGTTCTTAAAAGGAAATGCAAAGGAACCAAAAAGATTGGTTAGGTGATAAGGCCATTAAGAGATATTTGTTCACAGAACATTTCCATTTTCACAGCTTAAAGAGTTGCCCCTGAGGATCCTTCTCTAATATGAATATGTGGGTAGTAGCATTCTGGTCATGGATGGTGTTGGTTATTTGGTAGATTTAATACCCAGCAAAATGGATGAGAAAGCATTACTTACAAATGTGTGAACGAAAATGACACTGCACTTCTAATTGTGCCATTCCATCATTCAAAACCCTCACATCCCTCAAAATTTTTCTTTAATATTTTTTTCCGTTTCCTTAAATATTAAAATTAACCTTTTCCCCTGTTCATTTTTATGACAATTCTTCCTAAAACCACACTTGCAAATACAATAAAGGTCAATAATTCAAGAATGAGTCCATAATCAGATGGCTATAATTCATTTTGGCAGTGGTTTTAACTGATACATGTTATTTAAGTGATAGATGTTAGTTTATTTTTACCACTTAATTTTAACTTAATCATATGTTTGTAGTTGTATCATTTTACTTGATAGGAGAATCTCAACCCTTAGATCTATGTTTCTCACGTACAATAATAAATCTACATCACTCTTATAAGGGTTTCATTACCGAATTTATGATCACTGGCTAGTGCCAACAATCGATCACTATAATTCAATCTCTTACATGACATGGTACATGATTCAAGTTTTTAACATGGACCAATTACAATAAACTGAATCATGTCATTTTAACTGGTACACATAAGTTTAACTGAACCATGTTATTTTAGTTGCATCATGTTACTTGATAAGGGAATTCCGACCCTTAGTGATGGGCACAAACTATCAAGCCTATTATAAAGTAGTTTATTTTATATTATTGGTACTTTGGCACACACTTGAAGTAGGATGATATTACTGGTACTTTGCGTCAAACATCACTGAAAATAAAATTGAGTCATTAGATGAATCATTGGTAAATGTTAGCTGTTTTAGGTAAGACTGAGAACCATTTAAATTGTTGTGAGCCATGAATATGAAAGTTAATTAGCAATGAAGTATCAGACATGGTATTATATGTGTATGGAACAATGTGCAAAAGTTATGCATATGGGGCTAGAGTTTTTATAAAGTGACTCTGGAAATTTAATGGATCTATGTGACTAAAAATTTCAAGCAAATTTATCTTTATTCCATTACCAGTGGCAGATTATTTGCATGTTTGTGTAGTATAATGGACATTTTATGTTAATGGGTAATGCTTCTGTGACCCTATGGTCTCAGACCTAACCAAGACCCTGTATATATAGAGATTTTCAAACGCAAGGGTCGCCCTGTTCCACCGGTTTTAAGGGTAAAACCGTCAATCGGGTTTTAGAGTTTAGAGAGAGTTTTGTCTTCCCGCTTTTCAGAATTTTCCTGTTTTAGAGAGAAGAAACGACAGTATCAAGATTCTCCATTTCACCTCCAAGAAATGGCAGCAACTGACTCCCTCTCTAAGGTGTTTTCCTTCGTACTTCCCTCTCCCTCTCTTTTCATTTTTTTAAGGGCTTTTTTTAGATGAATGGTTTTGTTTCCATTCTCCATTTCTCCCCTCAAACTTTAGAAGGGCAAGACCCTAATCAAAAAGAGGGGAGCGACTATTAGGGTTAGAGATCGGGTTTTTGCATTTTCTAGGGAATAATAGAGAGTTCAATGGCCTCTACAGTTGCTTAGAAGGGGAAAGGCAAGTCCTCAAAGTGCACAAAGAGCTCAAAGAACCGATCAATAGCGAAATGCATGAAGGAATGGAGCACATGGGCTGTGAAGAAAGCCGAAGTCATCACTCACTATGGTTTCATTCCTCTTGTCATCATCATCGGCATGAATTCAGAGCCCAAACCACAGCTTTATCTGCTTTTCAGCCTCGTCTGAGTGTAATAGGATGATCCCTTTGATGTGTCGGCACCTATTTGTCGAATCTACCCGAATCGAATCAGGGATTTCATTTTTATTTCTTCCCAGTTTATGTAGTAGTTGCAATAGACAGATTGAAGTAATTTTCTTTTGGATGATTTAGTCTGTCTTTAGTTGATAAATTTAGCACATGAAAGTAATATTTTTTTTCCTTTTTTTTCTGTAATATGTTTGAATGATTTCTCGGTGGATCGGTGTGAACTTCTTGAATCTACATGAGATGAATTAGTTCTATTATTTATTTGCTTTTGATTGTTGGCTTGCCTTTATGGATTAAAAATGGCTTATTTTTCTCTAATATGTTTGAATGATTTCTTGGTGGATTGGTGTGAACTTCTTGAATCTACATGGGATGAATTAGTTCTATTATTTATTTCTTTTGGATGAATTAGTTCTATTAGTTCTATTATAATTAAGGCTCAAAAACTTTTGTTTCAAGAGAAAAGTCCTAGCCATGAATCACATAGACTAAGAAAATGTCTTAAAATGGCTTACAGATAAAAAAAAAAAAAAAAGGCATAGCTGTGCATGTGGGGATATGGCACAAACCAGAATCAACCCAATGATGGTCTCACCTAGGACCTAGAAGTATATGCTGAAACTAAGCCCAATTAGATGATTATGACCAATCTTTCATCCCATTCTTTTGCTGAAAGTATTTGCTATGGACAGTCTAGAGAAAGGTCTGGATATGTTGATTGTGGCCTAGCAGATCTCCTAGGTAGACCTTGCCAACTTCCACATGCACAATATGTGTAGGTATGAAATAATAAATGACAGTAATAATCTATAATGTTGGTGACTTTACACCATGCCTTATCAATATAAATGGATCTACTAAATAGCAGTCATAATCTGTAATTTTTTAGACTTTTCTCATGCCTCATCAATATAATTAAATGGATGAAGAAAGGGCTTGAACTGATAAGTGAAAAGCATTTAACTACTACTTATGGTACTTATGGCAGGAAACCTTGGCACCTTACAATCCAAATTGCAGTCTTTGTTCTTGTGGAGATTTATTTGGTCTTGATTTCTCAACTTATATATATATATAGGCTTCTACCCTGGAAAATTCTCGTTGGAGCTGAGAGAGATTTTGAAGATACAGAGTATTCCACAGCTAGTTAATCAATTAAAAGGTAAGAGTATTAATATTTTATCACTTATTCTTAAGAAACCATATTTTTTTCTTAGGTGATTGTATACTGATGACCTGCCCAAACTTTCCTACTGTATATCATTATAAAATGATGATAATTAAGAATGAGTTCATCGTTGCTTCCTGTTTATGGAACCCCCAATGTGGCATTTGTATTTATGTTTATATTGGTTTGTTTTTACAATAGAGACCTGTTGGAAGGTGTTTTTCTATGCTATTTATGTATAAATTGTAGCTTTGATTGTTTATTTTCTTGGTTTATATGGTATTATGGGAACATATAATGATTTAGGTACTGCTTGTCATGCAATTGCATTCTTTTGTGCTGCTGCTGTCCTTGGATGCAGACCTTGGACAGAGTCATTTCTGCTAGTCTTCCTCTGTACTGAGTCGTTTCCTCTTAGATTTGCACTAAATCATTTGATAGAATTTGGTCTTGAAATGTATTAGCATGATCCCAAGACAAATTAGAAAATTAAATTACTTAGATGCATGTGGAATTGATTTGGATTTTTTCAGTTTTTACATGCTTCACTTTTGCCATTAGGATGACCATATTACAGACAATGCACATCCCAAATGGGTTTTGCGATTTTGTTATTGCAGTTAAAATTGATACTTAATAAAGTAGGGGCTCTTAAAAGTGTTAAAGGTGACCTATATCATATATGGTGTCAGCTTGTGCTTGTAATGAATATTATTGGTAGAACTTACCAAATGGTGTCAATGAATCTATTTCAATGTATATGATCTTACAGCATTGTCTTAAAACTTAGAAGTTGCTACTGGTTTTTTTTATGTTAATTGAATCATGTTATTTTGATTGAATCAGGTTATTTAAATTCTCACGCTATTGCAAATGGCTAATGTAAACATTGGTCCTCGAGATACATCTTTACTACATTTAAAGGACAAACATATTTCATCAAAAATATGTAAAGGAGAGGTATATGTTCAATATTTCAATTTATTTCTAGAATGATTTCTTATTTATTAGGAAACAAGTTCATGATTACTTACCCAACTTTCTATTTTTTATAATAGGAAAGACCTATACTATGCCTTTATTCCAATGTATATGATCTTACAGCATGGCCTCTCTCAGATGGTCAGCTCCAACTTGTCCAAAGAGCGGGTCTTCTTCCACTTTTAAAGTGGCATTCTTTCAGTCTTGATGCGCCACTCCTTACTGCAATAGTCGAAAGGTGGCGGAGTGAAACAAATACATTTCACTTTCCATGTGGCGAAATGACAATAACTTTGCAAGATGTTGCCCACATACTCGGTTTGCGAGTAACAGGAGAGGTTGTATCAGGATGTAGTATATCGAAAGATGATGCAAGAGAGTTATGTAACAGGCTATTGGGGAAGGTACCGAACCGATTTAAATGTGGTGCGATTAAGCTTCGTTGGTTGGAGGAAAATTTTTCAAAAGAATGTACAACAGAGACTAAAACCAAGGTCATGCTTCAACGTACTCGAGCATTTCTACTTTGGTTGATAGGAAAAACTTTGTTTCCAGAACCATCTAGGAGCTTGGTCTCACCAAATTTTCTTTGTTTATTTGACAATATCGAATTTGCCGGAGAGTATGCGTGGGGAGCAGCTGCACTTGCATTTTTATATCGGTCTCTTTCCAAGGCATGTACGGCTACGGCAAAATATATTGGTGGTAGCCTCCCCCTATTACAGGTTAGTCTATTACAAATGAACATTTAAGTTTTTATCAAAATGCCTTTATTGTAATCAATGTTACATTATTTAATATTTACATTTATTGTTATGTTTTTTTAACTAGTGTTGGGCATATGAGCGTTTAAATATTGCACAACCTCATGTGGAGGAGAGCGAAATATTATATCCACGAATTCTTCGATGGAATTTTAGGAGGGAAAGAAGTCATGTATATAAGGCCCTCCAATATCGAAAACATTTCAATGAAATTAAAAATGATCAAGTAAGTATCATGCATATGTTTTTATTATATAATTCTATATTTAACAAATGGTATAATTCTGAATTTTCAGTTGTTCTGACACTGGTTTTTGGCTAGGTTCATTGGGAGCCTTATAAAAATGCAATGCTTGATGATGTTCCTGACGAGTTGCAGCAAATATTGTTGGATTCTGAAACTGCCCAAGGAAGTATTTGTTTATTTTTTTTCTACATTAAGGAGTGGCATACATCGGAGAGATGTGTCCGACAATTCGGCATCAGACAAAGCATTCCTGCCAATCCTCCACATTGGTACCGTAAAGATGCTCGTGGCTATGTTGATTGGCGTCGCATGTATCAAAAAGAAATAAAGGATTGGGATAGGTGGCAAACTGAGCGGGAGTGGTTCGATGGACCACCTGCCACACATGAATTGAGTGTCTCGGGAGATTATATGGATTGGTATGAAAGGATTACTTGGATGCGAATTCAATCCTGTACAGAATGGACGGAAACTGGGGATCGAGATAGGAAACTTCAATATTTTGTAAGTTTCTTTGTCTTTATTTTTTTTTATTTACTTGTAAGATGTATTAACATTGTTTATTTTTCATTACAGCAATCGGTAATCAAACGGGTTATTGGAGTGCTACGACCCGTCCTCTGTAGGAGTGATGATGTCGGTATTGAGGAAGCTTTAGGGGATCTTCAAAATCTTGCAAATATGGACATTGATGCACTGGATGTAGACAATGAAGAGAATCGTGAACATGTTCGAAGTGAGTCGACACCTACAATACAACATGTTTATGTATCTAAAACAAGAGCAGGAGGAAGGGGTGCAGGGAAAGGAGACGAAGGAACAAGCAAAGGGCATGGAGGAAGGGGCGCCGGGGAAGGAGAGGAAAAAACTACTAGAGGGCGTGGGGGGCGGCGCGGGGGAAGGAGAGGAAAAAACAAATAGAGGGTGCAAGGGAAGGAGAAGAAGCAAAGATAGAAATTTTGTGTTCGTCATGTAATTGATGATACTTTTTTTGTTCTTTCATGTAATTGATGACGCTTTATATGCTAGTTGCAGTGTAATGACTAATGAAGTAATGATCTCTTTTATATATATTAGTTCTCATAATTGATGTTCTTACTATACAATTTATTTGAATTGTGACAGGTCTTTACATAACCTGTTTCTTATTTGGAGAGTGACTCATGTCAAATGTTATTTTAGATGCAGAATGTTATTTTATATGAAGAATGCTATTTTAAATGCAACATGTTAGTTTAGAAGGGAATTCTCTTCTTTTAAGGTTTCTCATTTCGAGAAACAAATATCATATATTATACGGCATCAAATGAGAGTTTCATTGCCGAACTTGTACGGCTATGCTATAATCACATTCAGTCGCCATAAAGGTGCTTATACAAAATGAGTTACTTGATTCAGTGTTTATCATGGACTACGTCAAATAAGCTGAAACATGTCATTTTAGATGTTAAATGTTATTTTAACTTTATAATGTTATTTTAGATGCTAAATGTTATTTGAGATACAAAATGTTATTTGTATGTTACTTTAGAAAGAAATTCTTTTCTTTCAAGTTTTCTCATTTTGAGAAAATAATATTGTCTATTATACAGCATCAAATGAGGGGTTCATTGGCGAACTTGTGGTACAATGCTATAATCTCATCCAATCGACATAAAAGTGCTTGTACAAAATGAGTAACCTGATTCAGTGTTTATCATGGACTAAGTCAAATAAGCTGAAACATGTCATTTTAGATGTTAAATGTTATTTTAACTTTATAATGTTATTTTAGATGCTAAATGTTATTTGAGATGCAAAATGTTATTTGTATGTTACTTTAGAAAGAAATTCTTTTCTTTCAAGTTTTCTCATTTTGAGAAACTAATATTGTCTATTATACGGCATCAAATGAGGGGTTCATTGGCGAACTTGTGGTACAATGCTATAATCTCATCCAATCCACATAAAAGTGCTTGTACAAAATGAGTTACCTGATTCAGTGTTTATCATGGACTAAGTCAAATAAGTTGAAACATGTCATTTTATGTGTTAAATGTTATTTTAACTTTATAATGTTAGTTTAGATGCTAAATGGTATTTAAGATGCAAAATGTTATTTGTATGTTACTTTAGAAGGAAATTCTTTTCTTTTAAGTTTTCTCATTTTGAGAAACTAATACGCCTATCATACGACATCATATGAGGGTTTCATTGCCGAACTTGTACGTCTATGCTATAATCACATTCAATCGCCATAAAGGTGCTTGTACAAATGAGTTACCTGATTCAGTGTTTATCATGGATCAAATCAAATAAACTGAGACTTGTCATTTTACGTGCTAAATGTTATTTTACCTGTACAATGTTTCTTTAGATAGGAATTTCAACCTGTTAAGGTTTCTCATTTGGAGAAACTAAGGGAATTTCAAGTAAATACGATGTTTCTCATTCAAAGAAAATAATTAGTCTAAATCACTCCACCAACATAAAGGTTTCATTACTGAACTTGTGGTAGCAGGTTATTACTAACATCGGGTCACCAGAATTGCATCCCTTACATGACAAGTTACCTTGTTCAAGTTTTTGACATGGAAAAGGTCAAATAAGCTGTAAAAGGTTATTTTAACTGCAAGATGTTATTTGAAGTGTGAGATGCACTTTTAATTGAAGAATGTATTTCAACTCTTGGATCGGTTTCTCATTCGTAGCAAATTATAAGTCTACATCACTCTTACAAGTTCCGGTTGCATTTCCGAACTTGTGGTCATAGGTTAGTTCCGTCGTTGGGTTTGCCACTAACATGACGTACTCTAGGATTCATTTCACATAAACATGACCCAATTACAATAAACTCAATCATGTCATTTAACTGATGTATGTTATTATAACTGATACATGTCATTTTAAGTAGTGCACTTAATTGTAATTGAAATATAATATGTTAGTAGTTCTATTTTTCTTGATAAGAGAATTTGAATCCGATGTTTCTCATTCGCAGGCATTAAGAAAGACATCACTCTTAGTTTAACACTATCACTTAATTGAAACTGAATTATATACAAAGTGAAACTCTTTCACAATAATTCAAATAATACATAAATAACATTGTTTACAACGTTTTCTTGTACAAAAGACACATTTTACTAGAATACTGCTTTAAAAAAGAATCCTGGAGGAACTTGAATATTGAGCTTCATTAATTCTTTGAGAATGACTGGACATAGTACTTCACCCCCAACCTCATTACTTGATCCTGTAATTAAGAAAGAAACATCAAACAGTCCAAATCAGTCAAATGACTAAGGATAAACATGTATATATTTTAACTAAAATACATTACTTGCGTAATAGAATATTGTTTTCAAAAGAAGGATTCCTCATAAAACTTGAATTCTAGGCCTCATTAATTCTTTGAGAATGACTGGTCATATGACTCCACGCCCAACCTCATTTCTTGATCCTATAATGAAGAAAGAGACAACACTCAATTGTGTAAGAAAGAGATTGAATCAGCCTAGTAACTAAATATGAACATAAGAGTATATAAATGTAACTAAAAAAAAACATACCATGAGTAATTGCATGAGAGTTTCATTTCACACGGACTCCTTATACAAAATACACCCATTGTGTAACAAAATATTGCATTGAAAAAAGCTTCTCACAAAACTTGGGGCTTTGGTCTATAGTTGATCCTATAATTACGAAAGAGGCATCAATCAGTCCAATGGTTAAGTATGAACATAAGAGTATATAAATGTAACTAAAACAAAACATACCATGAGTAATTGCATTAGAGTTTCATTTCACCTTGTTTACATGGACTCCTTGTACAAAATACACCAATTGTGTAACAAAATATTGCATTTGAAAAAGCTTCTCGCAAAACTTGAGATTGTGGTCTATAGTTGATTCTATAAGGAAGAGACATCAATCAGTCTAATGCTTAAGTGTGAACATAATAGTATATAAATATAACTAAAGCAAAACATACTATGAGTAATTGCATGAAAGATTCATTTCCAATTGCAGGTTCCGACACCACTTGTTGTACCTAATCAAATGGGTAGAATTAATTATAATAAGTTAATTATAATGAGTTAAATCATATTGTGAGATTGTTTACCATATGTTGGATGTTCTCTTGAGTATTATGTTGATTGGTATGAGATGAAAGAGTGGTAGGACCAGTTTTCAGCTGCACTAAAAAAGTATTAATACAGGTTAAGTAAATGAATGATTTTTCAAAAAAGTTAATAACAAGTGACTGCACCTTTTTTGCTTTGTTAGTTTTTTTCTCATATGCAGGTTTGTTCCTTTTTCCAGTCGGACGCCCTTTTCGTGTCACCCGCAAAGGATCCCGAACAATATTATGATCTTCGCTCCATGGATTACACTCAATTCCTTCACAAATGTTTTCATTCCCACTACAGCTACCAACATGAGTATTTTTTGTATACTCAATTTCACTTTTAACCTCCGAACATGCCTTTTTCAGTGCTCGAAATGCAACTTCATATGTATGCTGTGATATTGCCCCTTCCTCCACAAGATGAATTGCCAATTGATAGAGATTGTCATATCGCTGCACAGGAACCCCAACCACATTGTCACCATAACAGTTATCAAAGTTATATGAACGTTTAAAATCCTTTCTCCAACGTTGCAATATATACTGAGTTGGGACCTTATCTACACCATGATAGTTTAAAATGTACAATGCATGCCTACATAGAAAGCCTTTAAAATAAAACAAACCACATATGCAATTCACTTGGCTTGTATCTACATCAAAAAGAACTTCAAACTCCTTAATCTGTGTTCTATTGAGGTCTTGGTAAAAAACCCGCTCCTTTACAACACATGTTATAATTCCCTCATCAACTTTAACTTGATCAATAGTAAAACAACGACACATGCCAGTCACCTCGCGCTGAAACTTCTTGAATATTCCTTTTGTGTACACTTTTGAAAGTTGTATTTCAAAGCAGCATTCTGTTGTCAAGACTGGACATCCATTAAATGACTCAAAATCTGCCTTCATTTCCTTTTCATACTTGTCTTTTAGAGCCATTTCATACTTATCTACAAACTCCTTCAAATAAGTCTGTGAGTTTACATATTTATCAAAAAATGCATTCATACTCTCACTACGCTGAGTAGTCGACATTCCAGCATAAAATGTATCCTTCAAATATACAGGAACCCATTTCTGTCGAATTTCATACAAATTTGTAAGCCATTCATTCTCTGCAAGATCATATTCTTTGATCATACTCATCCAAGAAGTTTCAAATGTTTCAATTTTTAAAGAGTCATACACTGCATTTTCAAGTGCCTTCTTCACCGCGTGATATTGAGACAACCCTCCTAATTTTTCTGAAAGCTTCCTCATAATGTGCCACAAGCAAAGACGATGGCGGGTTCTAGGAAATATCTCTGCGATTGCACCTTCTATTGCCTTACATTGGTCTGTTATTATGGCTTTTGGATGACATTCCCTCATAGCTGCTAACCAAGCCTTAAATAACCAAGTAAATGACTCCTTAGTTTCATGAAGAATCAGTCCACAACCTAATAAAGTTGATTGCCCATGGTGGTTTACTCCAACAAATGGAGCAAAGGCCATATTATACCTATTTGTTAGATATGTCGTATCAAATGTAATCACATCACCAAAATAACCACCACTAGCCCTCGACTTTGCATCTATCCAAAAAACATTTTTCAAACGCTCATCATCATCAAAATCCATCAAGTAAAAGAATGAAGAATTCTTGCATTGCATGCGACAAAAAAACTGATGAAGGGCTGTTGCATCCCCTTCTGCAAGCTTCCTCCTCCTTACTCGATCAATATGATTCCTACATTCCTTCTCTCCGAAAGATAACTTCTCATATCCTCCTGCATCAACAACTAGCGAGTGATAGGACTTATTAAAGCGTATACCAGCTTCATTATTTAATTCCAATCTTCTTTTGCTACCAGCATCCAAGTGTTTATGTGATTTATAAAATCTTGCCTTTCTTGGAGTCACTTGATGATTGTGCTCAATATTAACTTCAGTCACTCGCCATTTTTTATAATCTGTTAACTTCACTCGTAGTCTTGCCTTGCAGCCTGTTCTTGTATCGGGTCTTGAATATTGAGTAATTGCAATTCTGTTCGTGAACCCCTCTTTACAACATGCAAATAAAACGTGACACAGCTCTTGAGTAGATTTTCTCACATGCGAAGACTTTATTTTAATGCCAAATCCCTCTTTCATGGCATAGTAGTTGTAAAATGCATGTGCTTCTTTTTCAGTTTCAAATTCCATCCCTACCTTCGGAATATAATTTTTAACTGAACCTATGACTTTGCACTGTTCAACTATTTCATCTTCAAATGTGACATTATCTACTATAAAGTGTTCATTATTTTGCTCCATTGTAGACGGCTCTGCAATAATCTCATTTTCTATCATGCAACCTTCCAATATTTCAGATGTATTGATATCCGTAATAACCTCATTTGGTGCCATCTCATAGTCTCCAGCATATGAATTCATGCTGCATCCTACATTTTCCTCCATTGATGACTCTATAATAAGTCTTCCTACGCTCAAAATGAGAAGCCTGTGTCAAAAAAATAAATAAAAACTTCAGAGGTCGCATAACATAAAATAGATTGTAATGTATAAAATAAACTACTTTTATAATAGGCTTGATAGTTTGTGCTCATCACTAAGAGTCGAAATTCCCTTATCAAGTAACATGATGCAACTAAAATAACATGGTTCAGTTAAACTAATGTCTATCAGTTAAAATGACATGATTCAGGTAGATTTGTAATTGGTCCATGTTAAAAACTTGAATCATGTAGCATGTCATGTAAGAGATTGAATTATAGTGATCGATTGTCGGCACTAGCCAGTGATCATAAATTCGGTAATGAAACCCTTATAAGAGTGATGTAGATTTATTATTGTACATGAGAAACATAGATCTAAAGGTTAAGATTCTCCTATCAAGTAAAATGATACAACTACAAAAATATGATTAAGTTAAAATTAAGTGATAAAAATAAACTAACAACTATCACTTAAATAAAATGTATCGGTTAAAATAATATATATCAGTTTTTTTTTTTGGTTAACTCAACTACACCACGAGGTGATAGCTAAAGGCAAGACAAAGGAAACACACACCCCAAACACTCACTCACACACACACCCACACACCCAACCACACTTGCAACCCAATATAAGCATCAGCCAAGCAATCCTCAAAACCTGTTACCAACCGTTTGAGGCGTGATGACACTTATGAGGGAGGCAAGCTCGGCTTACACAGCCGATGTGGGACTAAACACAACACCCTAAGGTTTAGTTTTTTGGTTAACTCAACTGCACTTTAAGGCGATAGCTGAAGGCAAGACAAACTCAAACACACACACACACACACACACACACACACACACACACCAGATATAAACAGTTCACTTACTACCAGATATAAACAGTACACTTACTCTGTTTTCCTTTTAAGTTTAGTTCAACAATGCTATTTTTATTTTATTCTTTTCTACCTGAATCTTAGGGTTTCCTTGTTTACAATTCATTGGAGTTTCTAGAACCTTAACATATCTTTTACAGTTATTAGATAAACCGTTTTCTCAAATTAGATTGCAGAGAGTACCTTTGAGAGGAGAAATTGAAGGAGAATGCTGTTTGTTGTTGCTGTTTTTAGGATCGAGGAGGAATTTCCAATTGGCTGAGTTCTCTCGTTCTTCTCCAAAATGAGTTTCAAAGCCTTTCACAGTAATTTCAACTGGCTGAGGTTGTCTTCTTCTCTCCGAAACGCTGGAGTCAGGGAGTGTTCACTAAAGGCGGGAAGAACAAAGGAGGTCAGAAGAAGGTCATTTCATTAAATTTGCAATTACCAATCTACCCTTAGACTTGCTTCACCGGTTAAGCAAGTGGCTGGTGGGTGTAGAGTTGGACGCCCCAATGAGAGGCGAGGTCTCGGTTAGGTCTGAGACCGTATGGTCTCAGAAGCATTACCCTTATTTTTATCCAAAACACTTATTGAGTTCGGATGGGTAACAGCACACGCTGGGCCCCACATTCAATAACCGTAAATTGGGAATCCAAAACAAGGGATCTCATTTTTTGTAAGACAAGGCAACAACGCAAGAGCGTGCGCTGTTGCAAAACACTACCACTTGGTCGCTTAGGTAATGGTCCATTATAAGTTTGACTCTCATCACAGGACATCTCGCTACTAGCTATGAGATCATCATGGCAAACCGAGACGCATGCCAGGCAAGGTCCGTGGGCTCTCCTGTACCAATACCTTAGAAGCGTCGGGCCGCCGCATCGGGGTGTGGCTGTGGTGGGCTCCACATGTTTGAACCATAACCACAACAATGGCCTCCGAAACATCAGCATGCACCAAGCTCACTTCCAATTTGGTGCCTCTGAAATCCCTTACCACGATGGTAAACGATTGGACCCACCTATTGCACCTAAATCCCATCTCATTGGTGCCACGTGTAACCCACAGACTCAACCATCTCTAATGATGTGGGCCCATCCTTAACGTATAAACAACTAACGCCAATTGATCAAATAAACCCCATACGTGTGATAGACACGCTCACACACTCAAATTATTTGGATATAAATATGCGGGGGTTACCATATTTCCTAAGGAGAGAAACACAAGCATTTCAAGTGTTTTCCTCTCTTCTTCATTCCTCCTCGTTCTCCTTCTCAGAGTGCAACAAAAATGGAGACCCAGGGATGCTGTAGCAACTTCATCCAGAGATGCAAGCCCTACATAGCCATGATATCGCTTCAGTTCGGCTACGCCGGCATGAACATCATCACTAAGGTGTCCCTCAACAGAGGGATGAGCCACTACGTGCTAGTCGTTTATCGACACGCCTTTGCCACCTTGGCCATCGCCCCCTTTGCTCTCATTCTAGAGAGGTAAAAATAAGAAACTAGCCACGCTGTCACCTTCTACCAACAGAGTCTTGAGTCATTTCTGTATGTTCAATTGCAGGAAAGTGAGGCCAAAGATCACATTTCCAATTTTTATGCAAATCTTTGTATTGGGACTTCTCGGGTTAGTGTCCATTCATATTTTTATATTTAATTTATAATTATAATTATTATTGTTATTATTATTATTATTATTATTTACTGAAAGCTGATAATTAGATTGGGTTTGACAGGCCAGTGATTGATCAAAACTTCTACTATGCGGGGCTAAAATTTACTTCCCCCACCTTCTCCTGTGCTATGAGCAACATGCTCCCAGCGATGACATTCGTCATGGCTGTCCTTTGCAGGTATAGATGAATTATCACTAAAATCATCATTCTATAGTAATGGGGAGCTTATCTTTTTTCCTACTTTACTTTTGTCTAATTTTGTTATATGGTTTTGTGGGCATGGAAAAGGATGGAGAAAGTAGACATTAAGAAAGTGAGGTGCCAAGCAAAGGTGGTGGGAACAGTGGTAACAGTGGCTGGAGCCATGTTGATGACCTTGTACAAGGGACCTATCATGGAGATGGTCTGGTCTAAGCATATCCATCCCCGTAAATCCTATGTCACCGACACCACCGGAACAACAGACAAAGACTGGTTCAAGGGCTCCATCCTCCTCATCATTGCTACTTTTGCTTGGGCTTCTTTCTTCATCTTACAGGTGAGAGAACAAAAGAAAAGAAATGGGAAACAAATAGCCAAGGTTTTTAGTTTATTTTTCCATAGACAAACAACAAGAATACTAATTGTAACTGTCTTTCTGTCTCTTTTCCCAGGCAATTACCATGAAGAGATACACAGCACCATTCTCTCTTACTTCACTAGTCTGCTTTATTGGCACTCTACAATCCATCGCTGTTACTTTTGTGATGGAACACAAACCCTCTGTCTGGACTATTGGCTGGGACATGAACCTCCTTGCTGCTGCCTATGCTGTTAGTCTCTCTCTCTCTCTCTCTCTCTCTGCCAATAAGGTACTAATAAGATTATACTTTACACATACAGGGAATTGTATCATCAAGCATCGCATACTATGTCCAAGGGCAGGTGATGCAGAAAAGAGGACCTGTCTTTGTTACTGCTTTTAGCCCTTTGATGATGATCGTAGTGGCCATCATGGGATCCTTCATCCTTGCAGAGAAGATCTATTTGGGAGGGTAACTTTCTTCCCTCGATAATAGGATGGAGTTAGGCACACCCCAACATTTAATGACTACATTTTAAAAAAAATTTGGTAAAATTCATACATCTATACAAATTTTTAAAATTCATACATCTATAAAATTTATAACTACATACCAAACTTCAAGCTTATTAACTACAAGGGTATTAATACCTAACGTACTCATCCCTAACAATAACCTAAGTGGTTCTCATCCAGACTGGATTGATCTCATTAAGTAATATTATAATTCAAATAAAAAAAATTAAAAGAAATGTGTTCGGTTACTCACCATTTTCATGGGTATCTCGTCACTATGGCATACTTATCAAAAGAAACAAATTTCTACTTTCACTGTTATCATTCACAAGGCATACCTTTCATGAAGTATCAGTCGTCGAACCCAAAAAAGAAATCCGTCACTTTTCTTGCCGTCACGAGGCTTTTATCATTTTCATCCGCCACTGACTGATCTTCTTCATTTGTTTGGACAGTGTACTTGGTGCAGTATTGATTGTTGCCGGTCTTTACTCAGTTCTATGGGGCAAGTACAAGGAATACAAAGAGAAGGACGCCGAGGCGATCCCTGAAGCTGTAAAGGGTGTCAAAGCAAAAGGCCAGATGACCACAATAATCGAAGATATTGAAGCTAATGGCGTTGAGATGCAGAAATCAGAAGCTAACAAGCTCTCTTCCGTTACAGTTACCATTAACGTTCCCATCCCAGAACCCCACATGAAAGCTAACGAAGCACCAAAGGTCTAACGAGTTAAGAGTGTGTGTGTGTGAGACAGAGAGGAACTGCGAAGTGGAGGATGGGAGGGCTTTTTTGTCCTTTCCATCTCACCTTTTTCTTTTCTTTTTTTCTTAAACCTTTTATTATGGGTTTTGTTGTCCTTAATGTAAGCTAATATTCTAAAATTCAAGGAAAAATATTGAATGAATGAAGAGCATAATAGAATCCTATTAATTTTTACTATGACTTGGCGTCCCACTGAACAATTCTTGGAATTTTTACATACACGTGGCAGAATTGCTGACATCTGATTCAGATACCAGTAAGGGGGTTAGTAGTTGACTTTTTTTAGTGGTTGACTCCTCCTTGGTTGCTGTTTCCTCGAATCAATTACACCTTTTTTTCCATCTCATCTGAGGTTCCCATCCTTTACATCAGGACCTGACTGGATCACAAGAAAGACTTGAGAATCTCTCAGGTTATAACCGGTCTCAAGGGGAACCAAATCCTCAGGTGATAACCGGATTTGGCAAATCCGGTTGTGCCCCGTGAGGTTTGCCACATGTCCCTTTGACACCCCTTTATTGTGGTTAAGATTCACCCACTGATAGGGTTCACCCACCCATCCTTAGATTTTTTTTTAAAATATTAAAAGTATTTAAATATTTAAAAAAGAATTAATATTTTATTCTAAAAACCAAGGATGGGTGGGTGAACCCTAGGGGTGGGTGAATCTTAACCACAGTTAAGGGGGTCAAAAGGGACACATGGCGACCTCAGGGGCATAACCGGATTTTCCAAATCCGGTTATCACCAATGAAAATTTGGTTCCATCTCAAGGTGACCGGTTATAATCCTTAAAAGACTTGAGATTCTCTCAGGTTATAACCGATCTCAAGGAGACCAATTATAATCCTTGAGATAACATGTGTCATTTTTCATCCAATTTAACGGTAATTGTAAGTCCATATTTTAATGTTGCCTTATTCCGTTATCAAAACAAAGTGTATATAGTGTGTCTTGAGTCAATGCCTAAAAACATCTAAGATTCGTGATGATGAAGAGTGAAGAAGATCAATTGAAGACATTTTGATCATCACTTTCGGCTCACTCCGTAGGATGGTAAGTGACCTATATACCATGTTCCTTAGGTGGAATTGACCTAGATAATTAGCCTATAACTTAGGTGGATTGAGCTCAAAAATTTTCTTTACCTTAAGTGGTTAGTAGCTTGCTCTGCCTTGAAGATTTCGAGTCAAAATAGGAAAAATTTCCTTCCTATCAACATAGGGGTAGGTTGGTCATTTACTTTAATCCAAAATTTATGAAATTGTTATAGTATATTCTAGATGATACAAAGTATTAATGGTTCAAATTTGAGCTTAATCCGATAAGAATTGACCTCTCTAGAATTACTCAAAGTTTCAGTGGCAGAACTATAAATAGCATGAATAGTAACCTTATGAATAGTATTTTTAACAGTTCTAAACTCTTTTAAACTCTATTTTTTTGCCTCTATTTATAGGGTTTGTTCTCAGAACGAACTATAAGAGTTTAAAGAGTTATGAGAGAGTTTTATTGAGATAATTAGGGTTTCTCAAACTCATTCTCCTCTGATCATCTTCCACCCTAGAGATTGCGAATCATTGATTCTTTCTTGCTTGCTTGATTATTCCAATTGTTAGGATTCAACTACGGTTTAATTAAATTAACAACCATGAACTCATTTTTTCAAGGAAAACTTGGTTGGAGTAATCCAAAGCCTTTGCAATGAAGATTGATTCGAGGAGGATCGGGGTTATATGGAGACACAAGAGAAGAACAGGCTGTTGTGGTTGGTCACAGAACTTGTGAGTTCATGGTGGCTTATTGAGGTGTGGATGACTAAGTACTAAGGATCGTTGTGTCAAGTCAGGTTGAGTATAGTTCAAGTCTTGTAAGTCTCTGTTACTTTGTCTTAGTGATATCTTTTGTTGGACTAAGTCTAGTGGTTTTTCCCGGAAGGGTTTCCATGTAAAAATTTTTGTGTTGTGATTTGCCTGTCTTTCTTTATTTCATATTTAATTGTTATCCTCCCTTAGTTAATAATTTAATTACTAAAATTTAAATAGGATTGATAGACTATTAGGAAGACCTAGCCACTACATTGGGTTTGTGAGTTCTTGACTCACACATTGTTTTGGGGTTCACCGATATTTTTTAATTGGTATCAAAGCAGGTTCACTAATTTATTAGTGTGATCTTTTCTTTTATATTAGGTGAATATGAACTCCATTGGAGAAGGTGGATCCATCACTCGTCCCCCATTATTTGATGAGAATAATTATTCATATTGCATAGCTCAAATGAGAGCCTTTCTCAAGTCCATGGACGAGAGAGTATGGATGACTATTGAAGAGGGTTGGAATACAAAAGGTCTCAATGTCATCTATAATGCTGTCACACCCAAAGATTTCGACGTATTTCTAATTGTGACACATCAAAGGAAGCATGAGATATATTTCAAATTACCAATAAAGGGACCACTATAGCCAAGATGTCACGACCCTGAATTTTAAAATAAAATTTAAGGTCTTGACCATCATTAACTAGCGTAATTAATTAGAATTTAATATTAAAATAATAAGGCCATTAATTTAAATTAATTAAATAATAATTGAGCTTAACTAGGGGCCTTAACTATGATTAAATTAGCTCGGTTAAGCAAACCTAGTGCCCGAGTGAGCACTGAAAAGATACAGCATTTTCCCCACCTGACGTTCCGATGCCACAAGCGCCAGTCGACTGCCGAAGCGGTTAGCGGTCGCGTCGCATGTCTAGTCAAATCTTAGTACACCAAGTACACAAGGATTGATGGGTTGATTGTCAAGTACCCAAGGTACAAAGATTGTTGAAGTGAATGAGTAATTTATGTTGGACACATATGCCCTTAAAAGCTAATAAAAGACTTTTCTATGTTGATTAGAGAAGCATCGTATTCACAAAATCAACTATAAAGGGCATTTATAATAATTACTGTCTCATTTGATGACGACATAAAGTTCCATAGGTAACATTGTAGGAATATCATGCAAAGGTTGCAAGGAGATATGATTTTCCAGTTCCTTGTAAACCTAATATTGTTCGAAGCCTCTAGAGTACAGGTTGGGTGTCGTACTTCATCATGGCTTGCATATGTATAGTTCTATAAGATGGTGTGATCATGAATCTCATTCACAGAGAGTGTTGACTCTTGACTAATATGTGAGTATATGTAGTAAGTACATAATATTGAATGGGGTCACAAGTGGATACCCTATGGAATACACTGTCAGATTGTATTAGGGTTATCCATTCGACATATTATCCTTAGACCTGAGAGGTTAACATCTTCTCAAACATCTCTCTATATGGCTTTGATGTGCCAATCAACAATGTCCAATACACATGACTAACTCTAGGTACGTTGGGTCATGTATACAATGTTTGGAGAAATGTGTAAACACTCAATAAGAAATCCACTACTCCTTAATTGGAGATAATGATATCAAGATGATACTTGTTGAACTGAACTCAAAATCCAATACTGGTGCTTTTCGGTAAAATGGTCTTTATCGAAGTTGATATTTTCAATATAAAAAAGTATATGCATATGTCAGTTCTTTTCTAATGTTTCTTTGAAAGTCTTTTGGAAGTTCAGTTCAATGAAAAAGTATTCATGAGAAAGAGTTCTATTCATAAGATAGGGACTAGACAGTGGACTTTTTCCAATCCCGAAAGCTTATAAGTGATATCGGATTGTAGAAGGATTTATTTATAAATATACTGTGAGATAGTACTTGCAAGCAATTCTCTAATTTTTGGAAGTTGATCACAATGTGTTAATGGACATTATTGTGATTAGTGGAAGTCCAGGGACTTAGGAATCTGTCGCGACCCGAAACCCCACCTAAGAGAATGTGAGATCTTGGCATATGACTTATTTAATAGTTCATCCTGTTAGAAACAATTAAGGCATACTAAAATACAGATATAAAATTTTTCCTTCAATTAAACCATCAACTAAAATCCAAACTCTATAATGAAACTGAAAAGTAATAAATCCTGGTCACTCATCCTGACCATAAACATAAAAGACTAAACTAACATGAGTCTCTGTAAAATGAACTAAAGTCTCCCAAAATTTAAATAACCAATAAATAGCTTCAATAATAGGGCCATCGATCAAGGTCCCTTTCTTCCTCAGGATAATCATCTTCGGATTCCTCGATGTACTCCTCTTCTTCCCAAGGTCTAGGTGCAGAAATGTCAAAACCTGAACCTGCCGACAACAAAAGTCATCGGCTGAGTACCGAGTTACTCCACGTATATAACAGATCATAATAAACCATATAATGAATAATAATTTGTATGCATTTCATCACTTTATACATCAATTTACATATAAAATCAGAGTATGGAAAATAAGCATGTACATTATGTCAATTTCTTTCTTTTCTCACTTTCCTCCTTTTCTTTTCTTACTTTCTTCCTTTTCTTTCTTTTCTTATTTTTCATATTTCATACATTATCATCTCATCAATACACATTCATATGCATTTGTACTAAATTAAAATACCATTTTATCGTATAAGGAAAGCGGTTACTATACTTTACTTGACCGAGATACCACCCTTCGTACATTATCCGACACGGATGGCTTAGTACATTTTCCTGTACGACAACTTATTTACTTTGGCATACATCTTGCCCTTTCTGATGGTATCCAGTGGTGCAAAACACATACATGCATTTCCATTTTCGTGTGTCTTTCTTTCTTACTTTCTTACTTTACTTTTGGTCTCACTTAACATTTTATTTATGTCTTTAATTCTTTCTTCTTACTTTTGCATTTTTTCATTCATGAGTGCATAATGATATACCTCTTCTTTAAATTACACCTAAGACAAACCGTCAAGGGCCATAGGACATCTCACCATAGTGTCTCATACCACTATGTTAACCAGGCCTAGGCAGGCATGACTTTCATCAAAGATTCGTTTACCCAATGATATATCATGTATTAAGAAGTATAATAGAAATACACAACCTCTCACATTTCCTATAATTGGATTATCAACATCACAGTTGCTATTACAATTCATAAATTACGGTCTAATTAAATATCAAAATCTCATTTTTGGTTTAATCAAGATCAACATCCTAATTAAAATACCTTTCATCAATAATAATTCTCATGAATTTTAAACATAAAATTAAACTCACATATCATTAAAATAATACAATTAAATCTTCCATTCAATTCTTCCATCATCCCATTCTTCTCATAAATCCACATACTTCAAATAACTTTCCCAATCCCCTTGTTGAATCATAATTAATTTAAACATAGTTCTTCACGTCAAAATTTAACGATTCAAAAATAATGAAACAACATCTTAAATAGGTACTCCACATCCTGTGTTAACGATTCAAGAATAATGAACAATATCATAAATAAGTTCTTCACATCCTATTTTAACCATCAAAGAATAATAAACTAAAATTATAGATCTAGTTCTTCCCATCCTATTTTAATCATCCACGAATAATAAACTGAAATCATAAATATGGTTCTTCACATCCTATTTTAACCATCCAAGAATAATTAAATGAAATTGTAATATGGTTCTTCACATCCTATTTATTTCAACATTCATATGTAGATTTTCTCCTTTTAATTCATCATTTAGGTTAAGTATTCAAAATATTGAATACTAGATCTGTTATTTACCTCACTTGATCATCTCTTACGATCTATTACTTGCGAATAGGGTTCTATCTTGATCTTCACACCTCTTTTCTCCCTTTTCTGACTAAATCTTTGAACTCCTTCCGTTTTTCCCTTTTTGATCTTTCAGAAACTCTCTATTTTCTCTCTTTTAGGTTTAGAAGGCCTTAGAAACCCTCAACCCTCGAGTATAAGGACTATTTGTAACATTGGGAGCCCTAGAGACTCAAAACACACGAAATCGCGCAGTCCAACGCTGGAACAGCGTTTTGGACAATCGATTGCCAGTGCCAATCCCCCCCCCCCCCTTTTTTTTAAGTCTTTTACTACTTTTTGTTTCTCTTTTATTTAATGCAATTTATCTCCATAAATTCGCTAAATTGAGTGAATTAAATGAATTTTGTAACTCAAGATTTTTAATACATTAATCTCACTAGGATTTACGTATAATTTTAAGTACATTTACTTAGGAAATTCACTCATAAAATTATGATAAAGTTCAATGAAAAAGTATTCATGGGAAAGAGTTCTATTCATAAGATAGGTACTAGACAATGGACTTTTTCCAATCCCAAAAGCTTATAAGTGATATCGGATTGTGGAATAATTTATTTGTAAATATACTGTGAGATAGTACTTGCAAGCAATTCTCTAATTTCTGGAGGTTGATCACAATGTGTTAAAGGACATTATTGTGATTAGTGGAAGTCCAGGGACTTAGGTAACATTCTATGATCCAAAAGGAATTATTGGAAAGTGTTTCCTAGCAACAAGGCTATACCTTAAAGGTGATGAAGCACTTTGTCCCACAACCGGATATAGGAGATCCCTTTAGATCTCACACACTAGGACCTTTTGAAGGCTTTTAATTTAATTTAGATTAAATTAATTAATTTATTCATGTAATTCACTATATGGATAGTGAAATTTTTATAAGTGAAATCACATAAGATGTGATTAACCAAGTGGGTAGGACCCATATGAGATTTTGATAAAGATCAAAAGGTGACAACATAAGAGGTTAGACCTCAAAAAGGGGATGAGATTTGTGGGGCCCACCTAGGGTGGGACGCCCACTTCATTGCTACATTATCTAATTAATTAGTTTCTAGTTAATTATTCCCTACAAAGTAGGGAATAGATTAGTTGGTTACTAATTAATGATTTCCTATTAAATAGGGAATGGATTAGTTTGTTCCTAATTGTTTCCTATTAAATAGGGAATGAATTAGTTTGTTACTAATTGTTTTCATATTTCCTACGGAATGATGAGTTTGATAATAATTGTTTCCTAATAAATAGGGAATGGATAATGTTGGTTTCAATTTGGATTAAATCCTAATTGGATTAGAATTTAAAAAGAAGAGTTTGACTTGAGCTATAAGATAGCTAAAATGGGAGTCTATATAAGGACCCCCCACCCCTATATTGGAACATTCACATAAGATGAAGTCTCCTCTCTCTCCCCTTCATTTTGGATGCCCTCTCCCTCCTCTTTAGGGGTGTACGGCCACTTCTTCCATTATACATCTTTTGTTTGGTTTTTGATTTTGAAGAAGATCAAACACAATTTCTTGAAGATCAAAAATAGTTATCTGATAATCAAGGTTGATTCTTTCTACATCAAGATTGAATCTTTATTGATAAAGAAATTTTCTTAAATCAAATAAAAGAAGAAAATATTAAAGAGCATTGATCGGAATGGCCATTAGCTTCCATTGGAGAAAAACTTTAGAGATTCAAAGAAGGCTTGTGTGAATCGACAGGAGGCTTTACACTTGAGGAGCTTTGTAAGTATGGTTTCTCACACCATGATTTAATATGATCATAAGATGACCCTTGAGAAGATTTTGATTAGATCAAAATCAAGTTTGAATTAAAAAGGTTTTTCAAATTTTTTTATATTTATGTCTTTCATTGGTATCAGAGCCTACCTTATGATCTATTAATTTTATGGTGTTATTGCATGTTTTTCCTTTGATTAAAATCAATTAGATACTCATAGAGATTTCGACCAGCACATATTAATGAGTTTTTAATTATTAAATGTTAATTAATAAATCTCATGGTGTTTGAAACCTCTTGTTGAAGCGTTCTTGAAGATTAAAGCTTATTTTGGATTTTGATTTGATTTGATTTATGGATTTCCGGTCTTGAAGGGTGTTTGTTTTTATGTATGAATGGAAATGAAATGAGTTTGAGGTTAAGAAATGTATTATGAAAATGAATGAATTATGCTAAGAATGTGAGCTATGATTCTTATGCTAAATTATGTTAAAGTGTTAATTATGCTTCTTGTGTTAAACTATGCCTTATTTATATCGAATGGTGGTTGGTATTTGGGTAAGTCAAAACTTTGAAGGAAGTCTTCCAGACCGGGAATTCTCAAACCATTCGGTATGGAATGTTATGGTGGAGTTTACATAGTGGGAGATCAGAACCTAACGGATGACCTACTCGAATGTTAATTGCGACACTCAAGCACACATCCACTTGCATGGTAAGTCTATAAGTCTCATATATCCACATGTCTCACAAGCATGCATACATAGCACGAGAAAGTATTGGCCCACACATGAATATGGTTATGTTGAAAGTATTGGTCCGTGTATGGACATTGAATCTCATAAGAAATATCTCACAAGCTCATAAGAACATGCATTATGTAAGATCAAGTCCAAGAGTCTCTTGCACTCACAAGTCCACATGAGTCAATATGAAAATATGATATGTCTCGCATGGTCTTACGCACTCTGATTATATATTTATGAAATGATTATGATATAGATTATGTTCTAATGATATTATGTTGTTGGTTAGATTACTTATATGCTGAGTGTTTTCAATACTCAGTCGACCTGTTATTGTCGGCATGTATAGAGCAGGAGTACATGGCGGAGCCGTGGGTTAAGGAGTTTTACATCGAGGAAAAAGAAAAAGGTGAGCCTCCAGTTGAGGAAGCTTGAGAGTTGGATAGGTGACCATACTATTAGGCCTTGTTTTACTTTTTGAAAGGATTGTAATAGACTTATGTTACTCAGGTTGATGTTGCTTAGAGTCATATACCTTTGTTGGATTTTAGTTTTGGTGGGTTATGTTCATATGGGTTAGACTTGTGCAGGACGGTTTGTTTGTATATCGAATTTTATTATTCTCATTTTTGGTGACACTTTTTGGTATGCCTTGTATGTCATGGGATTTAAGCAGGTTTAAAAAAAGTGGCGACTCAAGGTCCTATTTTGGTTGAGGTGGGATTTGGGGTCGTTACAGAGGTGGTATCAGAGCACAAGGCATTAGACTCCTTAGAGCTAAGGTATTAAGTATAGGATAAGGGGATTTTTCTAACTTTTGGAAGAAACATCAAGCTAAGGACTTTAAATTTGTTGAAGATTGAGTCTTTGTTAGGCGTAGACCTAGGATTTTCATGCAAACTTGATCCCAAGTGAATTATTTTCTTCTTCCTAGGACTCTAGACATGAGAAGAGTAGGAATGGAGGGGGCAGTGTGACTCATGGGGATGCCCTAAAGGGTGCCCACCAGCCCAATGTGAGTCTAGCTATGGAGACTATTGTTGCAGCCATGACTCGACAGACCAAAATTATGGCTCAGCAGAATGCCATGCTAGCAGCCAGGCAAGCCAAGCAAGAGAGGCTAGTTGAGGTCCACCCACCCTGACAGCACGGAGTGGAAGCTTTTAGGAGGATGGATCCTCCAACTTTCTATGGGAGTACTGATCCGACGGTGAAATGGATCATAAAATTGGAGAAGATATTCTTTGTGTTGGAGGCCACTGATGAGCAGAGAGTGAGATGAACCTCATTTGTGATGGAAGGAGAGGTAGAAGATTGGTGGAGGGCTGCAGTTAGGAAGAGGAATGAGGTACGCGTTGGATAGGCATGGACATGGGGAGAGTTCCTCGATGTCTTTTATGAGCAGTATTTTCCAACATCTGTGAGGGAACAGAAGGAGATCGAGTTCTCTACTCTTTGACAAGGGAATATGTCCGTGGCCGAGTATAAGGCCAAGTTTGTGGAATTTTCTAGGTTTATGCCTCGTCTAATCACTATGGAGAGAATGAAGGCGAGGAGATTTAAGGGAGGTTTGAGAGATTACATCTAAGACAAGATCGAAATCCTACATCTTGGAACATGCTGAGAGGTAAGTGAGCAAGCTTTGATTGTCGAGAAGAGTTCGGTTGAGTTTTTGAGGAAAAAGGGGATGCAAGAAGGAAAGTATGGCCCGCAAGACAAAAGACCAAGGATATCAGGGCCGGTGCCAGCTACTAGGCCTACCCTTTATTAGAGGCCTGCACCAGTGACTCCACATACACCCCGAGTTTCCCCACCTGCTGTTTGGGCGTAGAATTTTGAGACTTGCACCCAGTGTGGGAAGAGGTATAAAGAAGGGGAATGTCGAACAATTACAGGAGGATGTTTCCATTATGGGGATGTCACACATCGGATTAGGGAGTGTCCGCTCCGCAATCAGTAGGTGCCTCCATAGACTCAGTCCCAGGGAGGGAGGCCCCCATTTAGGCAACCTATGTAGTATAGGCCACCTTAGGGTTCTAAACCCCAGCAGCCCAGCTAGCCAGCTTAGGGCCAGGTGTTTACTACCTCGGAGCAGGATGCATAGGCGTCCGACGACGTGGTGCAGGGTATGTTTAATTTTAAATTTAGTTATGTATAATATCATTCTGTTTATGCGACTATGATGTTTTCCACTGTGTATAAGCATGCCAAATATATGATAATTGTTTGTGCACATGATTTGACACACTTAATTATGTATCCAATTTAGACACTCTATTGATAAATGACTGTTTAGCTCGTGTGTTGATTATACCGGATCGACTCATTCTTTCATGGCCCTTAGCTTCGCACAAGCTTTCCCATCAGAGCCAAGTCTGTTAGACTGCCAACTATCTGCGGGGCCATTATGTGTGATAAAATTGAGAAAAACGGGAAATTTCCATATTTCAAGAAATTAAGTGGGACCCAATATCTGTTGGAGATCCTAATAAAAATCCGTACGGTTGGCACTAATGCATATCGGTCGGCCATGGGGACTAATGTTTGTCGTCTCGGCAGTTAGTTATCTCAAACGAAGAAGCGACAGCGTGTTTTGTGTCCGAAATCAGAAAATTAGTGGGTTTTGCAATTTTCTTCTGAACTAAAGTGCCGCTATCAAAACTCAATATTTTTCCCCGAAATTTTTACAGTAGATGTCGGACTGCTCCAAGTTTGGTCACCTGAAGTTTCATTACTATCGGGTGTCATATAATAGGGTTTCGGAGGGCTTATACGTGAAAAATAGGAAAATCCGGTCAAACCGATCAAATTGGTCAAGGTAGTTGACTTAGTCAACTACCACTTTTTCCACACCAATTGGGTCAGGTGCTTTTGCACTTGATCTAGCCCCATTTAAGGCATATATAAATGGGGGCCAGCCCCTCATTTGCTCAAGGTTTCAGTTGCAAACAGTGCTCTGCCAGATTTTTTTAGAGAGAGAAAGGGAGGTCCCCTTAGGGTTTTTTGACATCCCCAACAAGTTGGCGGCGTCTGATTTCTTCTTCGACACCTCGATTTACGTGTAGAGAGAGAAAAAAAAAGGTAGAGAGAGAAAGTGAAAGTTAGAGAGAGACGAGCTTTATCTTGGGGTTGATCGCCCTCCCGAACGCATTGGCGATATCTATTTTTGCACTAGCGGCCTCGAAACGCGTGAAGCAGGTAAAACCCCTCTCTTTTCTTCTCTTTTTTCTGATTATTTTCCTATATTATTTCATGTGAAGTATATGCATGTCTTTTGACGCGAATGAAAAAGGGTCGAAGACCCCTATGTGATGTTGTGATTTTATGTTGTCCCTCGGGGAGCCCAGATCGGGTCCCGGGTAAATTGTATCGCCACTCTAGGGTGACGAAAAGTTATTTTGCATGTCTTGTAAGGCTATGGAGACATCCATTAGCTTGAAAACGTTCCCTAACGGGACGCGGTGTTAACGAAGTTAGTTCACGGGCGCGAGGCCCAAGTATTTAAGTTAATCAAGCGAGGCTTGGGTTAAATGGGGTTAACCTGTGCTTAGAAAATCTAACCAAGGTTAGGTATAGTCTGTGGTTTCTCTTTGACTAGGTCATGAGAGACGGTTTCCAGTAAGGCCCGGGGTTCCTCCGTGACTGATAGTCGGGAGATGTCGGTCTGTTTGTCTAGGTCGTCCATGGTGCCTCTTGGACTAGGTCAGGAGTGGCGGTGCCCTGCATGGCCCGTGGTTCCTCCGTGACTGATAGTCAGGAGATGTCAGAGTCCTAGGGAGTTTAAAGTGGCTGAACATCAGATAGTGTATAGTCCGGGGTTCCTCTCTGGGTGGGTCAGAAGATGTCGGCACCGTGTCTATCGGGGTCCCTTCTTGGTGGAATATCAGGAGATGTCGGCATTGGTATAGATGTCGGGGTTCCTCCGTAGACTAGCCAAAAGATGACGGTAGGCAGGTTGGTTGGGGTTCCTTCTTGACTGATACCTAGGGCGATGACGGCGAATACACGGTAAATGTTACCAGTCAGTTGAATGGAAAGGTATTGTCCTTATTGGGTGAATGCCCATGTTGTCTCTGTAAGCTTCGGATACGAAGTGGTCTGAGTTGGTATACTCAGGGTTGGTGTATTTGTCTGAGTTGGTGGACTCATGGTTCGGTATGGAATCATCGGATTCCAGGTGAGTTGGGTTGGTATACCCAAGGTTTGGTCGTGTTTGGGTGAAAGCCGGAACAGTGTGTGTGAGTCAAAATGACTCAATGTATTATGGTTAGGATTTAGAGACTTTTAAGCTGAACTTTTGTGGGTTGTGGCCAATTAATAGAGTCTCAGGATTCGAAATGAAACATGATTGATGATCGAAATGATAACTTGGTAATATAATACATTCATAACTAAACCTCATAATTGGAAAGTAATGTGAGGTCGGGAACCTCGGTTAGGGTGATGTAACCTTAAGTGACCTTGGGTCACAGTTTATTATATACTGTTCTATTTTATTATAACATGAAAATTGAACTATATATTATATCATTATTGATGCGTGTTATTATGTGGAAAATAGTTTAGAAGAATTGTGGTTTTATTGGGCTTCATAGCTCACTGACTTTTTATGTCAGCAGATCTCGAAGCTGCTGACCAGTAAGTGAAAAGTCCAACTGGATATTTTGGAAGCTTTTACAAATTGTACCCGGCGTGATAGAAGCGCCTACTTTTATCAAACAAACTTGATGTAAATTATACAGGTATATGGTTTGTGTGATGGCTATTGTGATGACAGGTGTTATTTGATTTTCGGAAGAATTTGATAAATGTTTAAATTCTCTACATTTTTGTGGGTAAAGTCTTCCGCTTGCATGATTTGACGAACCGACACGCGTCTCGGAACTTGATTCCCTAGGCGCGTGTTCGGGGCGTCATCATTGGTATCAAAGCCTAAGAGCAATAACCATCATAAATAACCATATTTGTTCATGAAATACCGTAGTACATGATTTTTAGTTGTGTGGCTAGATGTATTACTGTACATCACCTATTTCGAAATCAGATAGTGATTTAGAAATTGTGTGTATGTGCATGGATGCCGTTAATGCACAGAGTCCCCACTAAGGAGGATTGGCAACATTATGAGCAGATGGCAGCCATATTGAGTCCTCGTTATCCAGAGTGGCTTGGGATGACTCAACGAATCATGGCGGCCATTAAGCCCAAGGCTACCCGGATAAATCCGGACGGAACTACCTGGATGTCACCCCCGACTCCGATGAAGCTTGCAGTACCAGCTCGGGTACGTCATGAGATTTTAAGGCAAGTCAAGCGGGCACTGGCAAACATCAGGCCTAGTCCGGATAGGACTGGTTGGATACCTCCACCCCTATTATCTAAGAGACTTACGGCACAAGAGTATCGTGCGATTTTGAACAACCGTAAGTAGAGTAAGAAGAAGTCAGTGGAGGCGAGTAGTCCGTCTACCTCGACTGAGGTTTAGATGTAGGAGTAGGGAGTCAGGAGGGGAGACTGTAGCGTATCTGTATGGTTTTGGAGTATAGTAGATGCCCTAGGCGGTCTTCTTATCACTCGACTCATAGATTTTTGGTGTATATACTTGTACAGCGGAGATGATGTTTTGTATACTATGATGTAGTATGTTCATGTATATGGTGTGGTGTGTATACATTAAAGATGAAATGAATGAAATGTCTCTTTTTGGATTTCGAATTCTTAGTGCATTTCAGTTTCATTTTATTATTAAAAGTTCGTTACTTTATAATTAGAGGTGAATCATGCCACCTCGACGAGCACCCGAGAATACCTTAGCTGGGGCATTCGAGGCTATTACAGCCCTAGCCAACCTAATTCAGCAACAACAGGCCCAGAATATGAATGGAAATGGGAATGGTAGTCGTATCCCCATTGCTACCATGCCAGAGCATGGGAATGTGACCCGATTGGAGAAGTTTAAGAGGCTTGGACCGTCGGCCTTTTCGGGCACTACTGATCCACTGAAGGCGGAGAACTAGATCAGAAGTCTGGAAAAAAAATTTAGGGCTATGTCCTTGCCAGAAAATGACAAGCCTGAGTTCGCTATCTTTTTACTTGAAGGAGAAGCGGAACATTGATGGACCACAGTGGGAAGGACAGTTCCACCGCATTAGAGGCCCGTGACTTGGGCAAAATTTACTGAATTGTTTTATGAGCACTATTTTTCAGTGTCGATGAAGAAGAGGAAGGAGATGGAGTTTCTTCAGCTGACCCAAGGAAATATGTCAGTTAGCGAGTATGAATAAAAGTTTAATCAACTCTCGAGGTTCACTACGAGATTTGTCGAGGATGAGCAGTGGAGTGTTGAGAAATTTGAAGAAGGATTAAAGCCGGCTATCAGAGGGAAATTGGTAGCTCAATGATTTACCTCCTTCTCAGAGATATTAGATAGAGCACTCAGAGTAGAGCGAGTGCATGAAGAACTGGCACAGTCTAGTGCTGGCAAAGGCAAAGGGACAGTTGGGAAGCCCTGGATAAAGGAGAATAACTGACAGTTTACTGGGAAAAGAAAGTTCGAGGACATGAAAAGCCAAGGGTCTACAGGAAGATTGGGGCTTAAGTGCGAGAAATGTGGTCAGGGCCATTTGACCAAGGACTATAGAGCGAAGGTTTGCTTCTAATGTAGAAAGCCTGGACACTTCAAGAAGGATTGCCCTAAGGCTCAACCACTAGCGTTGGAAGGCGAAAAAGGAAGAGTGTTTGCAATTACCCAGGAAGAGGCACAACAGACCGAAGGTGTCATCGAAGGTAAACTTTTAGTATTTCAAGTACCTGCTTATGCTTTAATTGACACTGGTGCTACACATTCGTTTGTCTCTACTCGTTTTGCTAAACACATAAGTTACAAGCCTGATATACTCAAAAGCATGATGTCTATATCTACACCATCAGGGAAAGTTTTGTGCACAAAAACAGTCTATGATAGGTGTCCCATACTTGTCAATAGTGTACAGATGTTAGTAGATCTGATCGTGTTAGACATGAAGGATTATGATGTTATCCTAGGGATGGATTGGTTGGCTAATTACCATGCAGTGATAGATTGTAATGCCAAGAAAGTGATATTTCGAATTCCGGACATCCCAAAGTTTGAAATGCAGAGGATTATTTGAGGGCAAGCACCCAAGCTAATATCAATAATTAAAGCATGTCACCTTCTAGATAAGGGGTGTACTAGGTATTTAGCTGCAGTGATGATCGATAAAGATGAAGATGACACTTTAGGGAATACCCTGGTGGTCAAAGAGTTTCGAGATGTGTTTCCTGATGAATTACCAAGACTCCCTCCTACTAGAGAAATCGATTTTACAATCGATGTTACTCCGGGTGTAGACTCGATATCTAAGACACCGTATCGGATGGCTCCAGCTGAGTTGCAAGAACTGAAGATTCAGTTGCAAGACCTATTAGATAAGGGCTTGATCCGTCCTAGTGTTTCACCATGGGGAGCACCGGTGTTATTTGTCCATAAGAAAGACGGGAGTCTGCATCTGTGTATAGATTATCGTCTGCTGAATCAAGCGACGATCAAGAATAAGTATCCTCTCCCCAGGATCGATGATCTATTTGATCAGTTGCAAGGCGCTCAAGTGTTTTCAAAGATTGATTTACAGTCCGGCTATCACCAATTGAGGATCAAAGAAGAAGATATTCAGAAGACAGCATTCCGAACTCGGTATGGTCACTACGAGTTCTTGGTGATGCCTTTTGGACTGACAAATGCACCTGCGGCCTTTATGGAGTTGATGAATCATCTTTTTAGCCCATACTTGGATCAGTTTATTGTGGTATTTATTGATGATATCTTGGTGTACTCACTTAATCGTGAGCAGCACACTGAGCACTTGAGGATTACGCTACAGACATTAAGAGATAATCAGCTGTATGCTAAGTTCTCCAAGTGCGAGTTTTAGATGGAAGAGGTAGCCTTTCTTGGGCATATTGTGTCAAGAAATGGAATATCTGTTGATCTTTCCAAGATTCAGGCAGTAACAGATTGGGCAAGGCCATCCACTGTTACTGAAGTTTGAAGTTTTCTGGGATTGGCTGGGTACTACCACAGATTTGTAGAAGGTTTCTCAAAGATAGCAGCTCCATTAACGGAATTAACTAAGAAAGATGTGAAGTTCGAATGGACGGCATCTCGGGAACGAAGCTTTCAAGAATTAAAGAAGAGATTAACAACTGCTCCAGTATTGACAACTCCCTCAGGATTTGGAGGATTTGAGGTGTATTGCGATGCTTCCAGTAAGGGACTCGGTTGTGTCTTCATGCAAAACAAAAAGGTCATTGCTTATGGTTCGAGACAACTCAAGATTCATGAACGGAATTATCCCATGCATGACCTGGAGTTAGCTGCAGTAGTGTTCGCACTAAAAATTTGGAGACATTATCTTTATGGAGAGAAGTTGGTGATCTATAGTGATCACAAGAGTTTAAAGTATCTATTCTCCCAAAAGGAACTCAATATACGACAGCGTAGATGGATGGAATTCTTGAAGGATTATGACTATGTAATCCAGTATCATCCTGGTAAGGGTAACGTGGTTGCTGATGCCCTGAGTAGAAAGACAGTTGGATCTGTAGTATATATGAGGGCCGAGCGATGGAAGATGATCGAAGAATTCAAGAGTTGGAATCTGAGTCTAGGATTCCAGGGAAATAGTGCCAAGTTGGCTAGTATTCAAGCCAAGCCAGTGTTATTACAAAAGATTCAAGAAGCACAGTTGGAAGATCAGGAGATCAAAGTTATCAGAAATAAGATTCTTCAAGGAAAAATGGGTGATTTTGAAGAATCTGAAGATGGAATACTTCGATTCAAAGGTCGAATCTATGTACCTAGAAATCTTGAGTTGAAGAATGAACTGCTCAATGAAGCACATCGATCTCGTTTTGCGGTGCACCCGGAAGTACAAAGATGTATCAAGATGTGAAGAATAACTACTAGTGGAACAGCATGAAGAGAGAAATTGCAGAGTATGTATATTGATGCCTTGTTTTTCAGCAAGTCAAGGCAGAACATCAGAAACCACCTGGATTGTTAAATTCATTGCCTATTCCCGAGTGGAAATGGGAGCACATTACGATGGATTTTGTGGTATGGTTACCAAAAACAAGGAGTGGACATGATGCCATTTGGTTGATAGTTGATCGATTGACGAAGTCGGCTCACATTCTTGCTATCAAGGATACCATAACCCTGGAAATTTTATCAAAGTTGTACATCAAAGAGATTGTGAAGCTGTATGGTGTGCCGGTATCTATTGTGTCAAATCGCGATCCATGATTTATTTCCCGATTTTGGAGGAGCTTGCAAGACGCTTTAGGTACACAGCTAAACATGAGTACAGTTTATCATCCGCAAGCCGATGGACAGTCTGAGCGCACAATACAAACTCTAGAAGATATGATGCGCACTTGCAGTCTGGAATTTCAAGGAAACTGGGATGATCACTTGCCATTGATCGAGTTTGCATATAATAACAGTTATCAGGCAAGTATTCAAATGGCTCCTTACAAGGCCTTGTAAGGCAGGAGTTGTCGGTCACCAGTATGTTGGACTGAAGTAGGGGGAACGTAAACTACGGGGACCTAAGTTGGTGCAAGAAACAACAAAGAAGATCGAGTTGATTCGATCGAGGTTATTATCTGCACAAAGTCGACAGAAAAGCTATGCAGATGGAAAGCGCCGAGACATAGAGTTTCAAGTCGGCGATCATGTCTTCTTGAAAATCTCTCCATCAAAAGGAATTGTACGATTCGGAAAGCGGGAAAAGTTAGGTCCGCGATTCATTGGACCTTTTGACATTTTGGCTAAAATAGGAGGTGTAGCCTACCATTTGGCGTTACCACCAGAGCTGGCAAGGGTTCACAATGTATTCCACATATCCATGTTGAGAAAATATGTACCTGATCCCCCGCACGTGATACGATATGAACCAATTCAAGTCAGAGAGGACTTAACTTTCGAAGAAAAGCTAGTGATAATTTTGTACCGCAAGGAACAGGTGTTACGAAACAAAACGATTAAGCTAGTTAAAGTTTTATGGGAACACCATAGCATAGAGGAAGCCACATGGGAACTTGAAGATGTCATTAGGAGCAATCATCCTTAGTTATTTGATGACTATTGTATATGTAAATTTCGAGGATGAAATTTTTTATAAGGAGGGGAGATTGTAACAACCCAGAATTTTAATATAATAAAATTATGTGTTTATGGGTCCTTAATGGAGCTTAATTAGTTAATTATTTGTTAAATTAATAAAAAATGGATTTGCTCGGGATTGAAGTGCACCGAGGAAATCTCAGTATCTTTTGGCGAAACTCGCATATAGTGTGCCAGTCGACGGTCGAGACACACCCCTACCATATCGATTCCGTCATGTACCATTTCGCTGGACCGCAGGGCCATTATGTGTGATAAAATTGAGAAAAATGGGAAATTTTCATATTTCCAGAAATTAAGTGGGAACCAATATCTATTAGAGATCCTAATAGAAATCCGTACGGTTGGCACTAATGCATGTCGGTCGGCCGTGGGGACTAATGTCTGTCGTCTCGGCAGTTAGTTATCTCAAACGAAGAAGCGACAGCGTGTTCTGTGTCCGAAATCAGAAAATTAGTGGGTTTTGTAATTTTCTTCCGAACTAAAGTGTAGCTCTCAAAACTCAGTATTTTTCCCTGTAATTTTTACAGTAGATGTCGGACTGCCCCATGTTCGGTCACCTGAAGTTTCGTTACTATTGGGTGCCATATAGCAGGGTTTCGAAGGGCTTATACGTGAAAAATGGGAAAATCCGATCAAATTGGTCAAGCTAGTTGACTTAGTCAACTACCACTTTTTCCACACCAATTGAGTCAGGTGCTTTGGCACATGATCTAGCCTCATTTAAGGCATATATAAATGGGGGCCAGCCCCTCATTTGCTCACGGTTTCAGTTGCAAACAGTGCTCTGCCAGATTCTTTTAGAGAGAGAAAGTGAGGAGAGAGAAAGGAAGAGAGAGAAAGAGGAGAGAGAAAGGGAAAGGGAGGTCTCCTTAGGGTTTTTCGACGTCCCCAACATGTTGGCAGCGTCTGATTTCTTCTTCGATGCCTCGATTTGCGTGTAGAGAGAGAGAGAGAAAAAGGTAGAAAGAGAAAGTGAAAGTTAGAGAGAGAGGAGCTTTATCTTGGGGTTGATCGCCCTCCCGAACGTGTTGGGGACATCCGTTTTTGCACTAGCTACCTCGAAACGTGTGAAGCTGGTAAAACCCCTCTCTTTTCTTCTCTTTTTTCCGCTTATTTTGCTATATTATTCCATGTGAATTATATGCATGTCTTTTGACGTGAATGAGAAATGATCAAAGACCCCTATGTGATGTTGTGATTTTATGTGATCCCTCGGGGAGCCCAGATCGGGTCTTGGGTAAATTGTATCGTCACTCTAGGGTGACGAAAAGTTGTTTTGCATGTCTTGTAAAGCTATGGAGACATCCATTAGCTTGAAAACGTTCCCTAACGGGACGGTATGTTAACGAAGTTAGTTCACGGGCGCGAGGCCCAAGTATTTCAGTTAATCAAGCAAGGCTTGGGTTAACTGGGGTTAACCTGTGGTTAGAAAATCTAACCAAGGTTAAGTATAGTCTGTGGTTCCTCTTTGACTAGGTCAGGAGAGACGGTGTCCAGTAAAGCCCGGGGTTCCTCCGTGACTGATAGTCGGGAGATGTCGGTCTGTTTGTCTAGGTCGTCCATGGTGCCTCTTGGACTAGGTCAGGAGTGGCGGTGTCCTGCATGGCCCATGGTTCCTCCGTGACTGATAGTCAGGAGATGTCGGAGTCCTAGGGAGTTTAAAGTGGCTGAACATCAGACAGTGTGTAGTCCGGGGTTCCTCTCTGGGTGGGTCAGAAGATGTCGGCACCGTGTCTATCGGGGTCCCTTCTTAATGGAATGTCAGGAGATATCGGCATTGGTATAGATGTTGGGGTTCCTCCGTAGACTAGCCAGAAGATGACGGTAGGCAGGTTGGTCAGGGTTCCTTCTTGACTGATACCCAGGGCGATGACGGCGAATACACGGTAGATGTTACCAGTCTTTTGAATGGAAAAGTATTGTCCTTATGGGGTGAATGCCTATGTTGTGTCTGTAAGCTTCGGATACGAAGTGGTCTGAGTTAGTATACTCAGGATTGGTGTATTTGTCTGAGTTGGTAGACTCATGGTTCGGTATGGAATCGTCAGATTCCAGGTGAGTTGGGTTGGTATACCCAAGGTTTGGTCGTGTTTGGGTGAAAGCCGGAACAGCGTGTGTGAGTCAAAATGACTCAATGTATTATGGTTAGGATTTAAAGACTTTTAAGCTGAACATTTGTGGGCTATAGCCAATTAATAGAGTCTTAGGACTCGAAATGAAACATGATTGATGATCGAAACGATAACTTGGTAATATAATACATTCATAACTGAACCTCATAATTGGAAAGTAATGTGAGGTCGGGAACCTCGGTTAGGTTGACGTCACCCTAAGTGACCTTGGGTCACAGTTTATTTTATACTGTTCTATTTTATTGTAACATGAAAATTGAACTGTATATTATATCATTATTGATGCGTGTTATTATGTGGAAAATAGTTTAGAAGAACTGTGGTTTTATTGGGCTTCATAGCTCACTTACTTTTTATGTCAGCAGATCTCGGAGCTGCTGACCAGTAAGTGAAAAGTCCAATTGGACATTTTGGAAGGTTGTACAAACTGTACCCGGCGTGATAGAGGAACCTACTTTTGTAAAATAAACTTGATGTAAATAATATAGGTATATGGTTTATATGATGGCTATTGTGATGACAGGTGTTATTTGCTTTTTGGAAGCATTTGATAAATGTTTAAATTTTTCGTATTTTTGCGGGTAAAGTCTTTCGCTTGCATGATTTGACGAACGGACGCGCATCTCGAAACTTGATTCCCTAGGCGCGGGTTCGGGGCGTAACACAATACCCTTCCCATTCCATTCATCACAACTCATTCCAATGGCATCGGCCTAACATCCATTCTCACACAACCATTCATCTGCTATTAGGTTCACACTTTAGGAAAATAATAAAGAAGGGAAGAACAATGGAGGATATGAACTAGGAGGGTAGCATAAGGTACCGACCTTGAAGAAGCAAGGAAAACCTTCCCAAAACGTGCGTGGAGTCACTGCCCTAGCTTGGAGAACGTGATCCTCATGAGCTTGAACCATGGATTGTAAAATCCAAGCCTTGAGGATGATTGTGGGTTCTCAAAACCTTTGATTTTTTCAAGAGGATGCCCTAGGGTAGAATCCCCTTTCTCCTCTCTCCCTTCAAAATGCCTTACTTAGGGTTTATGAAACCCATAAGACTCAGGCAAGCCTTAATAGGCAAGGGTGTAACGCCCAAAAGACAAAAAAGCCCTTAATGAAATTCTGCAAAACACGATATACCGATCAATCGGTGGTAAATACTGAGCGATCGGTCGCCTACCGTGCAACCAGTGTTTTGACTGGGCGATTGGTCAAAAACATGCTCTCAAGAATTTTTCCCCATGCAAAAAAGTGCACCGGTTGATAGCTACTGATCGATCGGTTGTGGACCGATCGATCGCCAATGTGGACCGAGCGATCGATTGCTCTGCAAATCCTATACTGAGTTCATTTTTCACCCATTCCTACTACTTGGACTTATCCTACTTTCCTTTTGACCTCTTCTAAACAAGACTAGGACCCTTTTAAGGCTGCAGCATATTAATTAGTATTTTATTTGATTATTTTAAAGCATTCTTACAGAATTCTCAAAGGTTTCCAAAATTTCATTTCATGAAATTTGAGATTACAAGGCACCATGCCTTGACACATACCAAGGCATATACAAAAAGTTCCGGGGTTCTACACAATATCACAAAGAATATACCAATTTAACACATGTGAAATATCAGGGCAATCACAGTACAACCAAGCAAATGCAGACAATGAGGGGACTAAAGAGTGGGAAACAAAATTCAATACAAAGCATAAACACCCCCTCAACTACTCATGCACAAACTCCTCCTCAACAACTCAACTTGATCTTCTCCCCTTAAGATCATGGACACCACCAAAAACAGGGCACTTAAGCCAGAAAGGCCCATGACAACCAAAAAGAAAGCACAAAAAAAATATATCATGTGCCATACAAACATGCATCAAAAGCATTCCAAGTAGTAGTAATTTAAAATTACAAATCCAATGAAGAACATGATTAGTTAGTCCGATTGAGGATACAAATCTAACTAAATCTCACAGAATGCTAAAGCATTGCCAATTCACTTAGTCACACTTAGTGAACAGTTCAAAAGTGAAGCAATATGTGTGTAGAGGTGGTCTGACAAGATACTAGATCAAGGTTTCTTTCCCATTCCAATGTTATGACATTAACCACTAAGGGGACGCCAGAGATATACATCTTAGAAGTAAAACCTAGTTATATCCAGATATAATGAATTTTTTTACATTTTAGTGCTCCTTTATCCATTTTATTTGACCAAATATTTTTTTCTTTTACTTTTGGTCAAATACCTCCAAACATTGTAAGATTTCTATTGATGTTCTTTATCTGAACAGGTCTTTTCATGCAATGATGGTTTTCACACTATCCAGGTAGGTAGTCTTGGCTATTGGCAACAGGGCCTTTCACTCTAGTGACCCAGATAGATACCTATTATCCACCTAGGTAGCCATTTCATACTGTTTGCATCCAATAATAACTTTCACACTAGCCTAGTAAGTAGCCCTTTTCATTGCAACAATTTTTGCTCATGGAGGATACACAAAATGGTGATGACTAACAAAATGGTCATTCTAGATTGGTCATCCAAGGTCACACTTTTGGGATAAGTCAAATACCTACAGATTGAAAAATAGATCTCTCAACAGAATAAGTCAGTATGCATGTGAAATTTGTAAAGCATACACACATAAATAAGTCTTTAACTGTGCAAGATAAAACCATTCTAATTTCAGCCTAACCAAGAGACTATGCAAGTGATATATCCTCAATCAGCAACAAACTCATGTTCAACCCTAGACAAGTATAGAAATAAAGATCACACAAGGAATGCAGATCATGCAAGTCAAACAGGGGCAACATGACAAAAATATTTTTGGATTTTAGGGTTTTTCAATGTTTTTGGATTCTTCAAAATAAAGAAAACAGAAAAACAAACCAAAGCAAATAAAGACTAGTAAAAAGAAGGACTACTAGTATACACAGATAGCACAGCACTAGGACAAGATATATCACTAACAGCACACCCTAGGCTATGACAGGCATGGGCTAAGTGAAGCCCTTCAGATCTTCCTTTCTCACCCAAATGGTTTTAGAAGTTTGATTGACCCTTTGGACTCTAACCGTTTCAGTTGAGATATGTATGACCTTTCACCTCTTCCTACTGTTCCTCCTTTTCCAGGATTGAGTCCTAGAATTATGGCAGGCATTATGGTTCTCCCCATTACCTCCTCTATATTTAGCATGAGGAGTGTCATGACCATGCCACTATCAAGAGTTGTAAGCAATTTTCACCACATCTTCACACAAACTCCTAGACTTCTCCACTAGGACCTCAACTCTCCTTTGAAAATTTCTATTAAACTTATTGTGGTTCTCAAAACCATGATTGGGCATTCTTCAAAGTTTAGGACATCGAAGCTTAATATGACCCTTCACTCCACAATTATGACATGTAGGAATGAATTTCTGAGTTGAAGGGTCCTTCCTATTTTCAGGAGGGTGTCTTTTAGCACCAGGCTCAGTGTTCGAGGTGGATGGAGTTCCCTTCTCATCTCCACACCTCTGAACTTGCTCAAGATCAACCAACTTGATTTCAAGACTTGTCTTTCCATCAAGACAAACATGCAAATAGATTTAAGAAGCTGAGTCTTAGCAAAGAGGGAAGCCTTCTCTTCCTCAAGCTGTCACACAAGAGCTCTCAACCCTGAAGCCACTTGGTCTAAGGCATCTTTTTCCATTTCAATAGATTTGATCTTTTTGGACATGAAAAACTATACCTTTTTCAGCTTTAGGCATTCCTGAAATAACTCATCATAAGCTGCCTCGAGGTCTCCCTCAGAATCTGAGCAACTTTGACTCTCCCTATCATCCTCAGTCTTGTCACTCATACTAACAATAGATGAGGACTCTTCAATCCCAATGACGGAGGTAATAGAAGCCATAAAATTTGTAGTCTCCATATGGGAAACTTCAATAATACTACAATCTTCTTTAGTAAAGTTACAATTATTAGAAGACTTTGCTATGGTCTGAATTTCTAAAAATTTGTTGGGAAAAGTCCAACCCTTTTCTATAGAGATCCATAAACTCTTGTCTAAGGATAGGTGAAATACTCTAATTTGAGATTTCCAAACATTAATGTTACACCCATTGAAAAATAGGGGACAAGAGACGGATCCTCCTTTTCTTTGTAAATTCATTTTCACGGAAAATATGAGACAAGATCACACTAATAAATAGTGAACCCGCTCTAATACCAATTGAAAAAATATGGTGAACCTCAAATCTAAGGTTTGAGTTGAGAACTCACAAAATCAAGGGGACGGTTAGGGCTCCCTATAAGTCTATCTACCCTTTTTGATGTTTTAACAATTAAGTTATAAATTAAGGGATGATATACTTAAAGTGTGGAAAATAGAAAACCAAGCAAACCACAACACAAGGATTTTTACGTGGAAACCCTTCCGGGAAAAACCACGGGACCTAGTCCAGCCATGAGAATCCACTAAGACAAAGTAAACAATAACTTACAAGCCTCGAACTTGACTCCTTCGAACTCGACACTACGATCCTTCCGTTCTTAGTCCTCCACGACTCGAAAAGTCATCACGTACTCAGAAGTCTCATGATCAACTGCAGCCACTCGTACGTCTCCTTGTGTCTCGAAAACAGTCCACGATCTTCCAATCAATCTCTGTCAATGACAGCTTCGGATTCTACCAAGCAAATCACACTACCACGATCCTTCTCGAATTGATCTCATTCACAAAGGCTCCGGAACACTCCGGCCAAGTTGTTCAATCCAAAACGGGTTGATGGTTTGATAAGAATCAATTCCTAGATAGACTCCATCAATGGAAAAGTCCAAGCAAACAAAAATGATGCATTGGCTTGCAAAAACTAGGATGGGAGAAGGACTAATAAAGGGGAGGAGAGACGATAAAATTAGAGCTTCTATGAACTCTAGAGATACCCCAAAGTACTCTCAAAACACTCCCCAAAGTCCCCCTTCACGGACTAGAGGGATCCCAATAAATAGAGAATCAAAACCAAGTGTTTAGAAGTTGCTAAAAACCAAAAAAGAAAGAAAATCCATATCAGGGTCGACCCAAACATCCACTTGGGTCGACCGCCACTTTTCTTACATTCTAAAAATTTTTCCCATACAAATTTGTCCACATCAGGGTCGACCCTGGGCACTGTTTTGGTTGACCAAGATATAAAATGTCATTTTTAGCTCTTACTTCCTTCACAAAAGTTGTGGCTCTTTTCGACGCGGTCGATTTGATATATTATGGAGCAAAATCCAAGCTACAGTTTGGGAGATATGCCACCTATAATAACCTTGGTTTTTTGAAAAATTTCATGTAGAGCCCCAGAAGTTGAGTTCACTGTTCATGTGAATAGTGCCCTTACATGGTGTGTGTGTAAAGGCCTAAGGCCTCCCATTGTGTTCTTGATATTATGATTAGTCAAGTGAGGGTTTTAGGTACATGGTTTGAGTCTTAAAAAGAGTGTAAAGATACTCTAAGTGGGAAAAAATCAAGGGTATAAAATATCCTAACTGTTTAAATGGGTTGTTGGTGAATAGTGCTAGTGCATGAGGCATAAAGAGGCCGGAGCCTCTCACGCATGTCGGTGTAAATTTAATTATCATTGAGGTGGGTTAAAAACCTATGGATAAGGATTTATGAGGTGTGAGTAGGGTATTGGACACAAGGGAAAAGAGTGTGAAAACACTCGAGGTGTTCTAGGTGGTGAAAAGGTATGTCTCAGCATTTGCCTCAACTTTAAAGGGCTCTAGTTTAGTCATCGTTGCTTGGAATCAAGTGATTATTGAATTTTTAGAAAGTCAATAGAACCCTCTTCAAGGTTCACGCTGATCACTTTCCCTGATTTTGAGTCGGGGTTGAGTCAAAAGTCCAATTTCCAAAGTCGGGACTATTGAAAATCTGGGCTGTCGCAATCCATTGCAGACCAGTCCTTTTCAGGAGCATTTTGGTCTATGAATAAAGAAGAATTATAATTTTTTCAAAACATAAAAGTTGTTCCTCTTCGAAAGACAAATCCAACCAAGTGGAATCGTCAAAATCGGACCAGCGAGTCAAAAGTTATGGCCGAAATACCAAAGTGCATTTTTGCAGAGCACCGATCGCTCGGTCCACTACCGGTAGATCGGTCATAAGCACCGATCGATCGGTCCACTACCGATAGATCGGTCATCTATCGGTCGTCTATCGGTCCTACGCGTTTTGCAAAAATTTTATTAGGGGTTTTTTGGTCTTTTGGCCACTCCACCCTTATTTTTAAGGGTTGGCTCGAGCCAAGGGTGTTCACAAACACCCTTAGCAATATTTTGAGAGAGAGTAAGAGGGGAGAAAAGGGGTTTTCTCCTAGGGCATCAAGTAGAGAAAGATCAAGGGTTTAGAAACCCTATAGCATCCCAAAAGCTTGGATTTCTCAATCCACGGCTCAAGCACGTGAGGAGCACATTCTCCAAGCTCGGCATCGTTCTTCCTCGATATTTTCAAGGGTTTCTTCCCCTATTCAAGGTTAGTACACCCTACTAACTACTTTAGTAATAACCTAGGTTTACTTTAAAAGCATACTTGTAGATTTCTTTAGTTCATTCTTTTCTTGACTTGTTTTATTAAATCCCTAAATTTAATCAAGAAAAAGAAGGAATGATGGATGTGGGAATGTGTGGTTAAGGCGATGGATGCCATATGGATATGATGGGTGTTATGTGATGGAAATGGTGGAAGGGTATTGTATACATAATGAACACACTTGAATGTTGATGAAATTACAACCATAAAAAGAGGAAATGAAATGGTTAGAAAAGAGTTGTGATCTATGTGTTTGATAAAATGCATGAATGAGATAAAAACCTACGGCTAAGAACAAATTAATGAAAATGAAGAAAACGTGGCATGTAAGATGTTTGATTAAATGCTTCTGTAAAATGTAAAACCTAATCTATGGGATATGAGATAGGGATATTTCCCCAAAAAATTGTAAAAATGATGATATGCTTTATGAATTCCATAAATCTCTCATGTGCCTATAATTGTTCAAATGCTATCTATTATCCTCAATTTTTCCATGCTATTATTATTATGTTTACAAACTACACCCACAAGTACACATGCATGCATGAATCAACTTTTCAAGTATATGTATATAAGAAAAGAAAACGACACGAATAAGAAATATGAATAAACAAGCATAAATGTCAAGGGTAGGGCATATCCTACAATATGTCATACCTGGCTAACAAGTTAAGCAAGGCAAGCAAGCAGGAATAACTAGTGTGTTCCGTTCCACCATAGTCCGGGCACTAGTCAAGTCAAGACAGGAGGCTAATGTGTTCCGTTCCATTATAGTCTAGGCATTAGTCCAGCAAGATACTAATGTGTTCCGTTCAATCATAGTCCGAGCATTAGTAAGCAAGAGCAACTAGTGTGTTCCATTCCACCATAGTCCGGGCACTAGTCAAGGCAAGGCAAGAAGACTAATGTGTTCCGTTCCATTATAGTCCGGGCATTAGTCAAGCAGGAATAACTAGTGTGTTCCATTCCACCATAGTCCGGGCACTAGTCAAGTCAAGACACGAGGCTAATGTGTTCCGTTCCATTATAGTCCGGGCATTAGTCGAGCATGACAAGAACCTAGTACGTCCGTCCATTTCATAGTTCGGGTACTGGTTAAACAAGACAAGCAAGAATAACAAGAACCTAGTATGTCCGTCCATTTCATAGTTCGGGTACTAGCTAAACAGGAACAAAACAAGGCATGTGTGATTCCCACGATACAAGAATAAGTTATAAATACAGCAAGCAAGTTTTGAAAACCACAAAAAGTATTTTCAAGAATAAGTCATTACTTTTGAATACGAATTTACAATGCGTAAGTTAAAATATGATGTTCATGATTTACGTTACGTTGTTATGTTGTTTTAGCTTCCGCACTCTGATTATGTATCTTTTGGATGAACTGTATCTTGTATTACATATTAATGTTATTACTCTTGTCAGTTAGTAGCTTGTACTCACTGAGTATTCCATGCTCAGCCGTACTTTTATGTCGGCAGGTACACTATACAACATATGGACTCTGGTCCCTTGGACTGAGGTAGCTTAAGGAGAGCAGGAGGTTATTCGGATGGTTAGCCAGATGTTCTGTGGCCATGGGTTGGGATGAGAGAGAGAGAGAGAGAGAAATGTATTTTGGGATTTCCTTTTGGGGATTTTTCATGTGAGCTCGAGTGGGTAACTCAAGCATTTGCATCCTTGTGATTATTTTAGTTTTTCCAGTCATTGTTTTACGTTGACACTTGGAATTACATTTATGTTAAATAAAATTTTTCGGATCACTATTTGGCATGCCTTGCATACTCTTTGCAGGATTCATTAAGGTTAAGTCACGTCGTCAAAGTATCCTAACTCGTAGGGGGTATTTTGGGGCGCGACAGAAGTGGTTAGGGTCAACCCTGAGGTGCATTTTTTCATTTTTGATTCCTTTTAAACCTCAATGCATTGCTTCACTTATCCTAGGATTTGTAGAACCAAATTCTACGATTTTGGGTTGAGGTTTAACCCTAAGAGGCACTTGGGTCAACCGAAGTGCATAGTTAGGTCGACCCAAAGTACCCCAAGGTCGACCCTGATATGGGATTTTGTTTCTATTTTTGATTTTGGCAATTTCTAACTTCATGGGGTTGCTCCTCTTTTTAATGCAACACCCCTAATCCATGAATGATACTTTTGGAGAGCATTGAGGCTCATTCTAGATTTCCCCTAAACTTTAGAAAATATTCCATTCATTCTCCATTAACCATTCTCTAGAGTTGCAAGCTTTTCATTCATATCATTATGAACTTGCATTGATTGATCCCTAATATTTGATGAGATCACTCTAGAGTTTTTCAAAACCCTAAAACCCATATTGTGCTCCGCTGTGAGTGTTAGCTGGCTTGAGCCAAAGCCATCAAGGACGGGAATTGATCTTCGGAGATCGTGGTTGATTGCTTTAAGAAGAATTGGCCAGTGAGGAACCGGAGCTACTGTTGCAGAGATCGAACAAGCTCAATCTATGGTTTGCAAGCTGAGGAATCAATACCGAGGAACGGTGTGCCGTGTCAAGTTGGGTAAGATTCAAGTCTTGTATTGTTTAAATCTTTTCATTGTGAAATTTGTGCTAGACTAGGTCCCATGGTTTTTCCCGGAAGGGTTTTCCACATAAAAAGTCTTGTGTGTTCAAGTGTGATTGAATGTGTGTGATTGGATAAAATTAAAATAGGTAGAATTTTTTAAGTTGACCTATTCCCCCCCCCCCCCCCCCCCTTCCCCTCTGGGTCAAAGGGTTCATTGAACTAAGGAATTTCATCAACCTAAAAAGTATTTTTGGAGTTCACCAGAATTTTCAATGTATGATAAATAGGGAGTTGGTCCAAACTCTTACTAATATATATACTTACATATATTAGATCAAAAATGTAGAACCTTGAAACTAAATTCTTAATCTTGTGAATGGTGCTTTTGTGAATAATGTTTTTTTAAAGCCCTAAAGCCTTAATGTAATTTTGATTTCATGTTTTAAAATGAAATGAAATGTTTTGAATGAATTAAAGTATGTATGGAAATTACTATGAGTGTTTGGGATGAAGAAACAAGAGTATAACATACTCTAAGTGTCGAAAAGAGGGATGTCTTGATAGACCCTTAACTTTAGGAAACCTTAGTTTTGTCACCACTGAAGGGACTCCAGATAAAAAAATATACGGAAATCTGGATCCCGAAGATCTTTACACCATAGAAAACACTAAATATTATCTACATTAAAGAAGAAGAATACCTCGGTGAATGATGTTCACCGGTGTCAAACAAAACGATAAAACTTCAAAACTCTTTGTAGAGATTTCTTGAAGAAATAATCTCAGCTCAATCCTTGCTCTTCGCTATCTCCACGAAGCTTTCAAATCTTTTCTTACCTTTATAAAGAACAAAATTATCATTTGGATCAATCCTTAGAAGAAGATCCTAAGATAAAAAAAGTGATGATGGAGTTCTAACAATTTAGAATCCTATAAGAAGCTCACGAAAATCCTTGGAGTAGACTCTGTAGCTCAGGAAAATCCTTGGGTGTCCACTCTCAGATCACGAAAATCCTTGTGGTGTATTTATAGATGGATTTAATCCATTGTCTTACTAATTATCTTTTAGAGTTTCTAATAATGATAACACTTATCTTTATTAGACACCTAGTTAATCTACAAGAAGTTGTTATCACAAAACTTCTATAGCAAGTTTCCTTTTCTAAAAAGGACTCCTTAACTAAAAGGATATAACCAACTCCCTAAATTTAGGGTTCATTGAACCTAGACAATCTAGATTCTCCACCAAGGGGGGGCGGGGGGCGTGAGCTTTATGGATAGGGATTAGTGATTATCCTTTATCTCTTTTGTTTCTTCAAAACCAAGTAATTATCTAATCTCATTAGATAAGAGATAATTAACTAATAACTATCCAATAACCAAAATTCCTAAACTTTAGAAAAGATAAAGTAGGTGCCAAATTGAGGTGTTAATCCCATGGGTGTGAGCCCACCTATAAGGTCCATTTTAATTGGGTTTTATGAATATGGGTTGGTTAAATAATTATTATTTTATCTCTTTAAATTAGATTAACATTTAATCTACAATATAGATTAACATTTTACCTATAGATTAACATTTAATATATTATTATAGATTAACATTTAATCTATTATTATAGGTTAGCATTTAATCTATTTGTACGAGTTTGTATTTCTTTTATGAGCACCTCCACAGATTACTCTTAGACATTTTAACCCTGGCTTGCTCGATGTTATCCCATTGACCCTTAATAGGAAGGACATCAAAATTGCAAGTGACGTGAGATATCCATATTGCAATTGAATTCCAGTGAAAGAACATAAACCAAAAATAGATCCTACCACATGAACTATTGCATTCGAATAATCCTTCCATTAACATTATCCCTAATTGGCCTTCGAGATTAAGATACTATCTAACCCATAGCCTATGTTCATCATCCAGGATTCCAAGACATTTGATTAAGCCATGAGAAACTATTTCTCATGTTAAAATATTTTGAAAATATCTTTTATTAAATATAATAAATTTTATTAAAATTATATCTCAAATATATTTGATTTCAAAATCACCTGTGCAAGCTTTTAGCTTAATGGATTGTCTTGCCCCAGAACTTGGATAATCTCTCAATTTAATGAGCATTGATTTCTTGTTTGTTATTCATCATGACTCGAACAACTTTTTGATTATCTAACAGTCACCTTATCGTAGTCCCTCAAGTAGAGAGTACTTAGGTTCATTCAAAACAACCAGATCACTGCTCAGTTATAAATGAACTCATCAGATAAGGATCATCAAATTTGTTCAATGTGAATGAGAGACCATCTATTTGATAGTATATTTATGCAAGAGGTCTCTCATTGTATGCAGTCAATGTACATTTAAGCACTCATATGCCAATGTGTAGTCTTTACTACAATAGTTTGAGATAAAACTACATCTCAACCATTGAGAACATCTAAGCATTGTGGCAGCCATATAAGTGAAGTGCCCAACTTCACCCATAGCTGTGACTATATAAGGTATAAGGAACCGGAAAGCTATATCTACCTGTGTCAATCCATAACCAATCACATCCTACAATACATCCTAGGGACCTAGTTCGATATCTCATATAGTATAGATCATCTCATGATCTTGGTCAATTACCCATAATGAATTCACAATAGATAAAAAAGATGTCTTTATTAATCTAATCAATAAAAATCTTAGAATCTAAATGAATTTTTAGGGCATAATATCTAACAATCTCCTACTTGCACTTAAAGCACTGTGACATAGATTTCAATCACATACTATCTAAATGTGTTACAAATACTTATCTGATAAAGCTTTCGTCATCAGGTCAGCAACATTAAGTTGAACTCTAATCTTTGTAACTATGATGACTTGCCTTTCAATAATCTCACGAATGAGATGATACTTCCTCTCCACATGTTTCATCTTCTTGGGGCTCCTAAGTTCTTTGTCATGCGCTACTGCACCATTACTATCACAAAAGAGAGTGATAGGTTTACGTGCTGAAAGAATATTTTCTAAATCTTGCAAAAACCTTCTAAACCAGACTGCTTCTTTTACAACTTCATAAGCTGTAATATGAATCTACTTCTGTTGTAGAACCCGGATCTCGCTTGCATAGCCTATGAATAGTGTTGTGAATATTGTGTTAAGGCTTAAAGCCTTGGGTTTGGTAATGGTTGTGTTATTATGTGTGAAAGAGAATTTTGGATTTGAATTGTTGTTCAAGGTATTATGAATATTTTAAAGTGTTAAGGGAGTTCAATTAATGTTGTGAGAGTTAAAGCATAAGTTGTAAAAGTCATAAGTTCGAAAGACAAGAAAGGGATGCCTAAACATACCCTCAGTTTTAAAGAGCTCTATATTTCGCACCGCTGATTCGAATCGAGTGATTCTTGAATTTTTGGAAAGATATCAAAACCCTCTTCGAGGTTCATGTTGATCATAGTTTCAGATTTTGAGTCGAGTTGGGTCAAACGTTAGATTTCCAGAAGCGAGTCACTGAAATTCTGGTCTGCTGCAACCAATTCAGCCCAATCATCTTTACAGCCCATTTAGGTTATTAATAATATAGAATTAGGAGTTTTATAAAACATCAAAGTTGTTTCCCATTGAATAATGAGTCCAACACAAGTTGAATCATCAAAATCCGATAAACGAGTCAAAAGTTATAGTCAAAATACCAAAGCGGGAAAAACCCAAGCCAGTAATAGCATCACTAGTCGACGAGTGAGCATTACTAGTCGACGAGTGACCATCACTCGTCGACGAGTCAGCCCAGAAAAGGCCAAAAACGTCCCAAAAGAACACCCAGAACTTCCACCAACCTTGGGAGATATTTTTGGGATATTTTGCAAAGGTTATTTTGGGTTTTGGGTAACCCTTAGCCTACAAATAGAAGGGGATTTCGTGGGTTTGATCTACTCAAGCCAGCTTGGATTTTTGAGAGATTGAAGAATAGAAGAAGAAGAAGAAAGTTGAGAGTTGTTTGGATGTTCTGAGTTCATGTTTTTCCATCAAAGGAAGAGTTCTTCTTGCTTTCTTGGTGTTCTAACACCTGGATTTTGATATCCAAAGTGATTCATCAGGTTGGGATTTCTCCGAGGTTAGTTCTTGCTTGTGGTATAAGAGCAAAAGTGAAGCTCTATTCTTTTCCAAATTTTCATAAGCTTCTCAAAGCTTGGATATTGATCCCTCAAGCTTTCTAAAAGCTCTTCATTGAAGAAAATCAATCCTTCAAAAGGTAGATACGCTCTACTAGTTTCCAATTTCATAAGTATTTCTTGAAAAATCCTTATGAAACTCTATATGTTTTGATGAACCATGATGTGATGAAGATATGTTAAAAAACAAATGAAATAAGTGATTCTATGATGAATTCGACCTTGTACCATGTATGAATGATGTTGTGTTTCTGTTTTGAATGAATTAGAGAAAAGCATCTACCTATGAAGTATTTTACTTGTCTACCATGTTTATTCATAATTGTCATACAAACATGAAGTGCATGATTCGAGTTTTGTATATGTATATGTACCCGGAAAAAGTAAAGCAAAAGAAGAGATGCAAGAATATGTAAGTGATAAGGGGAGAATAATAATGGACCCTTACCCTTGCATGGTAAGGCATTAGGCATTTGGTCCCAAAAGAAGATGTGCAAAGATACCAACGGGGAGGTTGGTCACGCAAACGCTAATGGACTCTTACCCTTGTATGGTAAGGCATTACTAGAGCTCCCATAAAAGCTATGTTCTGTTCTGAAAAGCAATGCTCGGATGCTAGTATGCGACGGACTATGATACGCAACTAGGCATGCCCCAATTTCAATTATGTTATGTTCTGAAAAGGAATGCTCAGATGCTAGTATGCGATGGACTATGATACGGCAGCTAGGCATACCCCAAGCCCAAGTCCAATTCTGCTCTATTTTGCTCTGTACTGAAAGAGAAAAGTTTTGAAATAAGTGTAAGAGATATGAAAAGAAGAAATAAAAGAACAAGTTCTGAAAGATAAGTAAAGATGTATATGTTCCGTACTGTAGGCTCATGTATTTGAAAAGAAGGTTTCCACTTTTCTTCAGCTTTTGCAAGTGCATCCGATGCAACTGTTATTAAAAGCATGTGCTATTATGATATTGTTCTCTAGTGGTGTGTATACGCTAAGTATTCCTTGCTCAATCGAAATTTCATCTTCGACAGGTCATGTGGATGTGCAAGCTCCTACACCCCGAATGGAGAAGGAGTACTATGATCCAAAGCCTACCATGGATCATCCTCAAGAGGATAGCATACTGGATAGGTGGCCTTATTCAGATTATTGGCGAGATTGGTGAGGGAGAGAACATGTATATTTTGATAGTGGGCATGTCCACTTTACACTTATATGTTTTGTATATGTTATAACGATCGGGACTTAGAATACATTTGGTTTTATTTTTAAGAAATTTTATGCTTCCGTTAGTATGTGCCTTTTGTATTTCACAGGATGGTACGTACGACAGGATGGTATGACACGGCGGTCACGAGCTAAAGTACCCCTTACTCCTAGGGGGTATTTTGGGTCGCGACAGAGTTGGTATCAGAGCCTAGGCATTAGAACCATAGGGGCAGATGTTGTTCTTTGAGTTGAATTTAGAACTCAGATGAACTGAAGAGTATAGGTTTGATACTATGACAAAATGGGTATCAAACGAAGGCTTTAAGTTCGTATAGGGAATCGTATTCCAAGTAGACTAATCACGTAGTCGTAATAGAACCGGTTAATGTTTTAACTGAAAGTGAGAACTTTGCTTCGCTAGAAAACCATTGGTATGCTTATTCTATTATGTATAGACGATGATGTATATGATGTGCTATATAAGTACTTATGCTCATTGAATGACAATATTCGATGACCTTTCAATTTGACTCAAGTTGTGCTATTGCTCAGGCTTTCAGTTCGATAGTAGAGACCCTAGCTATGCTTGTGTCACGCCCCAAAATACCCCCTAGGAGTTAGGATACCTTGGCGACGTGACCTATCTTTAGTCAACCGGCGAGAGCATAACAAGGCATGCAAAAATAGAGAGACTAAAATTTCCTTCAACATAAATGTAATTCCAAGTGTCCACATCATTAATAGCTGGATAGAATACAATAATCACAAGAGTACAAATGCTTGAGTCACCCACTCAAGCTCACACGAAAAGTCCCCAAGGAAATCCCAAAATACATGTCTCTCTCTCTCGCTCATCCCAACCGTTGGCCATACGCCACGTCTCCTAATATCTAGGTAACCATCCGAAGAATCTCCTGCTCACCCCAAGCTGCCTCGATCCAAGGGGCAAGAGTTCATATGCTGCATAATGTACCTACCGACATAAAAGTACGACTGAGCATGGAATACTCAGCGAGTACAAGCTACTAACTAACAATAGTAATAACAATAGCATAACATGTAATACATGATACAGTTCACCCAAGAGATACAAATTCAGAGCGCGGAAGCTAAAACAACATAACCATGTAAGTGAATCATGAACATCAACTCATGCATTGTAAATTCGTATCCAAAAGTCATGACTTGTTCTCGTATCGTGGAAATCACACCTGCCTTCTTTTGTTCTGATTTAGCTAGTACCCGAACTATGAACTGGACGGACGTACTAGGTTCTTGCTCGGTTCTTGTCTCGTGAGTGAGTATTATGCGTATGTTCTTGTTGACTTGCTCGTGAGTTTTCTTGTTTGCTTGGGAACAGATGACAATGCCCGTACCTGGTCTTAGTACATCATCACCCTTCCATATTTCTCGATTCTCGCTTGGAGACAGATACTAGTACCCGTACCTGGTCTTAGTATACTAGTATCCTCTCATACTTGTTGGAAACAGATGTTAATGCCCGTACCTGGTCTTAGTACATTAACATCCTTTCATGCTTGTCTTGGAAACATACACTAGTGCCCGTACCTGGTCTTAGTACACTAGCATACTTTCATGCGTGTTGGGGAACAGATGTTAGTGCCCGTACCTGGTCTTAGTACACTAACACCCTTCCATGTTTCTTGATCCTTGCTCGTCGTGTTTTCTTGTGAGCCAGGTATGACATATCCTAGGGATATGCCCTACCCTTGATATTCATGTTCGTTTAACTTGTGAGCCAGAGGCTAGCACCCGCACATCCCTGGGCTACCAACTTCCTTGACATATGCTTGTTTCTCGTTTTATTTCTCATGCACTAATACTCATGAAATAAACCCAGTTCATGCAAGCATGCGTGCGTGTGTGTAGAAATTGTGGTAGGCATGAGGACATACTTGAGTATGATGGTCACATGAGCATAGCATTTCAATTCTTAAGATGGGCATATGGAAATGTAAATGACATGTAGCACATTTGATCAAGATAGGCATTTTAGAAAGAATAACTCAATGCATGCTTTTATAATTCAAGTTCACTCATTCAAATCGTCATTTAAACATTTTCTCAAACACTTGGTAAGCATCACTATTATAGCCTTTTTATTTAGGTTGCTTAGTGCATGTTTTTCATCCATCACAAAGGTATGTTCATTATGTTGAAAATTCCCTTCCACCATTATCCATCCCATTACATACATCACCCCACACGGCACCCATTCGCCACAATCCACCATCCATTCACACATTCCCACACCTTTATCCATTTATCTTATTTATTATAGGGATTTCATCACAACTCAATAAAAAGGGACAAACAACATATAAAATCATCATATTTGAGGAAGCAAAATCAAGGTTGTCACTAATGAAGTTAGTAGAGTGTACTAACCTTGAAATCAAGGCTTGACCTTGAAGAAACCTTGAAATCGAACCTCAAATGGTAGGGAAGAACCCTTACTTGAAGAAGGCTTGATTTGGGGAAGAAACCCCTTTCAAATGCTGTAGGATCGCTGCCCTAGCTTGGAATGGGAATGCCACACGAGTTTGAGGTTGGATTTGATGAATCCACGCCCTTTTTGGGATGATCTTGGGTGTTTAAACCCTTGATTCACTCTCAAGATGAAACCCTAGGTTAGAACCCCTTTCTCCTCTCCCACTCTCTCTCAAATATCTGCCCTAAGGGTTTATGAAACCCTTAGGCTCGTGCAAGGCTTATAAAGCAAGGGTGAAATGCCCAAATGACGAAAAAGCCCTTACTGAAATTTCTGCAAAAACGCGAAGACCGAGCAATCGGTGTTAATGACCGATCGATCGGTTACCTACCGAGCGATCTGTGTTTTTGACCGATCGATCGGTCAAAAACTCACTCTCTGGAAAATTTCCCCATACAAATTTTCTGACCGTGCGATAGCTACCGATCGATCGGTTATGGACCGATCAATCGCTGACTGGACCGAGCGATCGGTGCTCTGTATGTCTGGACTATTTTGACCATATCTTTTGACTCGCTCGTCGGATTTCGACGATTCAACTTGCGTTGGATCCGTCTTTCGAAAACGAACATTTCTGACATTTCGGAATTTCCAATTTCTCCCTTATTTATTAATTACACTACGAAAACGGCCAATTAGCTATGAGAGTGCCATTCATTAAAGATGAAAAAGTCTGGGGTGCTACAGCTTGTGGCTAAGCCTGCTGCTACTACTGGACCGACGCTTACTCCGGTGCATCACAACGTAGGGCTTGAGGCTTTCCAGAGGATCAGGCCTCCCTCCTTTTATGGTAGCACTGATCTAGTTGTGGCAGAGGCATGCATTTAACAGCATGAAAAGTTATACTCCGTTTTAGCACCTACGGAAGTGGAGAGAGTTGCATGAGCTACTTTCATGATGGAGGATGAGGCATGCCATGTCGAGACCCAAAATACCCCCTGGGAGTTAGGGATACTGTAGAGCCCCAGAAATTTTGCCCATGTATTGGAATCCGTGCCAAGGCTTTAAGCCTTCGTAATCTTTTATTTCTATGAAAGAAGAAATTTTAAAGAACTTTAAGTGTTGAGAAGTGGGATTCCTAAGTCGGATATGTTAAAAATCTGGTTTACTGAACTCCATTTGCAGATCAGTTAACTTTAGGGGTAATTTGGTTAATGAATAAAGAGGAAATTGAAAATTCTAAAATGCCAGAAATTTCAAATGATGAATCCAACGCAAGTTGAATCGTCAAAATCCGACCAATAAGTCAAGAGTTATGGCCGAAACAGTAAAATAGACTCAAATCCATAGAGCACCGATCGCTAGGGATCGATCGGTCCACAACCGATCGCTCGGTCCATATTAGCGATCGATCGGCCCGAAACTTATCGATCGGTATCTTTCGACTGGTGCACTAATTTGTATGGGAAAAAATTCTAGAGAGGTTTTTTATCGATCGCTCGGTAGGCAACCGATCGATCGGTCTATCGTGTTTTGCAAAAATTTCATTAAGGGTGTTTTCATCTTTTGGGAAATTTCACCTTGCCTATAAAGGCTTGCTCGAGCCTAAGGGTTTCATAAACCCTTAGGGCAGCATTTTGAGAGAGAGTAAAGGAGTGATAGAGGGGTTTTTCACCTAGGGTTGCATCTTGAAGCAAATTAAGGGTTTTGAGAACCCACAATCATCCTCAAGGCTTGGATTCTTCAAATCCAACTTCAAGCGAGTGAGGGACACATTCTCCAAGCTAGGGCAGCATCTACATGCACGTTTTGGAAGGATTCCTTCCCTTTTCAAGGTCGGTACCTTATGCTACCCTCCTAGTTCATATCCTTCATTTTCTTCCCTTCTTTATTGTTTTCCCTAAGGTATGAACATAATAGGAGATGGATTGTGGTGTGAGAATGGATGTTGGGCAATGGATGCCGTGTGGATATGCTATGATGAATGAAATAGGAAGGGCATTGTATCAATAATGAACACACAAGTATGTTGTGAACATAAACCCATCTAGATAAGCATGATATAGGCTTTAACCAATAATATACACACTACATGTTTGATGAAATGCCAAGGTGAAGAAAATGAATTATAAACCAAGAAAGTTATGATTTAAAGTGTATGAAATTGCTAGGGTTTATGATAGTGTGTTTAATTGCCATTTTTCCAATGGCATGAATAATTACTTGTTGAAATAAATGTTGTGCTATACCTTGTTGAATCTCAAATGTCATATTTAATTCCAAGTTAAAGCATGTACACGATTCACGAGCACGGCATGCAGGGTATGGTTTACCGGTGTTTTCCAAGAATAAGGTTTTTAGAGGGAGGACATTTCTTACGATATGTTTTGCCTCGCTTCGACAAGAACAAGAACAAGCATTGCACATGAGGGAGTTTACACTTCCTTCCCATCTCATTGAAAGAGGGGTCTCCCCTCACTCACATGTGCATATCATTGAAAGAAGGGTCTCCCTTCCTTCACAAGTGCATCTCACAAGTGCATCTCACAAGCGCATCTCACAAGTTACATGAGCATTTTTAATTTCTAAGCAAGCATGACACACATGACATGACACGCATGACAGACAAGCAAGACATGACAAGTTTTTCAAGCACGAAAAGAGTATTTTAAGTCAAGTCAAGTGCATGATGATTTCAAGAGTTTTATCGGCTTTTATGTGATGCAAGCATGAATGTAAACTGTTTTACTTTCCTGTTATTATATGAATTGCTTCCTGCTTTATATATCGTTATTGTTATGCTATGACTGTTGGTTAGCATTTGGTACCCGCTAAGTATTCCATGCTCAGCCGTACTTCTCATATCGGCAGGTGATAGTGGAGCGGCGACTCCTTTTGACCTCAGTGCTCCTAGCCCATGGGTTGAGGAGGAGTAAGTTGAGGAACCTGTGGAGGAACCTCCGGTAGAGGGCCATTACTAGGTGATAGATTCTGAGTGATTGTGGATGAGCTTGAGAGAGTTATACTCATGTATTTTTGGCGGGCATGTCCGTACTTTCTTTTGTTTCATTTTGTACAACTTGGATCATGTATATATACTTAGAGGTTTGGTTAGTCTTCCGCTGTGCTATGTTAAGTTAATGCTTCCATTATTATGTCCTCTTTGTATATGCTCCAAGTATTTTGTAGGATGGGTTGTCAAGCAAGTCATGATAGGTTGTCCTAGATTTACTCTAACTCCTAGGGTGGGTTTTAGGGCGCGATAGATACTTTGGCTCATGATGTGTCATAACTGATACCAATCCATCCTATATTAATACTCAAGGCATGACATAATAGAATCTTAAATAATGCAGAAGAATGCTAAATTCACTTGGAGAGATAAATGTGAGGCAAGCTTCACGGAGTTGAAGAAGAGGCTTACTACGGCTCCAGTCCTCACAGTTCCAGAGGGGGGTGGTAGTTTCATAGTGTACAGTGACGCTTCGTAAACTAGGCTAGGGTGTGTTTTTATGCAACATAGGAAAGTTATTGCTATGCTTCTAGGCAGTGAAAGATCATGAGAAGAACTATCCTACTCATGATCTGGAGCTTGCAGCAGTTGTCTTCGCTTTGAAGATTTAGCATCACTACCTTTATGGAGAGTAGTTCGATATGTTCACGGATCATAAAAGCTTGCGTTATCTATTTTCTCAGAATGAGCTAAATTTGAGGCAACGCCGATGGGTGGAGTTCATAAAGGATTATGAGTTCTCTATCCAATACCACCCTGGCAAGGTGAATGTTGTAGCAGATGTTCTTAGCAGGAAGTCTCCTATACGCATGGCTCATCTGATGGTTCAAGAGTGGAGGTTGTTAGAAGAGATGTCTAACAACGCGACCAGTTTCAGTGTTCACCCTTATGGAGCCTTCATGGTAAATCTAGCAGTCAGGCCATATATTTTGGAGTAAATTCGAGAGAGATAGAGTTTGGATGCGGAGTTGCTTGCTTACCAAGATAAGTCGGTTGGCAGTGGTAGTGATGAGTTCTCCTCGAATGGTGATGGTGACATCACATTCAAGGGAAGATTGTGTGTTCCTGCCAATGCAGCATTGAGATTTGAGATATTAGACAAAGCCCATCACTCCAAGTATACAGTGCATCCAGGCGATACGAAGATGTACCAGAACTTGAAGAGGCATTTCTGGTGGCGGAACATGAAGAGGGAATTCGCAGAGTATGTGTCTCAATGTTTTGTGTGCCAGCAAGTTAAGGCCGGACATCAGAGGCCTACAGTTCTGTTACATCCCCTCCCTATTCCGGAATGGAAATGGGAGAACATCTCTATGGACTTCGTATTTGGTTTGCTACAAACAGTAAAGGGCTCTGATGCTATCTGAGTTGTAGTTGACCATTTGACAAAATCTGTGCATTTCCTACCTTATCGAACTACGTTCAGTATCAGCCAGCTTGTATCCTTGTACACCAAGGAGGTGGTTCGTCTACATGGGGTTCCAATGTCCATCGTGTCTGATCAAGACCCAAGGTTTACTTCTAGGTTCTGGAAGGGCTTCCAGAGTGCTATAGGTTCTCGGTTAGGTTTCAGCACCACCTTTTATTCGCAAACAGATGGGCAGACCGAAAGGGTGAACCAAATTATAAAGGACATGCTTCGAGCTTGCATGTTATACTTTTGAAGCAGTTAGGAGGATCATTTGTCGTTAGTTGAGTTAACCTACAATAACAGCTACCACGCAAGCATACAAATGGCACCTTTTGAGACCTTATATGGGAGAAGTTGTAGGTCTCCTCTATACTAGGACGAAGTTGGTGAAAGGAAGCTATTAGGTTCTGAGTTGATCAAGCAGACTGCCGAGATGGTCCGAATCATTCGGGAATGGTTGAAGACAGCCCAGGATCAACAAAAGAGTTATGCTGACACTCGCCACAGAGACTTGGAATTCTAGGTCAGGGATAAAGTCTTTGTGAAGATTTCTCCAAGTCGGGGAATCATGAGATTCGGCAAGAGGGGGAAGCTTAGCCCAAGGTATGTGGGACCTTTTGAGGTGATAACATGCATCAGAGAAGTCATTTACAGAGTGGCTTTACCTCCTCACATGGTGGCGGTCCATAACGTCTTTCATATTTCCATGCTTAGGAAATATGTTTCGGACCCCTCACATGTCATTGATCTTGATTCAGTGGAGATTTACGAGGATCTTACCTTGGTGGAGCAACCGGTTCAATTCTTGGATCGTCGAGATCAAGTCTTGCGTACCAAGACTATTCCACTCATCCTCGTGAAGTGGCAGCACCATTCCACGGAGGAAGTTACTTGGGAGCGAGAGGCTGAAGTGAGAGAGAAATACCCTCACCTGTTTGAGTAGTGTTTTTGTTTATGTGTGGCAGGTTTCTTGTTTTTATGTTTTTCCATGTATGTTGTATTGTCCTAATTTTGGGGATGAAATTTCTGTTAGGGGAGAGGATGTAGAACTCCGGATCTCGCTTGCATAGCCTATGAAGAGTGTAGTAAATAGTACTGTGAATAGTGTGTTAAGGCTTAAAGCCTTGGGTTTGGTAATGGTTGTGTTACTATGTGTGAAAGAGGATTTTGGATTCTAATTGATGTTCATGGTATTATGAATGTCAGTCTTAAAGGAGTTCAATTAATGTTGTGAGAGTTAAAGCATATGTTTTAAGAGTTATAAGTTCGAAAGAAAAGAAAAGAAAGGGATGCCTAAAGATACCCTCAACTTTAAAGAGCTCTAGATTTTGTATCGCTGATCGGAATTGAGTGATTCTTGAATTTTTGGAAAGATATCAAAATTCTCTTTAAGGTTCATGTTGAACACTTTTTCAGATTTTGAGTCAAGGTTGGGCCAAACATCCGATTTCCAGAAGCGAGTCTATTGAAATTCTGGTCTGTTGCAACTAATTCAGCCCAGACAGCTTTAGTGCCCATTTAGGTAATTAGAAACTTAAAATTAGGAGTTTTATAAAACATCAAAGTTGTTCCCATTTGAATAACAAGTCTACCAAAAGTTGAATCGTCAAAATCCGATAAACGAGTCAAAAGTTATGGTCAAAATACCAAGGCGGGAAAAACCCAAGCCAATAATAGTATCACTAGTCGACGAGTGACCATCACTCATCGATGAGTCAGCCCAAAAAAGGCCAAAAACTTCCCAAAAGAACACCTAGAACTTCCACCGACCTTGGGAGATATTTTTGGGATATTTTGCAAAGGTTATTTTGGGTTTTTGGCAACCCTTAGCTTATAAATATAAGGGAATATCGTGGGTTTGATCTACTCAAACCCTAAGCATGGATTTTTGAGAGATTGAAGAAGAGAAGAAGAAGAAGAAGAAATTTTACAGTTGTTTGGATATTCTAAGTTCATGTTTTTCCATCAAAGGAAGAGTACTTCTTCCTTTCTTGGTGTTCTAACACCTGGATTTCGATTTCCAAAGTGATTCACCAGGTTGGGATTTCTCCGAGGTTAGTTCTTGCTTGTGGTATAAGAGCAAAAGTGAAGCTCTGTTCTTTTCCAGATTTTCATAAGCTTCTCAAAGCTTGGGTATTGATCCCTCAAGCTTTCTAAAAGCCCTTGATTGAAGGAAATCAATCCCTCAAAAGGTAGATATGCTCTACTAGTTTCCAATTTCAAAAGTTATTTCATGAAAAATCCTTATGAAACTCTATATGTTTTGATGAACCATGATGTGATGAAGATATGTTACAAACCAAATGAAATAAGTGGCTCCATGATGAATTCGACCTTGTACCATGTATGAATGATGTTGTGTTTCTGTTTTGAATGAATTAGAGAAAAGCATCTACCATATGAAGTATTTTACTTGTCTACCATGTTTATTCACAATTGTCACACAAACATGAAGTGAATGATTCGAGTTTTGTATATGTATATGTATCTAGAAAAAGTAAAGCAAAAGAAGAGATGCAAGAATATGTAAGTGATAAGGGGAGAATACTAATGGACCCTTACCCTTGCATGGTAAGGCATTAGGCATTTGGTCCCAAAAGAAGATGTGCAAAGATACCAACGGGGAGGTTGGTCATGCAAACGCTAATGGACTTTTACCCTTGTATGGTAAGGCATTAGTAGAGCTCCCATAAAAGCTATGTTCTGTTCTGAAAAGGAATGCTCGGGTGCTAGTATGCGATGGATTATGATACGGCAGCTAGGCATGCCCCAATTCCAAATATGTTATGTTCTGAAAAGGAATGCTCGGATGCTAGTATGCGACGGACTATGATACGGCAGCTAGGCATACCCCAAGTCCAATTCTGCTCTGTTTTGCTCTATTCTGAAAGAGAAAAGTTGTGAAACAAGTGTAAGAGATATGAAAAGAAGAAATGAAAGAACAAGTTCTGAAAGATAAGTAAAGACGTATATGTTCCGTGCAGTAGGCACATGTATTTGAAAAGAAGGTATCCACTTTTCTTCAGCTTCTGCATGTGTATCCGATGTAACTGTTATTAAAAGCATGTGTTATTATGATATTGTTCTCTAGTGGTGTGTATACGCTGAGTATTCAATGCTCAACCGAAATTTCATCTTCGGCAGGTCATGTGGATGTGCAAGCTCCTACACCCTGGATAGAGGACGAGTACTATGATCCAGAGCCTACCATGGATCATCCTCAAGAGGATAGCATATTGGATAGGTGGCCTTATTCAGATTATAGGTGAGAGTAGTGAGGGAGAGAACATGTATATTTTGATAGTGGGCATGTCCACTTTAAACTTATATGTTTTGTATATGTTATAACGGTCGGGACTTAAAATACATATGGTTTTATGTTTAAGAAATTTTATGCTTCCATTAGTATGTGCCTTTTGTATTTCACAAGATAGTACGTATGCGTTATGTGTCATCACAGGATGGTATGACACGACGATCACAAGCTAAAGTATCCTGAACTCATAGGGTGTATTTTGGGTCACGACATCTGTGATGGAGTCTGCAATGCTTTTCTGCTTTATGTTGCGCCAACTCACAACAGCACCACCCAGTGTGAACACATATCCAAATGTGAAAGCTCTATTATCCGGATCAAATTGGAAATCGGAATCAATATAATGCACTCCAATGAGATCTTCAGATTGAAAAGTAAGCACATAATCCCTAGTCCTTTTCCGGTACTTCATGATGTGCTTCACAACAGTCCAATGAATGACTCATGGATTACTCTGGAACAGACTAACAACTTCCACTGCATGACAGATATCCAATCTGGTACACAGCATGACATACATGAGGCTCCCAACTGTCGAAGCATATGGACACCTCTTCATCTGCTCGATCTCATCAGCTGACCTAGGAGCCATCTTTTTAGACAAAGTAACACCATGTCTAAAGGGAATGAGAGTTGGTTTACAATCACTCATACTGTACCTTGACAAGATCTTGTCAATGTAGGATGTTTGGCTCATTCTCAGGATCTTAATTCCGAGAATATAGGATGCCTCTCCCAAGTCTTTCATTGAGAAATGTTGAGAAAGCCAAATCTTAACTGATGACAACATCCATATATCATTCCCAATGAGTAGGATGTCATCTACATAGAGAATAAGGTATACTACCGCTCTCCCACTATCCTTTTTCTAAATACAAAATTCCTCTAAATTCTTTCAGAATCCAAATTCTTTTATCGAAATAACAAATCTTTGGTTCCAGCTTCTAGAAGCTTATTTCAAACCATATATTGACTTGTTTAGCTTGCATACCATGTTCTCTTGGTTAGGAGCAATGAAGCTCTCAGGTTGCTTCATATAGATGTCTTCTTCTAACATTCCATTTAAGAAAGCAGTTTTGATATCCATTTGCCATATCTCATAGTCATGGTGTGCAGCTATAGCTAGCAATATCCGGATGGATTTAAGCATAGCTACTGGTGAAAAAGTATCCTCATAATCAACTCCTTGAATTTAAGTGTAACCTTTAGCAACAAGTCTTGCTTTATAGGTCTGCACGTTACCATCGGCACCCTTCTTCCTTTTGTAAATCCATTTGCATCCAATGGGCCCTATACCATCTGATGGATCTACTAAAGACCAGACGCCATTGTCATACATGGAATCTATTTCAGCATTCATGGCTTTATACCATTGAGGTGCATCTACATCTAATGTAGCTTCCCGATAAGTGTTAGGATCTATATCCTCCTCATCATGGGTAATTAGATAAACCTCGCTATGGTAATATTGAAGTCTATCTAGTGGTCTAGAAACTCTTTCAAACCTTCTCAGTGGAATTGAATTAGAAGAGTCTGTAGTGGAAGAATTAGGTTCAGGTGAGATACTAGATGTGTTGTGTCGCACCCCAAAATACCCCCTAGGAGTTAAGGGATACTTTAGAGGTGACTACGTGTACCTGTCAACCCATCCTGTAATGCAAGAGGCTAAACATCATATAATACAATGATAATCAGAGCGCGGAAACTAAACATAAGTGCGGAAGCATAAGCCAACTTTTTCTTTTCTTCTATAACTCCAAATAGTATTCCAAGTTAACATATACCAAATAAATCAAAGTAAAGGTGGACATGCCCACCTATCAAAATACAAAAGGAACTCTCTAACCCTCTCCTCTCAACAGTGGTCGAGGTATGGACACACCTCCAAGTCCCCATCCTCCAGAGACTGCCATGGGATAGGTGGCTCCCTCTCCTCTACATACTCCTCCTCGACCCAAGGCTCGGGGTCGAAGACATCCACAGTACCTACCGACATAAAAGTACGGCTGAGCATGGAATACTCAGCGAGTACAAACTACTAGCTAACCATAACAATAGCGAAAGCATAACAACAGTGAGCAATACAAGATATTAATTTAAAGCAATAGTGAAAGCATAAGATACATAGCCATATCTTGACATGCGTGTATGAATGCAAAAACCTCGGTAAAACTCATGTCTCGGAAACCTTTTCCGTGTCTCGGTCAAATCATGTATGTGTGTCGTGTCTTGTCTTGTATTTCATGTCTTGATTTGTTCTTGACTTGTATACTTGTGAGCCAGAGGCTAGCACCCTTCCTTAGGCTACCAACCTCCTTGTCATGTTCTTGTTCCATATCTCTTGTGAGCCAGAGGCTAGCACCCTTCCTTGGGCTACCAACCTCCTTGTCATGTTCTTGTTCCATTTCTCTTGTGAGCCAGAGGCTAGCACCCTTCCTTGGGCTACCAACCTCCTTGTCATGTTCTTGTTTTGTTGTTGATTCAACATGTATAAATACAATCTTGGAAGAAACCAGTTTCATGCATGCATGTGTACTCGTGTGCGTGCCAATAGTGACAATCATGGGGACACGTGTAACAAGAGGGATATCGCATCATATTTCAATTCATAGTATAACATGTAAGCATTTAGGTGATCAACATGGCATTTGGTCAAGTCATCATTTACAAGAATAATTACATAAAGCTTACATCCATTTCCTTTATCAATTTCATTTATTCTTGGTTTAGGCATATTATCAAACATCCGGTGTGCAACATTTTAGTAGTTTTATTTCCCCTTTTTAGCGCATAAATTTCCAACACAACATCCAAGTATGTTCATTATTCATAGAGTGCCCTTCCACCATTTTCCATACCCACATTTCACCACGTCCAACGGCATCCAATCGCCTCTACATCCACCATTCATACATACAACCCCACATTCACATTTATCTTGTTTAGGTTTAGGAAGTATAGCACATTTCAAGTAAGGGAAGATACAAGACCAACATCATAATGTCAAAGGGGAAAAACTAGATTATTGCTAAAGAAAGTTAGTAGAGTGTACTAACCTTGAATCGAAGCTTGATCTTGGTGTAGACCTTGATTTAAACTCCAACTTGGAAGAAGAAAGCCCTTACTCAAACTATACTTGATTGGGTAGGAAACCCTCTTGAAAATACCGTAGAGAGTGTTGCCATAGCTTGAGAAGGGAACCCCACACGAGCTTGAGCCTTGAACTTGAAGCAAAACGAGTTGGGTGAGCTAGGGTTCTTAAACCCCTTTGATTCCTTCTCCAATGGAAAACCCTAGTTGCAAATCCCCTTCTCCTTTCTCTCTATCTCTCAAAATCCCTTAAGTGCTGTGAATGAAGCCCTAAAGGCTCGGGCAAGCCCTTATGGGTAAGGGTTTAAACCCCAAAAGACGAAAAAGCCCTTAATGAAAATTCTGAAAAACACGAAGACCGAGCGATCGGTGGTTATAACCGATCGATCGGTTGACTACCGAGCGATCGGTGTTATTGACCGATCGACCGGTCAAAAACTCACTCTCTAGAAAATTTCCCCATACAAATTTTTCGACCAGTCGATAGCCTCCGATCGATCGGTTTTGGACCGATCGATCGCTCCATGGACCGAGCGATCGGTGCTCTGCTGGTCCCGACTGTTTTGGCCATATCTTTTGACTCGCTCGTCCGATTTCGACGATTCAACTTGCGTTGGATTCGTCTCTCGAAAACGCACATTTCTGATGTTTCAGAATTTCTGATTTCTCCCTTATTTATTAATTACACTACGAAACGTCCAATTAGCTACGAGAGTGCCATTCATTAAAGATGAAAAAGTCCGGAGTGCTACATTCTCCCCCCCTTACAAAAATTTCATCCTCGAAATTTGGACAATGCATGCTTTACAATTTAAACAACTTAGCATAATAATTCGAAACAAAATTACAAGTCATACACAAAATCATTCAAACAACTCGGGGTACTTCGCCTTGACTTCGGCCTCACGTTCCAATGTAGCCTCTTCTCGAGCGTGATGCTGCCATTGCACGAGAACTAGCGGAATAGTCTTGTTGCGAAGTACTTGGTCTCTTCGATCCAAAATATGAACCGGCTTCTCAACCAAAGTGAGATCCTCTCGAATCTCAACCGGATCAAGCTCGATGACGTGAGAAGGATCCGGGATGTACTTCCGAAGCTGGGAGATATGAAACACGTTGTGGACCGCCGCCATGTGAGCTGGCAAAGCAACACGGTAAGCAACTTCACCGACTCGAGTAATGATCTCGAACGGACCCACATATCTCGGGCTAAGCTTGCCTCTTTTCCCGAATCGCATAACACCCTTGGTCGGTGAAATCTTGATAAACACAAAGTCACCGACTCAGAATTCAAGATCCCTCCTTCGGTTGTCGGCATAGCTTTTCTATCTGTCCTGTGCGGTCTTCAACCTCTCCCGTATAAGCTTGACCCTATCCGCGGTTCGTTCAATCAACTCGGGGCTCAAAATATTTCTTTCTCCAACCTCATCCCAATACAAGGGGGATCTACAACTTCTTCCATATAAGGCTTCAAAGGGTGCCATTTGTATGCTTGCTTGATAACTGTTATTGTAGGTGAATTCCACCAAAGGTAGGTGATCCTCCCAACTTCCTTTAAAATCCAACATACAAGCTCGGAGCATGTCTTCTATCACTTGATTCACCCTCTCTGTTTGCCCGTCGGTCTGTGGGTGGAAAGCCGTGCTAAAGTCTAGTCGGGAACCCATAGCATCCTGAAAGCTTTTCCAGAACCTGGATGTGAATCTTGGGTCTCTATCCGACACAATACTCACTGGCACCCCATGCAATCGGACTATTTCCTTGATGTATAGCGTCGCTAACTGATTGGAGTTGAATGTAGTCCGGTACGGTAAGAAATGAGCGGACTTCGTGAGTCTATCAATAACTACCCATATAGCATCGATCTTCTTGACCGTCTTCGGTAATCCCACGATAAAGTCTATAGAGATATGTTCCCATTTTCACTCGGGAATAGGGAGAGACTGCAAAAGACCCGCCGGTCTCAAATGCTCCGCTTTCACCTGTTGGCACACCAAACACCGTGCCACATACTCCGCAACCTCCCTCTTCATGTTTCGCCACCAAAAGTGACTCTTGAGGTTCCGGTACATCTTCGTACCCCCAGGATGCACTGTGTACTTTGAATGGTGAGCTTCATCCATGATCTCTCTTCGAAGGTCTGCATTGGCTGGGACACAAAGTCTTTCCTTGAATGTAATAGCACCCCGGCTATTGAGAGAGAAGTCCATACAACCCTTGGCAATTTCCTTGTCCCGAAAAGCCAACAAGTCAGCATCCGTGGCCTGGTACTCCTGGATCAAATCTCTAAGGTACGGCCGAACCGTAACATTTGCCAAAACAGGACTACGGACAGAATCATTCACACTGATGTCCAGATTTGCCAAATCGTCTAACAGTCTCCATTCCTGCACCAACATGTGAGCCAACAACCCCGATGGTTTCCTACTCAAAGCGTCTGCCACCACATTTGCTTTTCCCGGGTGATATTGGATCGTGCACTCATAGTCTTTTAAGAACTCAATCCAACGCCGTTGTCGCAAATTGAGCTCTTTTTGGGAAAAGAGATATTTGAGGCTCTTGTGGTCCGTGTACACATAGAACTCCACCCCGTACAGATAATGTCGCCAAATTTTGAGTGCAAACACGACCGCCGCAAGCTCCAAGTCGTGAGTGGGGTAGTTCTTTTCATGCTCTTTCAACTGCCTTGATGCATAGGCAATGACTTTCTTGTGTTGCATTAGGACACACCCGAGTCCGACGTGCGAGGCATCACTATACACCTCATACCCAAAAGGTCCAGATGGCACAGTAAGGACAGGGGCTGTGGTGAGGCGTTTCTTCAACTCTTGGAAACTTACTTCACATCGGTCAGTCCAACTGAACTTTGCACTTTTTCTTGTCAAGTAGGTGAGAGGTGCAGCCAAACTGGAGAATCCCTCCACAAATCTCCGGTAGTAGCCTGCCAATCCGAGGAAACTACGTATCTCCGTGACGCTCTTGGGCCTCTCCCAACTCATGACTGCCTCAACCTTGGCTGGATCTACAGAAATGCCCTCGGCCGACACCACGTGTCCAAGAAATGCGACCTTCTCTAGCCAGAACTCGCACTTACCCAATTTGGCATATAGCCTATGCTCTCTCAACATCTCCAGAGCAAGGCGGAGGTCTCGTGCGTGATCTTCCCGTGTCTGGGAATACACCAAAATGTCATCAATGAATGCAATCACGCATCGATCCAAGTAAGATCGGAACACCCGGTTCATCAAATGCATGAATGCCGCCGGTGCATTCGTCAGCCCAAAAGGCATGACAAGGAACTCGTAATGCCCATACCGAGTCCTGAAAGCCGTCTTCTGAACATCTTCCGCCTTGATCCTTAATTGGTGATACCCCGATCTAAGATCAATTTTGGAGAATAATCTCGCTCCCTTCAGTTGGTCAAACAAGTCGTCTATCCTTGGCAAGGGATAACGATTCTTGATAGTTACCTTGTTCAACTGACGGTAGTCTATACACATCCTCATAGACCCGTCCTTCTTCTTCACAAAGAGAACCGGAGCTCCCCACGGCGAGACACATGGTTGGATGAAACCAAGTTGTTGTAACTCCTCAATCTGTTTCTTTAATTCTTCAAGCTCTATAAGGGCCATTCTATATGGTGCCCTTAAAATCGGAGCGGTACCCGGAGCAAGCTCTATAGCGAATTCGATCTCTCTATCAAGAGGTAATCCGGGAAGTTCTTCCGGGAACACATCTAAGAACTCACTCACAACTGGAATAGCCGATGAGTTTTGTGCTTCTGGGTGTGCTATACTCAAGGCTGCGAGGCGAGCAATGTCCCTCTCTCTTAATCCTCGGAAGTGAAAAGGCTTACCCCCTTCCGGCTTGAAATTCACCATCTTTTCAAAACACGCAACATGCCCGTGATGGTTTGCCAACCAATCCATACCAAGAATGACGTCAAAGTCTAAATCTTGGAAATCCAAAATGATAAGATCGGCCACTAGTTCATTCTCCCCTACTTGAACCACACAATCTCTGAATATCTTGTTCGTGTCAACTGAATTACCGAGTGGAGTTGCAATGGTCAACTCCCGCTCTAACGGAATAGCCTCAGTCAAAAATTCATTCGCGAAACTAGGTGACACAAAGGAGTGAGTGGATCCTGTGTCGATCAACACTCGGGCGAGACACTCATTCACTAATAAAGCGCCTGTGCGATTAAGTAGCTACTATTAGTAGATTTCAAACAACAACAAGCATCATACATAGGTAACCCTTAGTATAAATAATCACATAATAAACCATAGAAATTTACACAACTTAGACTCTAGAATTTTTTTGCGTACCTTGCACGACATCGTCGGATGCACGTGCGTCTCTCTCCGATAGGGCGAAGACTCGGCCTTGAGTGGCTGGGCGAGGAGGCCGGGTAGACTGTGAGGCCCTCGAAGCCTGAGAAGAGCTAGGCTGAGATGTCTGCCTAATCGGGGGCCTGCTCCCCGAAGACTGAGCTGGCAATCGACGTCGGGGACAATCCCGAATCATGTGGCCCTAGTCGCCACAATGAAAACAGCCTCCTGTAGCCTTCCGACATTCCCCTGCTGGATGCCTCCTTCCACAAAGGGTGCAGACATCATGTGAATAAGTGGGAGGAGTATAACCCGTAGCCTGAGTCACTGCGGGGTGAGGAGCATACGAGGTAGCCGGGCGAAAAGCCGGTGGAGCACAAGGGCGGGGAGCCTGTGGTGCCGAGTACCTCCTCTGTGACTGAGCCGGCCCTGCGGACTGATAAGACATAGTCCTAGCTCTCTTCTCCCCTGAACTACTAGACTATCCCTTTTCTATTCCTCTTCTCTTAAAGAACTCTTCAGAATTCGACTCGGCCAACAATGCCTTGTCCACAACTTCTGAATATGTCTCATGTCGGAACATTGAGACACGATCCTTGAGGTAGGCCTTCAACCCCCTCTCGAATTTCCAGGCCTTCATAGCCTCGGTAGCTATCACGTGTGGAGCAAATCGAGATAGCTCTGAGAACTTGGCTTCGTAAGCCGCTACAGACATATTACCTTGCTCCAAGGTAATAAATTCAATTTCTTTCTTTTCTCTCATCCCAACCGGAAAGTACTTCTTGTAGAAAACGTCCAAGAATTCTCCCCATGTCCATTCTTGGCCTTGCCGGGTCAACTCTCGGGTCCGAAGTGCAGACTTCCACCAATGGTCCGCCTCGCCTTCAAGCATAAAGGCAGCCCATGTGACCCTCTCTACTTCCGTAGGTGCCAATACCGAGAATATCTTCTCAAGTTGCCGAATCCAACCCTCAGCGACAAGTGGATCAATGCTTCCACAAAAAGTTGGAGGCCTCATCCTCCGGAAAAGCTTCTATCCCGGCTTGGGCTCGGTTAGGAGGAGCCGGTATAAGTGCCGCATTAGGCGGAGTGGCCGGTTGCCTTGCCGCCAACATAGCCAAAGTCTCGGCTATGGATGCAAATGCTTGGGCAAAGCCGGGTTGATCATCACCCGATGGAGCATCACCTCCATTGCCCCTCGTGTTGTACCCGCGACCCCGGGTATTGCGTCTCATGATTTCTCCTGAGAACGACAATACAACATGAGTCTAACTTGGATACGCATTTAGTACAATTTTCGCAATTCACTCAATACATATTCATCAAGCATATTTAATAAGCATAACACAATTAACGCACACATGGTATACACAAAAATGGCATCACATACAATCCATGTTCCTAGCGTAGGACTCCATGTTCGGTTGAAGTTCAACCTACTTTGACTAGGACTAACTTGTTAGTCCAGACTTGGAATACAACTCTTTAAGGTAATTCTAATACCTAGTTCAATCATGGTATCATTCCTAAGTGACCCTAGGGACTCTAATGCCTAGAGCTCTGATACCACCTCTGTCGCACCCCAAAATACCCCTAGGAGTTAAGGGATACTTTAGAGGTGACTACGTGTACCTGTCAACCCATCCTGTAATGCAAGAGGCTAAACATAATATAATACAATGATAATCAGAGCGTGGAAACTAAACATAAGTGCGGAAGCATAAGCCAACTTTTTCTTTTCTTCTATAACTCCAAATAGTATTCCAAGTTAACATATACCAAATACAATCAAATTAAAGGTGGACATGCCCACCTATCAAAATACAAAAGGAACTCTCTAACCCTCTCCTCTCAACAGTGGTCGAGGTATGGCCACACCTCCAAGTCCCCATCCTCCAGAGACTGCCATGGGATAGGTGGCTCCCTCTCCTCTACATACTCCTCCTCGACCCAAGGCTCGGGGTCGAAGACATCCACAGTACCTGCCGACATAAAAGTACGGCTGAGCATGGAATACTCAGCGAGTACAAACTACTAGCTAACCATAACAATAGTGAAAGCATAACAACAGTGAGCAATACAAGATATTAATTTAAAGCAATAGTGAAAGCATAAGATACATAGCCATATCTTGACATGCGTGTATGAATGCAAAAACCTCGGTAAAACTCATGTCTCGGAAACCTTTTTCGTGTCTCGGTCAAATCATGTATGTGTGTCGTGTCTTGTCTTGTATTTCATGTCTTGATTTGTTCTTGACTTGTATACTTGTGAGCCAGAGGCTAGCACCCTTCCTTAGGCTACCAACCTCCTTGTCATGTTCTTGTTCCATTTCTCTTGTGAGCCAGAGGCTAGCACCCTTCCTTGGGCTACCAACCTCCTTGTCATGTTCTTGTTTTGTTGTTGATTCAACATGTATAAATACAATCTTGGAAAAATCCGGTTTCATGCATGCATGTGTACTCGTGTGCGTGCCAATAGTGACAATCATGGGGACACGTGTAACAAGAGGGATATCGCATCATATTTCAATTCATAGTATAACATGTAAGCATTTAGGTGACCAACATGGCATTTGGTCAAGTCATCATTTACAAGAATAATTACATAAAGCTTACATCCATTTCTTTTATCAATTTCATTTATTCTTGGTTTAGGCATATTATCAAACCTCCGGTATGCAACATTTTAGTAGTTTTATTTCCCCTTTTTAGCGCATAAATTTCCCACACAACATCCAAGTATGTTCATTATTCATAGAGTGCCCTTCCACCATTTTCCATACCCACATTTCACCACGTCCAACGGCATCCAATCGCCTCTACATCCACCATTCATACATACAACCCCACATTCACATTTATCTTGTTTAGGTTTAGGAAGTATAGCACATTTCAAGTAAGGGAAGATACAAGACCAACATTATAATGTCAAAGGGGAAAAACTAGATTATTGCTAAAGAAAGTTAGTAGAGTGTACTAACCTTGAATCGAAGCTTGATCTTGGTGTAGACCTTGATTTAAACTCCAACTTGGAAGAAGAAAGCCCTTACTCAAACTATACTTGATTGGGAAGGAAACCCTCTTGAAAATTCCGTAGAGAGTGTTGCCCTAGCTTGAGAAGGGAACCCCACACGAGCTTGAGCCTTGAACTTGAAGCAAAACGAGTTGGGTGAGCTAGGGTTCTTAAACCCCTTTGATTCCTTCTCCAATGGAAAACCCTAGTTGCAAATCCCCTTCTCCTTTCTCTCTATCTCTCAAAATCCCTTAAGTGCTGTGAATGAAGCCCTAAAGGCTCGGGCAAGCCCTTATGGGTAAGGGTTTAAATCCCAAAAGATGAAAAAGCCCTTAATGAAAATTCTGAAAAACACGAAGACCGAGCGATCGGTGGTTATGACCGATCGATCGGTTGACTACCAAGCGATCGGTGTTATTGACCGATCGACCGGTCAAAAACTCACTCTCTGGAAAATTTCCCCATACAAATTTTTCGACCAGTTGATAGCCTCCGATCGATCGGTTTTGGACCGATCGATCGCTCCATGGACCGAGCGATCGGTGCTCTGCTGGTCCCGACTGTTTTGGCCATATCTTTTGACTCGCTCGTCCGATTTCAACAATTCAACTTGCGTTGGATTCGTCTCTTGAAAATGCACATTTCTGACATTTCATAATTTCCGATTTCTCCCTTATTTATTAATTACACTACGAAACGTCCAATTAGCTACGAGAGTGTCATTCATTAAAGATGAAAAAGTCCGGGGTGCTACATGTTGTCTTTAATCTCATGAAATTTACCTTTTTAAGAAGATCCATATCTTCCTCCAAGAAGGTGGCATGATTCCTAACAACAATTGTTTGGTCTGCCTTGGAGTAGAAATAGAAACCCTTAGTTTCCTTTGGATACCCTACAAAATTCTATTTTTTTAATTATAGATTCCAACTTGGTAGGTTCAAGCTTGCGAACATGCGTAGGACAACCTCATACCCTTAGATGTTGTAAACTAGGTTTTTGCCCAGTCCACAATTCATAGGGTGTAATCAGTATTGATTTAGAAGGAACCCGGTTCAGAATATAAATGACCGTTTGTAAAGCATACCCCCAAAGATAGGAAGGTACATCGGAATGGCTCATCATAGATCGAACCATATCTAATAAGGTCCAGTTTCTTCTTTCAGAAACACCATTCTGTTGAGGTGAGGCAAGACTTGACCATTGTGAAATAAACCTATTATCCTTTAAGTAATCCATAAAATTGTTGGTGAGGTATTCACCACCTCGATTTGATCGAAGTGTCTTTATGGATTTATCTGTTTGATTCTTAATTTCTAATCTGAATTCTTTGAACTTTTCAAAAGTGTCAGATTTGTGTTGCATCAAATAGACATATCCATATTTAGAATAGTCATCGGAAAATGTAACAAAATACCGTTATTGACCTCTAGCAACACTATTAAATGGACAACATACATCACTATGTATGAGTCTCAACTTCTCTTCAGCTCTTCCTACCTTTAGGGTAAGGTTTCTTGGTCATCTTCCCTTCGAGACATGACTCGCAAGTTGGGAGTGGTTCTACCTTGAGAAATTCAAGGGGACCATCTTTTACCAACCTCTTGATCCTATCAAGATTAATATGACCAAGTCTCTTATGCCAAAGATAAGTTGACTCTGTGTAATGTCTCTTCATTCCAGACATTCTAGATGATGAGGCATTGTCACTTAGCAGACTTACATTATTTACCAAAGGAAATATCAAATATAGACCATTGATAAGATTACCAGTAATTAAGACCATTCCATGTTTCTTAATCTGAACAATTGAATTAAAAAGGACAGAGTAACCACAATGTAAAAGTCTTGAAATTGATATCAAATTCTTGTGTGCACTAGGCACATAAAAATAGTCTTCTAAAATTAAAGTTTTTCTTTCAGGTAAATAAAGAATAAAAACACCTATTGACTTGAATACAACATTTGCACCCAAGCCAACTCTAAGCTTCTGCTTCTGTCTTGTCGATTTTCTGGTTTCCTTAAATCCTTACAAACAATTGCAAACATGTACAGTGGATCCAGAATCCACGCACCATGAATTAGGGGGACCACCCAGAAAATTTGACTCAACAGTAATTAGTACTTCAAAGCATCTCATACCTTGAGTACTAGTTCCACCCTTTTTGAGAGTTGCGAGGTAAGTCCTACAGTTTCTCTTCCAGTGGCCTTTCTTGCCACAATGGAAACATTTTCCCTTGCCTTTATTATCCTTGCCAGTATCTCCTGAAGAACCTTTGGCAACTTTTGTCTTGCCCCTGTAGTCTTTAAACTTTCCTTTATCCTTGTTCCTCTTTCTTTTCATATTGTTTCACTCGGAGGTATCAGGTTTATCGACAATTAATGTTTCACCCTTTGTTGACTTTTTGATCAAGTCCTCTGCAGCCAACAGTGAGTTCATAAGCTCACTTAATGACATTTTACTCTTGTTCATGTTATAATTTAACACGAACGCATTAAAAGACGAAGTGAGTGTAGTACTATATCAACTTGAGTGATGGCATCCATCTCTCCACCAAGAATTTTCAGTTCATTCAATAAGCCTTTCATCTTTATGACGTGCTCACTGACTGGAGTTCCCTCATCCATCTTGATGTTGTCAAGGGATTTCAACTTTATTTGTTGAGCTGACCGATTTTGCTCACCAAACATCTCATGCAGGTTTAATTTGCAAAATGTCATAAGCATTATCCATGTGTTCATGCTGGCTTTGCAAAATGTTAGACATTGAAGCCAGAATATAACACTTGGTCATCTATTTGAACCTCTCCCATTGCTCCAACTCAGCCTTTAGAGCTGGTGATGCATCATCAAAAATCTCAGGTTTAGTTGTCTTAAGACACAGGTCAAGGTTGTTTGCGACAAATACAATTCTTGTTTTAAATTCTCAGTCAACATAGTTAGTTCCAACTAATTTTTCATCACGTAAAATTTCAGTTAGAGGGTGTAGGCCTGTTATGATCTAATCAAATGACAAAATGAAGACAGTATTAGGGATCTATTGAATTCATTTAATACTATTAGATTATGGGTTTGTTTCTAATAGTATTGCTAATATAGGGAGAATTAATTGGCATCGAATACCTAGTCACTGGCTTAATGTAATCCCGCCTTCGGGTGCAATTACATGGCCTTAAATAGATAGATAGAATCTATCTTCTCCACTTTCACAGATCTTATCATGTGAATCTTGAAGCATTCGATTTTCTATCTGATCTATAAGGGATGTTACACTCACGCTTTGGCGTTATTGTATGACATCTCTTATTCATGTGCCCACCCACCATTAACCTAATAAACACCTAGCGAAAGCTCACGCTTTGGCGTTGTTGCTCCCACTATTTGCTTATAAAGTTTTCAACATGTGTTCACATAGGTGAGAGGGATTGGGCCCAGCTTTGGCCTGTCAGCTTACTCACACTCCCCACTATAAGAGCACATAGTGTATGGTAGAAGATCATAATACTTAGGGACTTATCCCTATACACATGATATATAGGAAATTTATTTTTTAACAAAATAAAACATCGCATGAATTATAAACAGTTAATATCATCTTATGATAAACTAAACAAATATCATCTCATGACAATAAACAACAATAATGATTATATGAGATTTATTGCTATGGGTCAAATAAATAAAATGCATGAATGCAAGAGAATGAGGTAAGAATAAAGGCAACTCGCAAACAGCTTCGCGATCCCTTCCTTTATCATCTATTCGAGATCCTTCTCGCAGTAAGGGGAGCTGAGAGATTGCTTGTCTTTTCCAAAAAATAGCTCACCCTCGACCAATACATGATACAGAAAATAAATGGCATTAGGGAAACTAGATTTCCACTTGCCCTGCATCAGGAAAACCGAATGAATCTGCAATTTACAAATTGCCAACACCTACTACATATTATTCTCTAATATAAATACATGATAAACAATTTATCACAATATATAAGATTGTCCCATAACTATAATCTCATACAATTAAATGCAACATGGGGATGGAGTACATTTTCTGATATTTTAAAACTTCAAAAAATGATAACAATTATCATTGAAGTCAAAAAATCTATATCTCATATAGATCAAATCAGAAAATAATAAAAACATTATAATTTCCAACAAACAATTTTAATAATTATTAAAATTATTTTTAAAAATTCGTATAAGATTTTCTTAAATTTCTTTAAGTGATATTTATTATTTACTAGGACTTTCCTAACAAAACAAAATAAATACCCAAAATCCTAAACATGATCTCATCAAGCAAAAAGGAAAGTTTCATATTTAATTAAAAAAATACCAATGATCTAATCATGGCTGAAATACATTATTTCGATTAAATTAAATAAATAAAAACTTCCTTACTTAAGAAATTTTATTAATTATTTTTAATAAATAAAAACAATTATAATAAAATGATCTCATCACTTTATAAGGTTTTAAAATTTTTGAATAAAATCTATTTATTAGAAAAACATTCATTAATTATTTTTAAACAATTAACGAATATTTTAAATGATCCAATAATTTAAAAGGTTTTAGTAATAAAATTATTTATTACAAAAACAAACTAAAAAAGAACGCACCAAGCTTGGTTTTTTCAAATTATTTTATTATTATTATCATTATCAAATCTCATTCGATAAATAAAAGAAAAAGATTTAGGAGCAAAAATAAATAAATAAAATCCATCTCATGAATTCTTTTATTTATTTAATTAACCTTTAAAAAAAAACGAAAAAATCACTCCTTAACCATGAGTTCTGATACCTCTTGAAGGGACTCTAGATAAAAAAATATGTAGAAATTTTGATCCCAAAGATCATTACACCATAGAAAACATTTAAATATTATGTACATTAAAGAAGAAGAATACATCGGTGAATGATGTTCTCCGATGTTGGACAAAACGATAAAACTTTAGAACTCTTTGTAGAGATTTCTCAAAGAAATAATCTCAGGTCAACCCTCGCTCTTTGCTATCTTTGCGAAGCTTTCGAATCTTTTCTTAGCTTTATGAAGAACAAAATTATCCTTTGGATCAATCCTTAGAAGAAATCCTAAGATAAAAAAGAGATGATGGAGTTCTAACAATTTAAAACCCTATAAGAAGCTCATGAAAATCCTTGGAGTAGACTCTCTAACTCACGAAAATCCTTGGGTGCCCACTCTTAGGTCACAATAATCCTTGTGGTGTATTTATAGATGGATTTAATCCATTATCTTGCTAATTATCTTTTAGAGTTTCTAATAATGATAGCACTTATCTTTATTAGACTCCTAGTTAATCTACAAGAAGTTTGTTATCACAAAACTTCTATAGCAAGTTTCATTTTCTAAAAAGGACTCTTTAATTAAAAGGATATAACCAACACCCTAAAATTTAGGGTTCATTGAACGTAGACAATCTAGATTCTCCACCAAGGGGGAGGGGGGTGTGAACTTTATGGATAGGGATTAGTGATTGTCCTTTATCTCTTTTGTTTCTTCAAAACCAAGTAATTATCTAATCTCATTAGATAAGAGATAATTAACTTATAATTATCCAATAACCAAAATCCCTAAACTTTAGGGAAGATAAAATAGGAGCCACATTGAGGGTGTTAATCCCATGGGCGTGAGCCCACCTATAAGGTCCATTTTGATTGGGTTTTATGAATATGAGTCAAACCCATATTCTCTTATATTAGGTGGGTTAAATAATTATTATTTTATCTCTTTAAATTAGATTAACATTTAGTCTAAAATATAGACTAACATTTAATCCATTATTACAGATTAACATTTAATCTATTTGTTCGAGCTTGTATTTCTTTTATGAGCACCTCCACAGATTGCTCTAGGACATTTTAACCCTGGCTTACCCAGTGTTATCCCATTGACCCTTAATAGGAAAGTCACCAGAATTTGCAAGTGACGTGAGATATCTATATTGTAATTGAATCCTAGTGAACGAACATAAACCAAAAAAGGATCCTGCCACATGAACTATTGCATTTGAATAATTCTTCCATTAACATTATGTAGAGACCCGAATTTATTATTCTTAATGTTTGTGAATTTTATTAAATGCTATGGAATCATGTGGTTAATTCTTTTAATGTATTTAAGCCTATAAATTTAATGCAAAATGTAGTGTTTTAAAACCCAAATAAAACGCAAAATTCAAGTCGTTTTTGGGGTTTAATTGCATGAAAAGAAAGAAAATCAAAAAGTAGCAAAGAGTTAGAAAAAAAATAAAAAAATTACCGCCGGTTGGCGATCGATCTCCCAAAACGCCGTTCGGGGGGTGGAAGTGCGCGATCTCTCTTATTGTGGAGTCCCTAGGGCTGCCAACACTATATATACCCCTTTTAGTCGTGGGTTGAGGGTTTTGAAAGGTCCCTAAAGCTTTCTAAACCTAAAAGAGAGTGAGAGAATGGATTTTTTAGAGATCCAAGAGGGGAGATTAAAGGCTTTTCAAGGAGAAAGGGTGAAAAAGCGTAGATCAACCCCATTCGCAAGCGTGTGATCGTAGGGAAGCGATCGTGAGAGATAAATATGACTTCCTTCCTATCAATATAGGGATTTTTGATATAAATATAATGAAGTAATAGATCTAAAGCAAGAGTAACAATAGTAAATATATTTTTAATGTTTCAATCTATTATGAAAAATAAATATGATGATTTTATGATGTTTATACACGGATTTTCCCATGGAAAAATATATATGATGATTTTGTGATGTTTTAAATCATGATTTTCCCTTGAAAAATCTATATATGATGTTAGAGAGTTTTAGATCTTAATTATTTTATGGACAGTATATACGATGAATAGAAAATGTTCTAGATAGTGATTTCCTTATGAAAAGTATTATTTGTGAGATTTTCTTCATGATTTTAATTTTATATCAACAAGGGGAAAAGGATTGATTTTGTGGTGTATGGATGATGAGAATGGAGGAAGGGTTCATAATTGATGAAACTATTATAGGTTTGCTCGAGATTATAACGTGCTGTAAAATTACAGTCCTGTGAGATTTATTTGATTATAATTGTGTATTAAAAATTAGACACGATAAATAAAATTGTCCCTTATTTTATTTGACAAATCTATGTTTTATATTAGTCATTTATGAGAACCCCTATATGTGTAAATGCATGCATGATTTACAAGCATTTTTAATTCACTCACACGGATTCACGAAATCTAAACATGAACAAGCATGAGAATAAACAAGATGACAAGTATTATGCAAGTACACAAGGACATAAACATTATGCATGATTGAGTTTTGCACTGACCGAGTACCCACAGGCCTATCATCAAGGCAAGACCAGCCGTATACACCGGCGAATGTGTAGATAAGCTGTATACACCGGATAATGTGTAGACAAGCCGTATACACCGGATAATGTGTATATTGTGTGGTACCTCAGAAAATAGGGTATTTGTTAGTCTCTACCCGATATATGGGGTAGAGTTATATTAAGTTATTGCATTTACATGTTGTTGGATAAATTCACGAACAAGAAAATAAGCAAGATAAACAAGAGAAATAAGCATAAGTGATCATGTGTAAGAATCGAAATTGAATTATGCTTCCGCACTCTAAATTGTTACATGTTTACATGATATGTGAATCTCAAACCATGTTTGTATTAAATCTCGTTATATTGTTAGATAGGATTTTATATATACGCTGGGTAACTTGTTACTCAGCCGATGACTGTTGTTGTTGGCAGGTTATAGTTTTGATACCGGTGCTCCAGGACATTGGGAGGTGGAAGAGTACGAGGAGGAGCAGGAAGAGGCAGCAGGTGATTACCCTGATGGAGAATGGAATTTGGATTGTTGGCCATACTCCGGACATTAGATCAGTAGTATTTTGGATTTTGAATTTTAGACTTTGTAATAAACTAATTTTGGATTTATAGTTAGTTTGAATTTATGATTGGGGATTCATAGAGGATGATTTTAAATTGATTATGATGTCTTAATATTTATTTCAGATATTGGACTTGATTAGCATTTAATTGAAGAGAAAAATTTTTCGGTCCATGTTTTTAGAATTGCCTTAAATGCTTTATGACAGGAAGTTATGGAATTAATGTTTTAAGTCACGTGCCAAGGTCTCACATTAAGTTAGGTGGGATTTTAGGGCACGATACATTATCCCTAATAGGCCTTCGAGATTATGATACTATCTAACCCATAGCCTTTGTTCATCATCCGGAGTTCCAAGACATTTGATTAAGCCATGAGAAACTATTTCTCATGTTAAAACATTTTGAAAAACTCTTTTATTAAATATAATAAATTTTATTAAAATTATATTTCAAATATATTTGATTTCAAAATCACCTACGCAGGCTTTTAGCTTAATGGATTGTCTTACCTCAGAACTTGGATAATCTCTCAATTTAATGAGCATAGATTTCTTGTTTGATATTCATCATGACTCAAATAGCTTTCTGATTATCTAACTGTCACCTTATCGTAGTCCCTCAAGTTGAGAGTACTTAGGTGCAATCAAAACAGCCAGATCACTGCTCAGTTATAAATGAACTCATCAGATCTAAGGATCATCAAATCTGTTCAATGTGAATGAGAGACCATCTATCTGATAGTATGTTTATGCAAGAAGTCTCTCATTGTATGCAATCAGTCAACGTACATTTAAGCACCCATATGGCGATGTGTAGTCTTTACTACGATAGTTTGAGATAAAAGTACACCTAAACCATTGAAAACATCTAAGCATTGTGGCAGCCATATAAGTGAAGTGCCCAGCTTCACCCATAGTTGTAACTATATAAGGTATAAGGAATCAAAAAGCTATATCTACCTGTGTCAGTCCATAACTAATCACATAGCTTTCCTACAATATATCTTAGGGACCTTGTTCGATATCTCATATCGTATAGATCATCTTATGATCTTGTTCAATTACCCATAATGAATTCACAATAGATAAAGAAGATGTCTTTATTAATCTAATCAATAAAAATCTTACAATCTCAGGGCATAATGTTCAACAACCACTGATCGGAATTGAGTGATTCTTGAGCCATTGGAAATATATTGAAACTCTCTTCAATATTCATGTTTAATACTTTTCTAGATTTTGAGTCGAAGTTAGGTCAAATGTGGGTTTTCTGATGTTTTGTCTGCTATAATTCCTGACCAGTCACCTTTAGGGCCACTTTGGATGATGAATACTGCAGAATTAAGAGTTTTACTTTGAAGGAAAGTTTTTCCCCTTTGAATGATGAGTCCAACGCAAGTTAAATCGTCAAAATCCGATAAGCGAGTCAAAAGTTATGATTGAAATACCAAAGCGGGAAAAACCACAGGCCCAGTTAGTGAATTTTGGCAACAAAATGCTACTGGGGATTCAACTTAGTCGACGAAATTCATCGGGGAACTCAATTTTGGCAACGAAATTGCCCAAAAACAGTTGAAATATGACCCAGAACTTCACTAACCGGCTTTTAATTAGATAACCGACTTTGGAATTAAGCGCACTAAGAGTTCTAGAAATTCTTACACTATAAATAGGAAAGGAAAATTGGTGCTAAGGGTTTACAAAACCCTGAGATTTTTTGTGAGAGATATTTTGAGGAGAAGAAGAGAAGAAATTGGGGATTTTGAAAGAAGTTGTTCATGTGAGATCATGTGGAGCCAAATTCTGGTGTCCGGAGTTTCCTCAAGCTCGTACCTGCTGTCTAAAGCTCGTACCTATCATCTGAAGCTTGATTCTCAACTGAGATTGCATTTTAAAAAGGGTCGGTACATTCTCTAGCTAGCTTTGTTCTTTTTAAATATGAATTGAAGGTTGATTTGTACAAATTGTTCTGTAGTATGTTAATTAAACATATTTCTTGTTCTGTTTTTACTGAAATTCAATTCCATAAGCATGCTTCCATGTTTTAAAGATTTGTAGATACATGCTTATGCACATGCATCCATTATATGCTGAGATTTTGTTAATTTATACTCATGCATGCATGGCATGGCCACAATTTCTGGAAATTACAGTTATTCACATGTTTTCCATGCTATAAAAAGGGATTTATGCAAGACAAGTCTAAGATTAGATTACTAGGCTTCAAGGATCATATCTAAGATCTTAATTCTAGGCTTCAAGGATCATAAACACTGATAATGCCAAACGTAAGGGTCGGTCAAATGATGTTGGTGACCTATTTGTGTCAATTTGGTGAAGGGTATTTACATACCCGACTTTAAGTCGTTTCAAGGCACTAACATCTGGCTCACAAGCAAGTACAAGTCAAAAACAAGCATGATTCACACGCCTAGAACAAGAACAAGACATGCATAGTTTTCACAAGATAAGTACAAGAAAAAAACCATGTTTTATACACGACAAGCATGTTTTAAAAACACGAAAGTAAGTTTAAAGTATGATAAAATAAGCATGCACATGTAATTTTAACAATGGTCTTGTATTTAAATTCATGCATGAATATGAGTGAATTGTTTTATTTCACATGCAAGCCATGACATGTATGTTATCACAATGTTAGCTATTGGTTTGTGCTCGTTGAGTGTTTCAATACTCAGCCGTACATTTGATGTCGGCAGAAGCTAGATTAGAAAGATTTGACATATGTGCTTCTGGTCCATTGGTTGAGGAAGACTATGGCAAGGAGGAATCTACTATGGAGCATCAGGTGGAGGATGGAGATTATTTTTGAGTGGAGAGAATGTTTATATTTTTGATGAGTGGGCATGTCCAGCCTTACTTCTAGTTTGGTTGTAAATAATTGTAAACAACCTCTCTTGGAATACTGTTTATGTTGTTTATGTATAAGTTTTAGCTTCCATTGTAACATGTCTTATATTATTTTACAGGATGGTTTGATTTGACAGCTCAAGTCATGAACCAAAGTATCCTAACTCCTAAGGGGTATTATGGGTTGTGACAAAAAAGCTCTCCATCAAGCTGTCGGAAAAGAGGAGAGAGTTGAAGACCTTTAACTCAATAGGTAAGATAGGACATTTGACTTAGTTAAAGGAACCCCATCGCTAAGTATGTGCATTCGATTTATTTTGATTAATTATTATATTGATTGCATGCATTTTAGATGAAAAGATCTTTTCATGGTTAGTGTCAAATCCATGAAAGTCCAACACATATCCATTGATCATTTCAGTTTCTTTTGTTTTAATCATATATGTTTGGGAGACCCCATTTCAAATTGAGTGAAAAGAAACAAATTCAATAGGCGCAAGAGGGGAACACCCATTACATATAGTGCATATCACAATCAGAAAAGGGTAAATCATGAAATATTTGAACCCTAGAGCAGGCAATTTGGGATAATGACCACAGCATATAAGCCCACTAGAAACAAGGTTATCTGCATGGAAATCACTAGAGAGAAAAACATTACAATATCGATTCTCCACATACCTTTGTTTCCCCAATACCTGTCCCCTTGTTTTGTTCCTAATTATTCTCTGTGTCCTATTTCTAGGAGACACTCCACAGAAGCAAATCAACATTGTGATCACCCCACTACTCTAATAATCTATTCTTGTATGCAATAATTATTTTGATTTAGGTGTTGTGACTTCTTTGTATTTTATAGTATTCTTCCTATATTATATTTGACTATAGTAATCCCATTTGTTATAACATAATCAGATCTGGAGAATATGGACTCTCTCTCTCTCCTCTTTCTCTCTCTTCCAACACCCACACACGCAAAGAACTCCACTTATCCATTAGTATAATATGATGTCACCAACAAGAACAAATTTTTACATACCAACCCACTATATGCCAGATTATTCCAAGAAGTTGCATCACATGAAGGCCTTGTTTGGTTAAACTTCTCTGAGAAGAGAAGAACTTCTTAGGAATTACTTCGGAGGAAACAACTCTTAAAGAAGTTTGCAAAAGGCATTCTAAAAATTAATTATGTTTGGTTTGCATATTTGAAAAATTACTCTTGTAAATTAAAAAATCAAAAGTAGTGTTTGGTTTGCACTTTTGAAAAATTACTCCTACACGCTTAATTTATTTAAGCTTAACCATAGATAAAAGAGGGTAAAAGAGATACAGTAATACAGCGGTCCCCTGCATAAGGGAATGCGCAATCCTCTAATCACTACTCCTTTGGTACAAGGGACAAAGATCTCATCCTAGCCAATTGCTATTGAACTCCGAGAGGGTTCAATCGCACCCACAGACCAACATGTGTCTCTTTTAACCTCGATTAATTAACTGTAGTTAAGATTCACTAATCCTTGGGATTCAACGATATAATCTTGGTTTTCGAAATAAAATATTTAACTCTGGTAAAGAATTTTTAACCCTTAAGGTTAATTTTTTTAATATTTTTTTCTAAAGACCAAAGTTATATTATTAAACCCTAAAGATTAGTGAATCTTAATCATAGTTAATAGAGATGAAAAGGGTGCAATTGAACCTCCCTAAGTTCAATTGCAATTGGCTTTGATAGGATGTTGGCAAGGGTGACGAGATGAAAGCAACCTGTACATGCCTTTATAAGGTGTCAGGGCAATACATGCTATTCATAAGGTGTCCATTGTGCCAGGGACAATACATGCTATTATAAACTGATATGAGAACCGTAACCTTTTATTAAAAAAAAATTGCCGTAAACATCTTTCCGTCAACTTCCCGCCAACTTTCCGCCGAAGTGGAAACATGGCTTCCCGGAAAGCAACCCACACTTGCTTTTTGGGGAAGTAAGATTTTCGACTTTCATTAACTTTGAACTTCCACGGGGAAGTCATTGATGAGTGGTTAACCAGACGTGATTTTTGACTTCTTAAAATGAAAAGTTAGTAAAAGTTAGTTGAAAAGTCTAACAAAACGCTACCAAAGAGTGACAAACATCTGTTAATGAACATTTCTCTTGGTTTCCTTACCTAAAATAATTAGATGTGATGAAATAGTATGCACAACGTCACGTGGTTTGTTCGAGAGGGGATAAAGTGTTGGGGCATTTGCATTGGATGCTGGGTGTTGGATTAGCAGTACCTTAAAATACCTGATAATTTGAAAAGCAATGGAAGTACCCCCAATGATACATTGAGATCATGGGTATGACCAAGCACACTAACTTAACCAGCATTCCCATACATTGTATTTACACTTCTCTTTTGAGAACATTAGCCCAAGGGAAAAAAATATATTTGAAAAAAACAAAGATCGTGTATAGGTGATAAAACTTTGGAGATGTCATACAAAAATCAGCATACATATCTTAATCAATTTGAGTTGCAAAGCAAAACCTGCCCCTAGTTTTCTCTTTTGATGGTTACTTCTGACTAGAACTACCTCAAGAACAGTTTAAATACAAAGTGGAGCTCTAATTCACGGTTGAAAAGCGGGGTCCCCTTTTTACCTATGGCAGTGGCAATCTTGTAATTATGGATAAGAGTGTTTTGCAAAACTGCCCGTCTTTCTTCGTAATTACAAAGAAGGGGAGCTCCCCTTTTCCCTGGGAAACAAAGTTCTACGGTTCTACCTCAAAAATAAACTCAAAAATGAAACAACAAATACAATCCAAAAATTATGAGAATGAGAACCTTCATTGGAGGTTGCAGCGGCACCACTTGAAACCCGTAACCAAACACCTATTAAAGCGATATTGTGTCACCATATATGGATACAGTAGACACCTTCCTACTTTGCCATAAACTGTTTTCCGTTTGGAGAATCCCCTTATGTGGCTTTAAGGATGTTAGTTTTCTCTACAAAAGGAATTCATCGCCACTAGACTACAACTCTGTAGATTCAAAGCTACTTGGAAATTCTTTCTTAGTTAAAGTGAGAAAGAATGAATATCAAAGCAAACATTTTGATTAAATTGAGTGCCCTATCCTCTAATAATGGGATATAATTAAGGTTACATTACTGAGATCTTACAAGTTTAAGACACTCAGTTCCTTCTTGTACTCTCATACTTTCAGTACATTAATCTGAATTTTTTGCTTAACAAGTTTAAGACACTCAATCTTATTTCGTTGGAAGAACCATCGATCATGATTGAATGTCTACAAGTTACCCTCAGCACAAAACTCCACGATTTGATCCTTAGGATTTTATTGTTGTTTAAGTAAAATTATAATAATTAAGGTTTTGGTGTTCATCTTTGACTCTTCTAGCGAGTTTGATAGTAGACAATGACCCATCTCCCATATAAACCTAAAGGATATAAACTAAAAGATTGAAACAAAATCAAATTTAAATGTAACTCAGCATCTAATCTACAATATGGCGTCATTGGAAATTAACCTAATCCATTTCCAGGGAATTTAATCCGTGTAAGTGTACAAAAAGACTCGAGAAAATCTTCTTTTTAGATATGATTTACAACTTGGGAAACAAGCATCTCTGAATGGAATGGAGGAGAAAGAAAAGGAAATGTACATGTCTAGTGGAGTGCCCACAATCAAACTTTTAAAGGGACCAGACACGTATCACACTCAGAGTAGTAGTACTCGGGCATTGCAAGACATGTTTCTGAGGTCATGTATGAATGGATAGGCTTGATACTCGGGTGCAATTTTTCTAGCCTTTTACAGCCAAATCAAAATTAGGCCGATGAGGTCAAAAAAACCCATTCGCACAACGTGTTCGGACAAGCATACTAGTGTGCATTTCATGTGTACACTTGCCAATTGAGGACAAATTTAAAGGTTCTTGCATTGGTGTCAGGTTTCTTCTACAGCTATCATTATGATCAGTAGACTGGAAATGATCTCAATAAGACAGAAGTCACAGTGAGGACTATGGTATAACTAAATTTTTGTTACCAATTACGTAAATTCTTGGAGAGGCCTTGCTTTGGAATATTAGGATGCTCCTATTCAGGGTGAGGAAACCCAGAAAATGGGGTTATTAGTTTCTTCTCTATTTGTTCTTGAGTGCATATATATTGAACAGTACTCAGATCCTTTCCGAACTCCTGGTTTTGTTGATAAGATGCATGAGGATGAAAGGACTTTGCTACTGAGACCCCATTAGGGCCGAGACCATCGAGATCATGCTCTTAGAGCATTCGATTTCAGGTGGGGCCCATTTCACATGGTAGGCCCCACCTGAAATCTCATGCTCTTAGAGCATGGTCTCGGTAGTCTCATGTGAGGATGAAAATATATATAACTGTAAAGTTTTGTACGTTTTTTAATCAGTCCGAAAACCAGAAGGGCTGGACCAATGGTGCTGGGACTTATCTTAGGTTTGACTTCTCACCCCGCCTTTGACTTCTCAGCCCGCGCGGGTTTCCCGGACTTACCTGGTGTGGCGCATTGGGTGACCCTGTAGCCCCCCCCCCCCCCCCCCCCCCCCCCAAACTACGTACGAGACGTATTTTGGTTTTGGTTTTGTTTTTTTTTTTTTTTTTGGGTAAGCAAGCATAATGGTCAGTTTTTAGCAGGTATGCTGTTAGGATGGGTTTGGATTGCGAATTATGATTTTGGGGCCAGTCATTTTACCTACTCGCCAAGTTAACATTCATGACAATTTTAGGTCAAGCAAATACATTAGACAATATATATATATATGGCGGGATTCAGATCCGAATCTCCTTGTCAGAGGCCCTAGCAGCCCTCGCCAGTTAAACTCTTACTTATTTCAGACCCGTAAACCATAAAGAACCATAAATTCTTTGTGAATATATACAAAGAGAATGGCCAGTTCACCGATTACACTCTTACGTATTTCAAACTCATAAACCATAGATTCTTTACTAATATAAACAGAATGACCGGTGAATTTTAATTTAATTTCAAACTACATTTACTTTAATAAGAAGACAATATCACTTAACAAGTTGATTGAATTTTAATTTAATTATAAACTGGCCTTTATTAAAATATTTATCTATATTTCTTCTTTATTATTAATATAAAGATAATTGTTGGTTTTAAATTGTAGCATAATTTTAAAATTATCTTTTACTAATATATAAAGACAATGATACTTAAAAAGGTTGATTGAATTTTAGTTTAATTCAATTACTACCCTTTATTAATATATCTTTCTTTATTTCCTTACTAATATAAAGAAAATTGACAGGTTCAAAAGGTAGAATGAATTTTAGCTTAATTTCAAAATTGTCATTTACTAATTTTAGCTTTATTAATATAGGGATTTAAAAAGTTGATTGAAATTTAACTTGAATCCAAAACTGCCCCTTTATTAATATATCTATCTGTTTCTTTACTTACTATTAGAAAAAGAATGCCGGGTTCAAAACGTTGAGTGAATTTTAGCTTAATTTCAAAAGTGTCCTTTAATAATTTATGTAGAGCCCCGGAACTTTTTGCCATGTATTGGGATCCGTGCCAAGGCATTTTGCCTTTGTAATCCTCCTATTTCTATGAAATGAGAAAATTTAAAGAACTCTAAGTGTTAAGAAGTAGTATTCCTAAGTCGGATATATCGAAAACCCGAGTTACGAAAACCCATTTACGGATCAGTCGACTTTAGGGGTAATTTGGTCAATAAATAAAGGAGAAATTGGAAATTCTAAAATGTCAGGAATGTTCCCCTTCGAAAGACGAATTCAATGCAAGTTGAATCGTCAAAATCGGGCAACCGAGTCAAAAGTTATGGTCAAATTACCAAAGTAGGGGAAAATGGAAGAAAACAACAAAATCTGAAGGGTGCGATCGATCGCAAGTCAGGTGCGATCGATCGCATGCCGGCGAATTGGGTTCAAACTCTCGGGGTCATATGCGATAGATGGATTCCCCAGGCGCGATAGATCGCAAGGTTCTGCGATCGATCGCAAGAATGTTCAATCGATCGCATACAGGGGGAAATCAGACCAATATGTTCGGGTTCATGTGCAATAGATCGCATCCAGGTGTGATCGATCGCCAGTCGCATGTGGTAACTGATGCCGGATTTGAGGGTCTTAAACCCTTGTGTTTTGAGGGATTTTCATTTTAGGGCTTTTCTAACCTAATGGAGAGAAAGAGGGAAGAAATGGGAAGAGAGGATTTTGGGGAAATCCTTCAAAGAAGGCTTGGATTGGAGATCAAAAGGGGGTTCAAGCTTGGAGATTTCAAGCAAGGGGCCTTCCCCAAAGCAACTAGAGTTCTTTCAAACCAAGTGGGAGTTCTTCCTCAAGTTGGAAATCCACATCAAGGGTGTTCTTCAACCCAAATCAAGGTCGGTACCCTATACTACCCTTCTAGTTCATACTCTCCTTATTTTATGATTTCTTTCCCTAAATTTCTAAGCAAGAAAAGGTGTTGGGATGAATGGATGGTAGTGTGGATGTGAATGGGCGATTGGATGCCGTGTGTTTGTTAAAATGAATGAAATGGGGAGGGCATTGTACCAATAATGAATATACATGTGTGTTGTCAGCATTAACCCACCTAGAAATCCAAGATTTAGGTATTAAGCATAATACACATACCAAGTGTTTGATGAAATGCCACAATGAAGAGAATGATGAATTGTTCTTAGAAAATGCTTGTGTGAGCCTCCTAAATTCCTAGAATGGTATGCTGATAGATTAAATGCTCGTTTAATTGATGTGTTGATTTTCAAATGCAAATACTTTATATGCCTTTGTCATTCTTATTGTACACGAAACCACGAGCACGGCATGTAGTCCACGAGTAGGGTTTCACGCATTAAACACCGTGTTTTGTTTTCAAGGTTTTATTCCCGATTTACGAACACCACGACAAGGCCAAACGCAAGGGTTGGTAATAGAGGTAGGGCATATCTTAAGATATGTTTTGCCTCACTTTTGACACGAACAAGAAACCGCCACGCAAGACCCCATGCATGCATGTTTCATTCAATGCATTCGTTAAAAAGGGGTCTCCCCTCCCTCACAAGTTTCTTCTCATTTAGGAAGAGCGGCCTCCCCTCCCTCACAAGTAGCATGAACATGTTTATTTTCCAAGCAAGCAAGCATGCATGACAAGCATGACACGCATGATACAAGCATGACACGATACGACACGACAAGACAAAATACATGACAAGACCCGTTTTGAACAAGAAAAGAGTATTTCAAGCCGAGTTAAGCACATGACGTTTTCAAGAGATTTCCGACTTGATGTGATGCAAGCATGAATTATATACTGTTTGTTTTCCTGTTATAATATAAATTGCTTCCTACCTTATATTGTTATTGTTATGCTATGGCTGTTGGTTAGTGTTTGGTACCCGCTGAGTATTTCATGCTCAACCGTATGTCTTATGTCGGCAGGTGATAGCGGAGCAGCTGCTCCTTTTGATATCTATGCCCCGAGCCCTTGGGTGGAGGAGGAGTTTGTCGAAGAACCTGTGGAGGAACCTCCAGTAGACGGTCACTATTAGGTGGTAGATTTTAAGTGAGAGACTGTGGGTGAGCTTGAGAGTTATATCCATGAATTTTGACGGGCATGTCCGCACTTTCTTTTGTAATGTCATTTTGGACAAACTTGGATCATGTACATATACATAGAGGTTTTGTAGACTTCCGCTATGCCATGTAGTAAATGCTTCCGCTATTTTGTCCTCTATGGTATATGCTCTATGTATTTTACAGGTTATTTTGGTCAAGCGAGTCATGCAAGTTATGATTAGTAGTCCAAGATTCACTCTAACTCCTACGGTGGGTTTTGGATCGCGACAATTTTAATTTTATTAATATAAGAGATTTAAAAAACTTAATTCTAAAATTGTCCTTTACTAATATATAAAGCAATGTTTTCAAAATGGGAGCAGTTGTTGAATTGACTGGGTGACTGATTCTCGATTCGACTGGTTCAGTTGGATCATGTCCTTTTTATTAAAATATATATTTTTCTTTTATTTCGCCAGTTCTTTTGTTTTTTCTAGTTATATCACTAGTTCTCAGGTTGAACTGGTCAATTCTTCCCCTTCCCGATTATAAGACTTATTTGAATATAGTCCGGTTATAGTGGTTTTAGGGACCGATTGACTGATCAATTCAATTCATGGTTCAACCGAATAGTTCTGTCGAACCTGGAACTCATTTACCTAATTGATGAATAGTGTCTATGAATAATGTCGGTGAATAGTGATTTTTTGGCAAAAAAGGGTCTTCGATATATTTAGGGTTTGATAAATGAATGAATTTAAAATCAAATCATAGTGTTGTGTGAGTGTTAAAGTCAAGGAAAAATAGTGAAAACACTCTAAGGGAGTTAAGGGAGGAGTGGAAATACTCTATGAGTGAAAAAATGAGAAAAACAAAGGAAATGGCCAAATCCGCAGGTGGCCGGTCGACCGCCCCTCATGGCCGGTCGACTGACTGTCTCGATCAACTGCCCTTTAGTGATTTGGGTTATTTCCCATTTTCCGCAAATTTTAATTAGAGATCAGGGTTTTTAATCCCCTTTGGGCTATAAATACAGGCCAATTTCATGGGGTAGGGTTTCACAAACCCTCTAAGACACATTAGGTAGATTTTAGAAAGAAAGAAAAGAGAGAAGACTAAAGTTTCAAAAAGGGGTTCTTGTGAGATCAAGATTGGAGCTTGGTTTCCATTCTCAAGCTTGGATTTCTCTTCCAAGGTTTTTCTCAAGTGTTGGATCTCGGGGATTCAACCTTTTTCTTTCTCAAGCTCTAAAGTGAAGGATTTCAATCCTTGCAAGGTAGATACCTTCTACCACCTAGCTTTGTTATGATACAAATATTGAATATATAGGGTTTTATACATGATTTGGAGTAGAAATGGTATATGCACCCTAATAGTTAATGTAGTTTTGATTAAAGGTTTAATATGGATGACATGCTATTCATTTCATTTTGTTCATATTTAAAGCTTAATATGTAAAATAACTGAGTATACACTCATTTCAGAAAACAAACGAGGGATCAACCCTGCACCAATACCCCACCTTGAACCAAAGCAAATTCTCAACTAATCAATGATGCAAAGATATGAATTGAGCAATTTATGGGCATGCATTCCTCAATGCCCTTGATCCAAAATTCCTCTCAATAGAGTTTGCCTCTCTCCAAACAATATGAAGTTAAAAACCGTAGATCCAAAACAGTACTGAGGCAAAAGGCATGTCTTGAGTTGTTTCTGACCTGACTAGCCAGATCTATGCCTGCATACGTACAGACAAAAAAACCCCTGTTTCTTATAAACTCCATGCACTTACCATCTGAACCATAGCTCACCCAAATGATTCTCATAAATCACAAATAGATAACAAGGTAGTCTCAAAACTTGAGGCAAACACTTGGATAAGTAGAATAAAACACATTTTCCTAATAAAGTAACAAACAAACAATGCATTCTTACATGTAACTGTGTGAGCAAATACAAGATAAACTCCCTTTGGAGAAAAAAAAAATATAACATAAAAAATGGATGGAAAACCACAGCTCCACTGCGTTAACAGCCCCCAGGTGCTTCAAAAGTCATGAAACTCTCACTGGATCCTTTTAAAAACAGGGAGGAAAAAAAAAGAAACATAAATGTGAAGGATCCTCTTTAGATGCCAAAATGAGCGAAATACAAGACATCTTTCCCATTGATATCCTGGAATCACTACCAGTAAAAAAAAAAATCTCCTGTGCATGGAAGTATGCTCTTATTCAGCTGTTCCTTCTTATGAAAACAATTTTTGGACTAGGAAGAAGCTGGAGAACGCAGTTATTCATTGTTGGCATTGGGTCTTTCACAGAGCCAGGCTGAAGTCTTATCTGCAAATTTGGATTCAAACTAAAAGAAGTTAGATTCAAAGTTTCTCTTACAAGGCAGCAGTTAAATCTGATTTTCTTTGTTTTATTATCCATGATACACCAGTTTTATCCTGCACAAAGTATACTCAATCGGGGAAATAGACACAAAACATAAGTCACAAAAAACTGCGTTTTAAAAAACACCAGTTTTATCCTGCACAAAGTATACTCAATCGGGGAAATAGACACAAAACATAGTCACAAAAAACTGCGTTTTAAAAAAAAAACCCCCATTTAAAACGCCCTGCCGTAGAAAACGGCGTTTAAAACCCGTGTTTTGAATAAAACACGTATTATAGTTTTAAACCCATTTAAAACGAATAATACGAAAAAAAAACAGATAATCTTGAAATTTTTTGGGAATGAAGATTATGTAGATATTAATGACTTTGATGCGCTTTTGAGCAATTAATGAATATAAATGAGTGGTTTTATTAATATACGTATTTTAGTCTTGTTTTTAATCTTGATAATTGATGTTTTAATGAAATTTAATGCCTTGATGGAATGAATTTGATGTTAAAATAATGTTATGAATTTATTATTGTTGCTTATAGTTACTCTTTTTGTATATTATCTCATCAAATTGTTAGATATATTAATTAGCATCGTTTCTAATTTTTATAATTATAAATTTTTTCTCCATTTTTTTTCCGAATTTTTCAATTTTTTCCGTACTTGACCCTTGCCGAATTATTCCCGAACCCCGACTTTGTGACTATGACACAAAGAGACAACTACTTATCCAAGGAAAAAAAATTATCAGACAACAATAACTTTAGTTCAGCTTGAGAAATCTAAAAATACCAAAGTCTTTCAATGTAGGAGAAGTCAGCAATTATATTGTTGAAATAACCTCTAATATTACCCAAGAAAGAGCTCTTGCTGCTGGCTTCCATAAAAAGCAGGTTTCTCCATAATGTGCAAACCAAGCAAACAATAGAACCTCTAATTGGGGCTGTTTGTTGCTAGAAGGAACCAAGAAGATTAGAAGTGATTTTCACTAAATAAAAGCATCTTTATTCATTTAGAAATCCTCAAAATGATTAACCAATTAACACATAACCCCCATATCTTAACCTTAAACACATTAGGAATTGCTGAAAGAATTTCAATCATCATCATCGTCGTCGTCAACATCATCATCATCCGTATCTTATCCCCGAATATTTGGGACAAATCATGTTCCCCCAAAAGCCAAAACTTTGGTAAAAGCATGTTATCAAATCTTTTCTTCACTATCTCCACCCACGTCATTTTTTCCCCCAAGAACCTTAACTATCATGACCCGACTTAAACTTAACATTTCACTAATGAAATTTTAATTGTAAATCCGACCGTGAGATCCTCTTTTCTCATAATTTGCATGAGCGTATAATATCTAGGGATTTTAAACTTTTTAAACCCTTCTTTTCTTTCCATTCGCAATAGCCATCATGTCATGTCCATAAGAAACTTAAGTTTTACATAACCTAATTTAATTACATCAAATGGAAATAACAAAACATAAAAAGCATAATTAAAACGACTTTGTCCTTCGAACATCACTTCAACCGTTTCTTCACTGTTCATCTGGTGACGTAAAATGTCAATGAGCTATGAAGCCCAATAAGAATATCAACAACATTATGCTAGACAATAAATTAGAAGAAGCATAATATAACATTTAATAATAATTTTTCATCAGAATATATTATTAAAACTTTTTCAATACTCTTTTTGTCATTTTTTTTAAACATCTTTTACTTGGATCCAGTTTATCTTAATCTTGTCTTCCAAGATAATTGTCAATAAGTACACCTCTTTAGACTCAATCCCTCATTGAGTTTTCATTGACTCATCCTGAGTTTTTGTTTGCAGAATGGCCTTCCAATTCTACACTATTATCTTAAGACATTTTAAAACAAACATTATTTTATCTTTCCCTTATCTTTTCATTCTTATCTTATTTCTAACTCTCTAGATAATTGCCGATAGGTATACCTCTTTAGGCTCAATCTCTCATTAAGTTTTCATTGATCCATCCTGAGTTCTTGTTGGCCGAACGGCCTTCCTATTCCACACTATTATCTTGAGGTCTATTTAAGATAAGCATTATTTTATCTTTTCTTTATCTTTTTATTCTTATATTATTCCAACCTCTCTAGATAATCGCTGATAGGTACGCCTTTTTAAGCTCAATCTCTCATTGAGTTTTCATTGACACATCCTGAGTTCTTGTTTGCCGAACGGTCTTCCTATTCCACACTATTATGTTGAGACCTTCTTAAGATAGTGTATTTATCTTTTCCTTTTCTTCTCATTAAGACATTATAAGATAATTTCTTTTTATCTTTTCTCTAGTATACAAATCATATCATTATGATTATACAATTTCTATTCCAATTATCTTTATTAGACTCTCGTAACTATAATTTTATAATTTAGAATAACATTTTCCTTAATTTAATTTCATCAATTTCCTAATCATAGATTTAGAATGAAATATACCCATGAAATATAGCACATTACCACAGTATCATCACACTATTTTTAGCACATTAATATAGTATCATCTTACTATTTTTCAATATTTTAACATAGTATCATCTTACTATTTTTCAGCATATTAACATAGTTTTATCATACTATTTTTCAACATATTAACATAGAATTATCATACTATTTTTCAAAATTTTAACATAGTAATATCATACTATTTCTCAAAATGAAGTAGAATATACATTATCGTACTTACTTATAACCTTCATTCTAACTTGCCGTTTAAAATAATATCACCGAATATTACTCACATTTTTTCAGAGTCCAAAATCAGATCGACCGGCACCATTTTCTTCTTTCTTTTTTTCTTTCTTTCTTCTTTCTTCCTTTCTCTTTGTTCTTTCTTTTTCCTTTCTTTCCTTCTTTCTTTTTCCTTTCTTTCTTTTTCTTTTCTTTCCTCTCTCTTTCATTTCTTTCTCTCTAATATTTCATGGCTTTGCACCAAATGGAATGAGCATCAAGGGTTGGGAGTGGGGTCCTTTATATAGGCAAGAGACTTGGTCTCTAATAAATGTTGGTTCATTCCTTTATTAGTTAATGATTCATGCACTCTATAAATTCCATGAATCATTTAAATTGGGTTTAATACCCTTGATTAAGTCCATCATATCTAAGATACATGAATCCTTTAAATATGTACGCATTTAACAATAGTTCACTTTCTAACCCATGGTTAATTATCCTTAATACATGTATCTCCTTAATTCGATATTTAATTAACCAAGGTAGACATTTTTTTTAACTCATGGCCTAACCATGGTTGGAGTGTGGTATCTCATTCCATGAATCTTTTTAGTTTGTATTAACTCTATTCGTGAACTCATCATAATGAGGTTTATGATCCATCCCCTTTGTCTAACCTTTCTTTGCTTGAGTTCATACCCTAGGGTTACCTCAAAGTGGGTGTGGCCATTACTCATGTTATAGAGTTTGGGACTATCCTCTTTATCCTTTGGTTTATGAATACCAAAGTGCTAGGTGGCACTTGATACCCAAGATGTAATCTTGTACGTCCATTCATAGATGATGATGTGTGGTGATCTTGCCACATGTCATCATGATTAGCTTCTTACTTAAGTGCTTGACTAAAGGTTTAGTACACAAGTAGGTACACTTTTTCCAATGTATAAGGGTCATGACCCTATTAAACATGTTCATGCACTTAGTGTGAACAAAAAGGGCGTGAGCTTTATCCTTGGTAGGAGATTTGGGTTCTTCTCCCTTATCTCAAATTAGTTCCTTTGTTTCATGAACTTACTTAATGATGGTGCCATGTAGCACTTTGCCCCTAATGTGTTAATCTTGATCGCCCATCATTCCATATGATTCTTTGGATCCCATGATTAACTCTTTTAATTAATCTTGTAAGTTCATGATTAAACAAATCAATAACTTCTCCCTAATACTTGGACATCCCCCTTTAGGATGTTGCCATGTGGCACTTTGCCACATGCTATAATCCTAGCTAATGACTCATTTTTAATATATACATGCATTAATATAAGGTTTAATACATAGTATATATCAATATACTTTAAGCAATTAAATCATATGCATAAGTAATAATATGAATTTCCCAATATTAAATCAAATATTTTTATTTCTAAAAATATTCGGGTCGTCACATTCTCCCCTTCTTATGCGAATTTTGTCCTCAAAATTAAATTCATACATGATCACTCAAGCAATTGAGGGTACTTCTCCTTAATCTCAGTTTCGTGCTCCCAAGTCGCCTCTTCTTGACCATGATATTGCTACAAAACTTTTACTAATGGAATTGTCTGGTTCCACAACACTTACTTCTTATGATCAAGAAATTTAATGAATATTTTCTTCATATCATTCCACCAATAATTTGACTTTAAATTATGGTATATCTTTGTACTCTCTGGATGTACATCGAATCGAGACTTATGAGCTTCGTCTAATAATTGATTTTCAACTCCGTATCTCTTGACACACATATTCGATTTCAAATAATTTAAAATCCCATCAGACAAAACTTTGGATTCATTAGATTGACTTTCCTGGATTTTATCTTTAAGTGTCATTAATTCAGTGTCTCGAGCTTGTGTTTCCTTAATTTTCCGTATTAATTCAGACTGAACTTGAATATTAACCAACACTGACTTTGATCTTTTTCCTCAACATTCAAATCCCAAATCTAAAATTCTTTAATCACTTTTCACATCCTCATTCTAATACCACTGATCCAACTGTTTTCCACCTCAATGCATCAGCAACGATATTTTCTTTAACAATAGATACTAGATTATACAATAGTAGTCTTTCAAAAACTCCATCTATTTTCCTTGTCGCATATTGAGTTCTTTTTTAGAAAATAAATACCTCCAACTTTTGTGGTCGGTGAATACTACCAACTTTTCTCCAAATAATTAATGTCTCCAATTTGCTAACAACTCAAGATCGTGAGTGGGGTAGTTATGCTTGTGAGTCTTCACCTTCCTAGATGCATAAGCCATCATTTTTCCATTTTGCATCAAAACACTACCCAATCCTTTCTGAGACACATCATAATAATATCCCGTTCCCGAGGGGATTGTTTAAAATTAAGTTGTGGTCAATTAACTCTTTCATTCATGAAAAAATTTTCCCTTAATGGTGACCACTCAACTTTGACATTTTTCTTTGTTAATTTAGTTACTGGGGCAGCTAACCTTCAAAATTCATCAACAAATCTCCTGTAATAACTGGCTAGGCCTAGAAAACTTCAGATCTCCGTGACATTAGTCGGTCTTTCACACTCCGATATTGTCTTAATCTTGGATGAATCCACTAAAATTCCATCACTGGATAATGTGACCTAAGAAATATACATTTTACAGCCAAAATTTGCACTTCAAGAATTTAGCGAATAATTGATTATCCTTCAAGGTCTAGAGTGTAATCTTAAGGTATTTTCAATATAGGGCTTGTTCCAGGAATAATGTCTATCGAAAAATCAATCTCCCGAATTGGAGCAAGTCCTGGTAATTCCTCAAAAAATACATCTAAAAAAAATCATTGACTACAGAGGTGTTATAGATCATAAAATATTTTTCCTTATCAATTCCTCGCATGACAAACTCAAAGATACCTAGAATCTTAAAGGTTAATGTCCTAGCCTTACAATCAACTTACTACATAGTGTTCCGAAATCCAATCCATCCATAGTATGAGATTAAAATCTTTCATATCTAACACTAGGAGATCAACAGTCATTTGCACACTATCGATGTGTATAGGACACTAATCGTAGAAGGTTTTAGTGCACAAAATCTTTCCAGATGGTGTGGTAATCGTCATCATGTGCTCTAATGTGTCAGGCATAATTCTAATATTCTTAGCGAAATTGGAAGACACAAAAGAATGTGTAGAGCTAGTGTTTATTAATGCTATAGCAGGAATTTGAAAAAGAAGCATCTTACCTTCAATAATGTCCTCACATTCTTTGGCTTCTTCCTGTGTAACAGCGAAGACACGGCCTTTGCTTCCACCCATCAATTGTTTTGGTAACTCTGGACAATTCATCTTGATATGTCCCAACTTGACACACTGATAACACGTTCTAGAAATCGCTCGACAATTTTCCGATTTGTGACCTATCTTACCACAATGACCACAAGTTGGTACTGCCTTCTCAGTATCATTTCCTTGCTTGTTCTCTTCAAATTTTTTTTTCTTGTTCCAGTCTCCCGATGATTTATTATCCCAAGCCTTTCCGACTAGTTTCTTTCCTTTATCAAAACTAGGCTTTTGAAATTTCGCATGAACTCTTTCAATCTTCAAAGCCCAGTATAGAATATTTGTAAATGATGTAAATCGTTGAACTGCTAACTTCCCTCGGATTGCAGTCTTCAATCCTTCCTCAAACTTATCAATCCTCCATTGATCATCTTCTACCAATCGTGGTGCAAACCTCGAAAGTTCATTAAACTTTTGATCATACTCACTAACAGTCAAACTTCCTTGTGTGAGTTGAAGAAATTCAATTTCTTTTCTCTTCTTTATATCAAATGAAAAATACTTTTCATAAAATAATTCAATAAATCTTACCCATGGGATAGACCTAAGGTTTGTTGGGATGGTTCTCTTAACTGTTATCCACCAATGTTCAGCTTCTTCTAACATGAACACGGCTAACTCGGTCTTGTTTTCCTCAACACATGCCATTGCCCTAAAAATCTTTTCAATACCTCGAATCCATTTTCTACCATTAATGGGTCGGTAGACCTAGAAAATGTTAGCGGCCTCAATCTCTTAAATTGCTCTACTCGGTTTCCATTTCTTTGGTTCAGGGGCGGTACAACAAGAGCATTATTCAGGTTTTGTTGTTGTTGTATTAGGTTTGCTAAGGCTATTATGACTTCAAAGGCTCCAGCTAGGGTATCGTTATTGGGGGCTCTCCTAAGTGGCATGTTTTCCTATCTAAAACAATAGTATAATAACTTGAAAATACAAACAATAAGGCAAACAATTCAGCAAATTCATAATATATAATTTAGATAATACATTTATTGAAAGATAAACTTCAAACTTATATCAATAATTCATAACCTAAATATATAAGGCTCTAAATGGCGTTCCTAGATCCCAAACTAAAAGCCTCAGAGTTATCTCCTAACCTCTCTTCCCATAAATCTTCATCTCCTGGAGACTTACTTGTTACCTCATCTTCTGAGAAGTAATCGTTTGAATCCACTTTTCAATCACTAAATGATCAATAAATCCTAAAAATGATGCATACTTTAATCTCTTCCATTTACATCATTTTGAAGTCATCAAAATATTTTAAGATATTATCAATCACAATCATATCCTAAAGATATAACTATTTATGTCCAACTCTAAACGATCATATCAAAATTATCCACAAAACTTTCCTCAAATTCTTCTTCAAAATTATGAAGATTACTCATTATTTATTTCTTGTAGTTTGCATCTATAATATAATCCAATCATTCAATGATCTAGTCTGCATAATCATCTCGACTAGTCATTCTAGGATCTAGTTTGCATAATCATCTCGACTATTCATATCATCTAAACAAAGCAAATTTGCCCTAGTTTATACAATGTATCTATGTATATAACTAGATTTTTGTTTTTGTATATCTATGTATAAAACAAAGTTTTATACCCAAGGACATGTTATGATGGGAATTGCTCCGCTCTGATACCACCTGTCACAACACAACTTAAACTTAACATTTCACTAATGAAATTTAAGTGTAAATCCGACCATGAGATCCTCTTTTCTCATAATTTGCGGAAGCGTACAATATCAAGGGATTTTAAACTTTTAAAACCCTTCTTTTATTTCCATTCGCAATAGCCATCATGTCATGTCTATAAGAAACTTAAGGTTTACATAACCAAATTTAATTACATCAAATGGAAATAACAAATCATAAAAAGCATAATTAAAGCAACTTCGTCCTTCTTCGAACATTACTTCAATCGTTCAGTCACTGTTCATCTGGTGACATAAAATATCAATGAGCTATGAAGCCCAATAAGAATATTCAACAACATTATGCTTGACGATAAATTAGAATAAGCATAATATAGCATTTCATAATAATTTTTCATCAGAATATATTATTAAAACTTTTTCAATATTCTTTTCAACATTTCTTTTAAACATCTTTTACATGAATCCAGTTTATCTTAATCTTGTCTTCCAAGATAATTGCCGATAGGTACACCTCTTTCCTCATTGAGTTTTCATTGACCCATCCTGAGTTTTTGTTTGCCGAACAGTCTTCCTATTCCACACTATTATCTTGAGACCTTCTAAGATAAACATTATTTTATCTTTCCATTATCTTTTCATTCTTATCTTATTCCTACCTCTCTAGATAATCGCTGATAGGTACACCTCTTTAGGCTCAATCCCTCATTGAGTTTTCATTGACCCATCATGAGTTCTTGTTTACCGAACGGCCTTCCTATTCCATACTATTATCTTGAGGTCTTTTTAAAATAAGCATTATTTTATCTTTTCATTCTTATCTTATTCCTACCTCTCTAGATAATCGCCGATAGGTATACCTCTTTAGGCTCAATCCCTCATTGAATTTTCATTGACCCATCCCGAGTTCTTGTTTGCCGAACGGTCTTCCTATTCCAACACTATTATCTTGAGGCCTTTTTAAGATACGTGTATTTATCTTTTCTTTTTCTTCTTATTAAGACATTATAAGATAATTTCTTTTTATCTTTTCTCTAGTATACAAATCATATCATTATGATTATACAATTTATATTCCAATTACCTTTATTAGAGCTATCTCATAACTATAATTTTATAAATTAAAGTAACATTTTTCTTACTTTAATTTCATCCATTTCCTAATCCTAGAATTAAAATGAAATATACCAATGAAATATAGCACATTATTATAGTATCATCACACTATTTTTAGCACATTAATATTGTACCATCTTACTATTTTTCAGTATTTTAACATAGTATCATCTTACTATTTTTCAGCATATTAACATAGTATTATCATACTATTTTTCAATATATTAACATAGTATTATCATACTATTTTTTTCAGCATATTAACATAGTATTATCATACTATTTTCCAGAATTTTAACATAGTAATATCATACTATTTCTCAGACAGGAATAGAATATACATTATCGTACTTACTCATAACCTTCATTCTAACTTGCCGTTTAGAATAATATCACCGAATATTACGTACACTTTTTCAGAGTCCGAAGTCGGATCGACCAGCACCTTTTTCTTCTTTCTTTCTTCTTCTTTCTTTCTTTCTTCTTTCTTCCTTTCTCTCTTTGTTCTTTCTTTTTCCTTTCTTTCTTCTTTCTTTCTTTCCTTCTTTCTTTTTCCTTTCTTTCTTTTTCCTTTCTTCCTCTTTCTCTTTCTTTTCTTTCTTTCTAATATTTCATGGCTTTGCACCAAATGGAATGAGGATCAAGGGTTGGGCGTGCGGTCCTTTATATAGGCAAGAGACTTGGTCTCTAATAAGTTTTGGCTCATTCCTTTATTAGTTAATGATTCATGCACTTCATAAATTCCATGAATCATTTAAATTGGGTTTAATACCCTTGATTAAGTTCATCATATCTAAGATACATGAATCCTTTAACTATGTACGCATTTAACCATAGTTCTCTTTCTAACCCATGGTTAATTATCCTTAATACATGTATCTCTTTAATTCGATATTTAATTAACCAAGGTAGACATTTTTTTTTAACTCATGACCTAACCATGGTTGGAGTGTGGTATCTCCTCATTCCATGAATCTTTTTAGTTTGTGTTAACTCTATTCGTGAACTCATCATAATGAGGTTTATGATCCATCCCTTTTGTCTAACCTTTATTTACTTGAGTTCATACCCTAGGGTTACCTCAAAGTGGGCGTGGCCATTTTGAATACCAAAGTGCTAGGTGACACTTGATACCCAAGATGAAATCTTGTACGTCCATTCATAGATGATGATGTGTGGTGATCTTGCCACATGTCATCATGATTAGCTTCTTAATTACATAAGTGTTTGACTAAAGGTTTAGTACACAAGTAGGTACACTTTTTCCAATGTCTAAGGGTCAAGACCCTATTAAACATGTTCATGCACTTAGTGTGAACAAAAAGGGCGTGAGCTTTATCCTTGGTAGGAGATTTGGGTTCTTCTCCCTTATCTCAAATTAGTTCATTTGTTTCATGAACTTACTTAATGATGGTGCCATGTGGCACTTTGCCCCTAATGAGTTAATCTTGATCGCCCATCATTCCATATGATTCTTTGGATCCCATGATTAACTCTTCTAGTTAATCTTGTAAGTTCATGATTAAACAAATCAATAACGTCTCCCTAATACTTGGACATCCCCCTTTAGGGTGTTGCCATGTAGCACTTTGCCACATGCTATAATCCTAGCTAATGACTTATTTTTAATATATACTCATTTTTAATATAAGGTTTAATACATAGTAATAGCCATATACTTTAAGCAATTATTAAATCATATGCATAAGTAATAATATGAATTTTCCTATATTAAATCAAATATTAATATTTAATATTTTTATTTCTAAAAATATTCGGGTCGTCACACTAACACTAATTCACTCCACTAATTCCATTGTTGGTCTTCGTTAAAGTGTTAAACGTATCCAAACCATCAAAGTCAACTCTGCTTTATTTCAATTATCTACTCTCAAATTCTTTTGAATGCGCTCAATTCTAACCTTATCTTTCAATGTCTCTTTCTTTGTTCCTAATCTTCGACTCATCCATCTTAACAGTTAACATCTTCATGTCAGCTATGCTGATTTGTAAGACAAGCACATTATTATAGTGATTGATAACAAAATAACAACCTAATATCTTAGGTAATGACAGGAAAAAAAATTTTATAAACAAGGACACAAACCTCATAATGTTCGAGCAGAGATGCAAATACTGTTGCAATTCCAAGGATTGCAATTTTTTGGCCAACACAAGCTCGTGTACCAGAACCAAAAGGAAGAAATGCTGCATTTGCATTTGGGTCACTAAAAACAAATGGGCTGGATACTGGATCCACAAGTTCATCTGCAGCACCTGAGAATGGAAAGTAACGATATAGATAATAGACAGAACATGTTCTCCTTGAACTCACATCATAGCACTCAAAACATTTTCAAACTACCTAACATGTACAATGTCTTAAAGTTATTGGCATAGCCAATAGGCCAAATCAATGTCTATAAGAACATAAGAGCGTGAGAATAAATTTATATGATCCTATGAGCATTCCAGTGTATTTAAAAGATGGGGATCTAGGGAGCGATGACAATTCAGGCAAGCGAACTGAGTGTGTGTGCGTGTAAAGACAGGGATTTGGGGAGCAATGACAATGCAGGCAAGCAAATTGTGTGTGTGTGTGTGTGTGTGTGTGAGGACAGGGATCTGGGGAGCAATGACAATTGAGGCAAGCAAAACATGTGCGTGTGTGTATGTGTGAATAGATAGGCCAACTTACAAGTCAGGAAAATGTTGTAGCATTTCCAAAATATCAAATGTTTGTTAGATTTACAAAAGCATTTTTAGCTAATGATATGGAAGAGTATAAGAACTAAGAAGTGCACATCTAATAAAACACCAAATGAATCTATTTTAGAAGTAGTGCACCTAGAACGAAACTCACCGACTAATACTTTGGTCATGACTCAACGAAGTCAAGTTCAACTTAAACCAAGTCAAGCATATAAGGCCAAGAAGATCAGTTACTTAAGTAAAAAGTGAGTCTAATAGATTTTCTTGCAGATGAGAACTGCAAACCCCTAAACCAGTAAGGGAAGAAAAAAAAATAGGAATGATAGAGACACCACTTTCATGAACTCTTAAATCCATAATATATCTCATTAAGTAGTAAGACAGGACTCCAGTGTTTTAAAATGCGAAGGCGTGGGGTGTGACATTGGGACGGATTAAAGAAAATTAGAGGTAATAGTGTAATACACACACACATCATTCTACTAATAAAAGTACAAGGAGTATGCAAAACTTTACTTGGACATAAATACCCTTTAACTTAATTTATTTAATACATAACTTATAATATAACCAAACTTTAATTAAGTCACTATTTAACACTTTAATTAAGTCACTATTTAATATTATGTGAGACCGATTATTTAAAGAGAGTTGGTTTAGGACTCTACCATATTAGGGAAGAATCCTAAAGGAGAGTTGGTTTAGGACTCTTACCATATCTTAGTGAAGAATTCTATTTCTAAAGAAAGAATCTCTCAGAAAGGAAAGTTGGTTTAGGACTCAACCATATTTTAGGGAAGACAACCATGAATAATATCTTCCTATAATCTCCACACCCCGATTGATCGACCCTTATGAGAAGGACCGTAGAAATTCCGGATTGGCACCCGGGGAGCAACAAGAAAAGAAAACAACCATGAATTCTCATTGTTACAACACCTATGTGTATATGGAGTTTTTCTGTTTTGATGTTTAAGGTAAGATTATCAACTTCTACTAAACTAGGGATAGTTGAAAAGAGAAGGGAGGTTAAGTAAGAATAGGATGGGTTTTTTTTCGTTTTGTTATGGAGATTCTTGGGACTTGCAAAAGTTTGTTTTTATACCATTCTCTTGAAGTTACATACATATTGGTCAATTGTCGATGCAGAAGGAGGTCAGGTTTTTGTGTTTCAAATTGGCTAATAGTTATCCTTTTGTTTAGTCTTATCCCTTTAATATTTTGGAAACTAAGTATTAATATTTGATTCGAACACAGGGTGAAGTGGTAGATTACAGAGGCGTCCTGCATCGTGATGGATTTGTTCCTGGATCAGTTGAAGGTAATTTTTGGCATCATGAATTTGATATTCTATTTGATTTTATTTCACTTATTCTATCGGCGTGTGCTTGTTTATGAGTATTGTCCAATACCTTCAAACCTAATTAATCATATATCTCTTTCCCTCCTTAGTAACAATGGTAATGAAAACGGAAAAAACTATGATAAAAAACTACAAAGAAATCTCTATTTAGTTATTTTCATGGAAAATGACTCTCTATTAGTAGAGAGTTATACTAATCTAAGGTGGGACCTATAATCTAAGGTGGGACCTATAAGACCCACTATTCCGTACTAAATTTCTATTTTGCTATTTTTATGGATAAGGACTCTCTATTTATGTTTTGATATATTTTGAAGTCAAAAGCACCAATATTCTAACCATAGAAAAAAATTATAATGTCAAATATTTAATACTAATATTATTATTTTTTTATTAGTAAAAGATTATTACTCATGATTCCTTTCTTTTAATACATTTATAAGTGGGACCAGTAAATAATCTTTTCTAATATTAAATTTAAATTATTATAAGAAACATTAAATTTAATTACTCAATTATATTTATATAAAATATAATATTATATTAAAAAATTATTTATATAAGAGAGTAATGTGACGTCAAATGAAAATATATTAAAAATTATATATATTTTTAAATTATATTTTAATAATAAAAACATTATACGTGCAAGGCACGTGCACTTTTACTAGTATATATATATATCTATATGCATGTGTGTATACTATGCATACTGATATGTAATACTATATAAGAAACTATAATTTAGATTTACTTTTTTGTTCATATATATATTAAAAGATGGATAATGTTAAATCATGTGATTGATTTTTGATTCCAACAAACAATTACAAAGTAGTCACTGACTACATATGTTAGACAATGGCTCCAAATCTTTGTAATGTCCGCTATGAAAATTAGAGTGAAATATATTCAACAAAGTTTCAAAAAGCCTAAATATGTTAGACATAAGAAATTAAGTATTAATTTAGACTAACAACAAAATGAAAAAAAATTATTGATAAAAAAAATTATGAGGCACACATCTTATAATTTAATGTTTTTGTCTTAATTATGTAGCTAAAACCCTATTTTTGATTAATGTATGAGGCACATGCCTCAGATATAAAGCGAGCCTCATATTTTGAGGCATTAGCGTTATGAGATTTAAGCCTCAAAGTCGAGCCTCGAAGTGTTTTCTTTGAACATCGCCTCGAGGCATAAACTTCTCACACCTTTTAAAACACCGGACCGGAGAGGATACTCCAGAGCCACATTAATATGTATATCATTGGTAATGTATGTGATCAATTTTGTTATGCTTCCTTTGCCGGTTATTATTGAGTATTACGTGTTGCTCCCTCTTCCATTTTTCTCTCTCAATTATTACTCTATTTCTCTAACTATTTACTTCTTTTTTTTTTTGATGAGAGATATCAAGGTGTGAGGCTTAAGCCTCACAAGAAAGTCTATGCTACCTAATTTTAACAAATAAGAATATTGCAAAAAAGATTTAAAAATTAATTAAAGACAATCTATATATATGTTTGTGTGTGTACGCACACGTATATGTAATACTACATAAATTATTTAGCCATAAAAAAACAAATTTAAGAGGCAAGAAAAACTAAAATTTAGATTTAATTTTTATTCATATATATATTGAAAGACAGATAATGTTCAATCGTGTGGTTATTTTCGATTCCAACAAACAATTACAAACTAGTCACCAATTACATATGTTAGACAACTCTAAATCTTTGCAATGTCTATTATGAAAATTAGAGTGCAATATACTCAAAAAGGTTTTAAAAAGCTTAAATATGTTAGACATAATGAATTAAGAGTAAATTTAGACTAACAAAATAAAAAAAATTATTTTTTTATCAATAAAAGAAATTATGAGACAAACACTTTATAATTTAATGTTTAAGTCTTAGTTATGTGACTAGAACCTTATTTTGATTAATAAATGAGACACACCTTAAAAAAAATATTAATGTTCAAGTATTAGTTATGTGGTTAGAACCATATTTTTGACAGACCATAAAGTGAGCCTCACAATTTGAGGCGTTTCATCAGATTTAAGCCTCAAGGCATTTTCCTTAAGCCTCGCCTCAAGGCGAGCCTTTAGGTGTGAGCCTCTCACGACTTTTAAAACACTACTCAAAAGAGAGTTGAACCACCCTTATTATTTCTTAAAAGAGAGCTGAACCACCCTTATTAATCCCTAAAACACCCTCTAGACCAATACCATCCTTGCCAAAAGATCCTTCAATAATGTCATGAAATAACCAAAATCCCGAAAAATAAAAAAATGGGTGTTGTCAGCAATAAGATCACTGACAGCCCAAAATAAAGAGGAAAACCATTTGTCGGTATTCCAGTAGTGCACCTAGAACCAAACTCACCGACTCTTACTTTGCTCATGACTCAAGGAAGTCAAGTTCAACTTATGTTAAGCCAAGTCAAACATGAATTGAACACTTTTCCAACGAACCCTAAAAAGGTCCACATGTACCATGCTAGGGACACAAACAATTGTAACACAAACCTCTTCCAATCAGATGATCCACCAAGAACTTCTCAAAAGTAGTCAGGAATACATGCTAGAAATACAAGGGCCCCAAATAATTCAAGATGTAAAGAAATAAGATAATGGTATCCGTGAACTGGAAACCCAAACTAACCAAACTGAACAGAAATAGCATTGCAATGAGCAAGAGTGAAACCTGTGAGTGGTATTATGGGTACCGATTCAGATTCCTTCCGAGTCTTTGACAAGAAGCGATGTGGATTGAACTGGCTTGCATCACTTCCCCAACTAGAACCATCCGTCTGCACCAACAGTATGGGGACAACAAGAATCGTTCCAGCTGGTATTGTTATACCAGTTTCAAGATTCAAGTCTTGGAAGTAAAAACCAAAGAATCAATGAGTACAGATAAAGCCACAGTACAGAAAACGTTATGAGCCAGGAAAATCAGGTAGAACTCTTACAAGCAAATAAAGAAACATATTAACAGGTGCCATAAGATAAATAATAAGGATATTATTGCAATAGCCAACTATAATAAAACAGAGAATAACAAAAACAAAGATAAGTACTCAAGAATCTTCTTTCACACAGATGACATCAATGTTCTTCCCTACCATTTAAGGCACAATCAAGTTCAAAGGGAATCAACTATGATTAGCAGATGAAGGAAGTTAGTTGTTAACTTGTTATTGAAATTTCATTTTAAGAACACCCAGGATCCACCGGAAAATTGAAAGAACAAACTCCTCTTGGTGTTGTAATCTGAAGGATTCGAAGGAACACTGCTTTATGACCAGAGCGTATAAAACAATGAAAACCTTGTTTCCATGTAACTGAAAAGAGGATTAGTGAAGCAATTTCAAAGGATTTATACAACCACAGACAAAACCAGAAGTCAAAGGAGACATGACATAAATGAGTGTAAGAATCAGATTAGGTTCCCAATCGAAAGATGAAATTATGCATCAGCTTTTCAGTAAGGAATGTAAATCATCATTATGCCTTACCAAACTAGCACCAAGCTAAGTTCTCCAGGAGATTACTTTTGGAAAGCAGTAGAGTGGGAAAAACATCTAAAAAAGAGGAAGCACTTCCTAACTGAATATCCTAAAAATAACTAGAATAATTGTATATGGTTATAGAATTACTTTTGGAAAGCAATAGAGTGGGAAAAACATCTGAAAAAGAGGAAGCTCTTCCTAACTGAATATCCTAAAAATAACTGGAATAATTGTATATGGTTATAGAACCAATGTCAGTGTAGCACCCCGGAACCGTCGATAGCTAATGAATAGAGATTGTATGGCCAAGTCACGGAATAAAATTAGTGAAAAAATACAGTAACCCATGTGCAGCGTGAAGGAAGGGTTTTAGTACCCTAAGAATGTTGAAAAATAGGTTGGAAATACCCTAAGGGGTCTGCAAGTGAAAATGATGAAAAACGGGGATCAACGATCGATCGCCACATGGTGACGATCGATCGTCACGAGCCCAGAAACCTGGGCAACTCACTGGATCATGGACAATCGATCGTCCAAAACCGATGATCGATCGCCCGGAGACAGAAATCTGATCAAGCTTACGGGAACATGGACGATCTATCGTCCAAAACCGACGATCGATCGCCCAGAGACAGGAATTTGGTAAAGCTTACAGGAACATGGACGATTGATCGTCCCAAGTTGACGATCGATCGTCAACGCGAAAATCTGTTTTTAAAAACACGCGAAAATAAGGGTTTTAACCCTTGGGTTTATAAATAGAAAGCCATTTGGGGGTTTTTGGTTAACCCTAAACCTAAGAGGGAGGAAAGGAGAGAAAGATTGAGAGAGGAGAAAGGAGATTTTGTCCAAAGGAAGCTCAAGCATTCTCAAGCAAGGATTCTCCTCTACCATTTAGGGTTTCTAATCCAAGGTTTTTCTTCAAGATCAAGCATTGATCTTCATGTGTGCTCTCTCCTCAAGCTTGAACTTTAAATCAAAGGGGTTTTCTTCCAAATCAAGGAGAAATCCTCAAGGTTAGTACACTCTTACTAACTAGCTTAATAATAACTAGGGTTTTCCTTTGAAAATGATGATTTGATCTTATGTTCTTCCTTTCTTGAAATATACTATTTTCCTTAAATATAAACAAGATAAATGTGAATGGTATTGGATGTATGAATGGATGAGGGGTTGCGGCGATTGGATGCCGTATGTGTGATGAATGTTGTGTGATGGGAAAACGTTGGAAGGGCATTGTACTTATAATAAACACACCCCTTGTGTTTGTTGAAATATATGAACCAAGAAACTTGAATCAAAGGACTATGAATGTGATGCTTATCAAGTGTTTGATAAAATGCCTAAATGAGAATAAAAAGAGTTTGATGAAAATTATGAAAGCACAAACCATGTAATTCTTCTTAAAATACTAACTTTGATGCAATGTTTTCCCTATTGCTCACTTATCACATGATTTTAAGTAGGATTAAGATGTTATATGTTTTCCCTTTTAATCGCTTATGCTAGAATAATTTCCACGAATTGTCGCACGCATGTATGCATGAACCGATGTTTTTAAAGTATAAGTATTTGAAAGACAACAACAAATGTGATTCACAAAACGAATGATAAAGCCGGACATCGGGCTGGTCAAGGGTAAGACATATCTCCGGATATGTCATACCTGGCTCACACGTAAACAAGCAGGTTGATAAAGCATGACATCGGGCCGGTCAAGGGTAGGGCATATCGCAAGATATGTCATACCTGGCTCATTAGAAAACAATTGATCAAGCCGGACATCAGGCCGGTCAAGGATGTTAGTGTACCCTTTTCTATATCTATATATATATGTATTCGCTGAAGTGAAATTATATTCCTGACTCACAAGTTGCTTCAAGGGCACTAACATCTGGCTCACAAGAAAACAAGGCTAGTCAAGTCAAGTCAAGGCAAGACAAGCAAAACACATGATTCCAAGCAAGACACGATACATGCATGATTCTTAGGAATGAGACCAAGACAAGACACAGTTTTTAAAATATGACAAGCAAATTTTGAAACACATGCACATCTATTTTCAAAAAAAACAAGACATGACTTTTAAAGTATGAGTTTTATCGGAGTTTTCGCATTCACTCATGCATATGAAGACCATTACATTGCTTTACTTTTATGCTATGAATGTCCTATGTTGCTGAAATTATGAGATGAACTATATCTCGTTGTTTCCATTGTGCGCGTTATTACTATTGTTAGCTAGTAGCTTGTAATCGCTAAGTATTCCATACTCAGCCGTATTTTTATGTCGGCAGGTACCGTAGATGCCCTCAACACTGAGCCTTAGGTTGAGGAAGAGTATGTAGAGGAGAGGGAGCCACCTATCCCGATGCAGTCGCAAGAGGATAGAGATCTCAACGTGTGGCCGTATCTAGACTACTGTTGAGCTGAGTGACCGTGAGAGTTTCTTTTGTATTTTGATAGGTGGGCATGTCCACCTTTACTGCTTATGATTGTATGTAAACTTGGAATACTGATTTGGTTTAAAGTAGAAAAGAAAATTTTGGTTTACGTTTCCGCACTGTCATGAGCTTCCGCACTCTGATTAATGTTGTTATTGTGTTATGATTACCTTGTTCATTACAGGATGGTTTGACAGGTTAAGTATAGTCACAACTAAAGTATCCCTTAACTCCTAGGGGGTGGGGCACGACAGTCAGGGAATTGTTCAGCTTAACAAACTTCAATAAATTCAATAGTCAAAACTCAAAAGCACTAAAAGATAGAAATCTATTAATTATTCACCGGGGAATGATCTCCTCAAACCTTGCAGTTCAAGCATACAAGCAACGCATATACGATAGAGGGTTGCCAATGCGAGGCATTGCTTAGGTGATGTCCAGGCAACACAAATTTATTATCCTTATTAAAATTGTAAAAATTTGATGTGTGCCTACCCAAATCCTAATTAGGCGATAGGGGTCCTAGGCTCCTAGCTACACGGCCTATGCCTGACAAAATTTTGATTACTCCGCCTCAAACGACTCAAAGATTATAATTTAAAGTCTTACTAGTCCACATGGACACCTCACTTTTGAGTTGTCTCAATAATTATTGGTCAACATTTGCTAATTAAGGGATGCTGACAAATACAAGGTTATGGTAAAAAAACTACCCTGATTCGTTTGAGATTATCATTTCCCTTGATTCATAATATCAAAAGAGGAAAAGCCTCACCTTTAGTACGTTTGGTTCCTCCAATTGCATTCGGCATAGGCTCAGTTGTAGATTAGTCCAGATTTTGATAGTTATTGAGGCCTTTAACTTCGAGAAGTTTTAATCGTAATAAATGTTGCCTTTTGCCTAGTGTTTGAGCTCAAAATAAGCACGCTCGATTAAACTTTTTTTCAAGTAGTAGTAGTAGTAGTAGTAGTAGTAGTGGTGGTAGTGGTGGTAGTGGTAGTAGTGGTGGTAGTAGAAGTAGTAGTAATAAAGAAAGAAAGAAAAAATATTTGGAAAATAAATTGGAAAATGATTCCCCATTGATATAAAAAGATTTTAAGAAAATGATGATAAGGGTATCAAAAAAGAAGGAAAAGGAAAAGGCGAACCCATGTACAACAGTGCAAGCAGTTATCTCCGGAATGGAAATAAACAAAAACTATACAAAGCTATTCAGAGCCCGACAAAATATAATCCCAGTTAGAACAAGATAACAACCCTGGACCCTTGATAACAGATGACAAGAAAAATTGCAGCAAAACTAAATTCTTTATAACAAACAGGCTAGCTTTGCTTTGTCTTTAAAAATGAGATTGTTCCTCTCCTCCTAGATACTCCAACTAATAGCATTAGGAATAAAACTCCAAAGAACTTTTCCTTAGATTCAAAACACACTCTTTGTCCACCTGAAATTTGAGTGTCACAAACTATCCTGCTGTGCTCCAAGAAGAAATGTCAGACCTTATATGTGAACTCACAAAGAAGAAACATATGATCAACCAATGCACAACATTTCCTGCACGAGCTGCATATGTTTGGAATCATCATTTCTTGTTAATCACATGGTCCATTGCAAGTATCTTATCTTGACAAGCCATCCAAATGAAACACCTTACATGTAATAGGAGACTTCCAAAACCTGCAAGAAGATCTACTGAGAAGACAGCTTGCTTATATTCCCATTCCACACACACTGATCAGAAGCACCTCCCAACATCTTGGCCTGGTTCAATCTAACAAATAGACTAGAAAGTACTTCCATCTCCTAATATCCTGCATTCCTTCTGAATATTGGCATCCGCACCACACTTTCTAGGCCTCAATCCAGACAACTTTCCACAAATACTCCTTTTTCAGCTGCCAGAGAATAGAGCTCCTCAAATCAACTGCTATGAAGAGGTACAGCACCAACTGTCCTCCCAATACCTTTTCTTACTGCCGCATCCCACTTTGTAAAGAATTCCATTTGCAAAATATTTCCGTATGTTATCGATCCCCTCAAAATGCTTACTCGATAACTATTATTAAACTGTATCCCATCCACTCCTTCGACAACCATATTTACAAGAGCTTAAAACTCTCCATACTCCACAAGACTCCCATGTTCCTTCTTGAACCTACAAATCACTTTCCTAGGAAAGCTTTATGAAGCCTATATTGAGTGCAGGCACAACCCCTATATATCCCTCTTGCACCTGAGGCCTGCACACCTTCCATTCAACCAAGTGATATTTTTTTCTATCCTCCGTGATGCTCCACAGAAAGTTACATTCCAAACGGTCCAGTCAAGTCCATTCTAACGGTCTAGTCAGGTCACAATGAAAGCTAGTATCAAGCACGCAGATAGAAACTATATGGGTAAGCTGGATAATGTTGCCCAAGTTAGAGTTAACTTTTCATTCAGACAAGTACCCTCTCTTTAATGAAGCTTAACTTGCATTCTAAAATTGGCTCTCTTCATCGATTTTTTAGTAGACGCCTTCAATGCAGATGTCAATGCCTCCGTACATTCCATCATAGCTAGATCGTTGTAGTTGATGGCGGCTATGACATGCTCTCCAAAAATTCCACTGCGACGTCCTCTAATGAAGGCGCACTTTCACCCCAAGGAGTAATGAAAGTATGGGTAGAGCGATTTCATCGAAAAATGAGTTGCTTTAAAGTATCTTGATCTCTCCTTACTTGGAAAGAAGAAGTTAGTTCCACCGCCTCTTTCACTCCGGCATCCTTGAGAAGCTCTACGAACTCATCATCACTCAACATGTCTTGTACCCATCCTTCCCAGTCTCCGGAAGGTCCTGAGTAAGATCGAAAAGTAGGTTTCATAGGGAGAATGTCACCCCTTGATACTCTGAATCGAGGAACACCTATTGCTGGAGGACTCGCAGTATCATCAGAGGGGTCTTCCCTTAATAAGCACCATCCATCAGGTGGAATGCTTGTGTTTGGGTGTATCTGCTGAGCGTCTATAAAAAATGAATCCCCAATATCTCCTAGTCTCCCGTGCGAAGCCATCGAAATGGAAGAAAAGAGAAAAGTTTCTCAAAACAACAAGAGAGATTATGAAGGAGAGAAAAGAGCGAATGAGAAGAGGTGAACAAGAATGAGCCAAAAGCCCAAATAAATAGGCAAAAGGCGGGAGACCAAACACCGGAATACGAAATTGGTGATTGATGCACCGTCAGTCATCATGATCAACGGTCATATGCATTAAATGAAGACGACATGACCAACGTCATATATTAACACGTGTCAAACCTCAAAAAGCGCAAGCATTAAATGTTTTGCTTGAAAGGCGGAAATTTCTGAAAATCTTGAAAATTTTCAAGTATGGAGGCAGGCGTGTCTTTGAAAAACATTATAATGATGTCTCAGACAGGGGGCTAATGTTGATGGGTGATTTTCTTAAGATAGACACGTGGACCAATAGTTCCATAAAAGAATATTTTAACAAAATCTCTCGTGCCCTCAACATATTCAAAGATGTCTTTAACCTGTATTGGTTATTGCGCTGTCCATATTTTGGCTATAACGCACTTAACTTTGAACTTATGTGTTTTACCATAATATTCGCATAAAATAAAAGGGTAAAAAAGATACTTAAGGATTGGAGGGTGAGAGGTTCATTGGTCGAAGAGTGTGCCATCATGTGTAAAGCGGAGCCACCTTCACCAATCCACCTGGAACTTTTGACGAGTAACAAGTCGCTGTGTAACGACCCGGAATTTTAATATAATAAAATTATGTGTTTATGGGTCCTTAATGAAGGTTAATTAGTTAATTAATTGTTAAATTAATAAGAAGGGGATTTTGCTCAGGGTTGAAGTGCACCGAGGAAATTTCAGTATCATTTGGCAAAAATTCGCACACAGTGTGCCGATCGACTGCCGGGACACACCCCTACCGTATCGGTTCCGTCAAGTATCATTTCGCGGGACCGCGGGGCCATTATGTGTGATAAAATTGAGAGAAACGGGAAATTTTCATATTTCCAGAAATTAAGTGGGACCCAATATCTGTTGGAGATCCTAATAGAAATCCGTGCGGTTAGCACTAATGCGTGTCGGTCGGCCGTGGGGACTAATGTCTGTCATCACGGCAGTTAGTTATCTCAAACGAAGAAACGGCGGCCTGTTTTGTGTTCGAAATCAGGAAATTAGTGGGTTTTGCAATTTTCTTCCGGACTAAAGTGTAGCTGTCAAAACTCAGTATTTTTCCCCGAAATTTTTACAGTAGGTGTCGGACTGCCCCAAGTTCGGTCACCTAAAGTTTCGTCAAAATCGGATGTCTTTAAGTAGGACCACGAAGGCCGTATACATAAGAGAAAAAGAAAAAATAGTCAAATGGGTCAACCGTTGACTTGGTCAACGGGACCATTAATTATGGTCATGTGCTATGCACATGACCTTATCTATATATAAGGGAGGCCAGCCTTCCCATTTCTTACGTTCTGTAAACAGTGGGAAAATTCTGCTACAGCATATTGTAGAGAGAGAAAGTGAGGAGAGAGAAAGGAAGAGAGAAAGAGGAGAGAGAAAGGAAGAAAGAGAAAGGGAAAGGGAGGTCTCCTTGAGGTTTTTCGACGTCCCCGACGCGTTGGCGGCGTCTGATTTTCTCTCCGGCGTCTCGTTTTGCGTGTAGAGAGAGAAAGAGAAAAAGATAGAGAGAGAAAGTTGAGAGAGAAAGTTGCATACGCTCTACCTTGGGGTTGATCATCCTTCCGAGCGCGTTGGCGGTGTCCGTTTCGACTCTAGTCACCTCGAAACGCGTGAAGCAAGTTAAACCCCTATCTTTTCTTCTCTTTTTTCCGCTTATTTTGCTATATTATTTCATGTGATGTATATGCATGTCTTTTGATGTGAATGAAAAAGGGGCGGAACCCCTATATGATGTTGTGATTTTATGTGGTCCCTCGGGGAGCCCAGATCGGGTCCCGAGTAAATTGTATCGCCACCCTAGGGTGACGAAAAGTTGTTTTGCATGTCTTGTAAGGCTATGGAGACATCCATTAGCTTGAAAACGTTCCCTAATGGGACGGTGTGTTACCGGAGTTGGTTCACGGGCGCGAGGCCCAAGTATTTCAGTTAATCAAGCGAGGCTTGGGTTAACTGGGGTTAACCTGTGGTTAGAAAATCTAACCAGGGTTCAGTATAGTCCGTAGTTCCTCTTTGACTAGGTCAGGAGAGACGGTGCCTAGTAAGGCCTGGGGTTCCTCTGTGACTGATAGTCGGGAGATGTCGGTCTGTTTGTCTAGGTCGTCCGTGGTGCCTCTTGGACTAGGTCAGGAGTGGCGGTGTCCTGCATGGCCCGTGGTTCCTCCGTGACTGGTAGTCAGGAGATGTCGGAGTCCTAGGGAGTTTAAAGTGGCTAAACATCAGATAGTGTATAGTCCGGGGTTCTTCTCTGGGTGGGTTAGAAGATGTCGGCACCGTGTCTATCGTGGTCCCTTCTTGGTGGAACGTCAGGAGATGTCGGCATTGGTATAGATGTCGGGGTTCCTCCGTAGACTAGCCAGAAGATGACGGTAGGCAGGTTGGTCGGGGTTCCTTCATAACTGATACCCAGGGCGATGGCGGCGAATACACGGTAGATGTGGCCAGTCAATTGAATGGAAAAATGTTCTTATTGGGTGAATGCCCATGTTGTGTGTGTAAGCTTCGGATACGAAGTGGTCTGAGTTGGTATACTCAGAGTTGGTGTATTTGTTTGAGTTGGTGGACTCATAGTTCGGTATGGAATCATCGGATTCCAGGTGAGTTGGGTTGGTATACCCAAGGTTTTGTCATGTTCGGGTGAAAGCCGGAACAGCGTGTGTGAGTCTAAATGACTCAATATATTATGGTTATGATTTAGAGACTTTAAGCTAAACATTTGTGGGCTGTGACCAATTAATAGAGTCTTAGGACTCGAAATGAAACATGATTGATGATCGAAACGATAATTTGGTAATATAATACATTCATAACTGAACCTCATAATTAGAAAGTAATGTGAGGTCGGGAACCTCTGTTAGGGTAACGTAACCCTAAGTGACTTTGGGTCACAATTTATTATATACTGTTCTATTTTACTGTAACATGCAAATTGAACTGCTTATTATATCATTATTGATGCGTGTTATTATGTGGAAAATAGTTTAGAAGAATTGTGGTTTTATTGGGCTTCATAGCTCACTGACTTTTTGTATCAGCAGATCTTGGAGCTGCTGATCCGTAAGTGAAAAATCTATCTGGATATTTTGGAAGCTTGTACAAGTTGTACCTGGCGTGATAGAGACGCCTACTTTTGTAAAACAAACTTGATGTAAATAATATAGGTATATGGTTTGTATGATGGCTATTGTGATGACAGGTATTATTTGCTTTTGGGGAGCATCTGATAAATGTTTAAATTTCCCGCATTTTTGCGGGTAAAGTCTTCCGCTTGCATGATTTGACGAACGGACACGCGTCTCGGAACTTGATTCCCTAGGCGCGGGTTCGGGGCGTCACACGCTGTATGGCACCCGAGGAATAAGTGTGATTATTTCGGCACAAATAAATGCAAAGGCGTTTTATATAATAAATGCAAAGACGTTTTTGTATTAAATACCCAAAAGAGTTACAAATATTTAATGTGTCCGTTATAAAGAATGACAATCATTCTGTCCCAAATCAAAATCCTATAAATAGGAGAGGTTATCAACCAAAAAGGGACACAACGACAACAACACACTATTAGTCATTTACGACAAGGCCAAGGGCGGCCAATCCTCGGTACACTCAAAATTCTTGGTGTGCTCTCGACTCCATTTCTTTTGCCATTTTCCCCCTTTTGCCATAGGTCAGAATAGCCCTTTGCGGTTTAGATTGACCTGTGATCAAGTTAGAAAATTCACCCAGTTTCCCCTATTGCCCTAGATTGATAGTTAGCCAAAACAAAAAGCCTGGAATGGATTAAATCCTACAACCTGGCAATCCAGACACATTCACTCTTTGAGAGATTCATTCAAAAGCACAATACCACTTCAAAACAGCAAAGATTACACCTCACAAATCTGAGCTGATCATAATACGCCTTGCAAAAGATGATGGAATAGTCAGCAAACTGTAAAATGGCAATTAGAGGACCATCTGGTAGACTGGTATTAATGAGAATCCCACAAAAACTCCTCCCAATTCAACCCTCTTAAGCATTTTGACTTAGAGCTTCCACCACGAAGATACAGAATAACCATGACGAAGTCCTCAAAACATGCAAATCTTCATCCATTTTCTCCATTTTAAACCATATCCCCAAAAAACTCCAAATATAATCCAGGATACTCTAATTCACATTATCATATGCTTTTTTTCATGTCTATTTTGCAAGCAATGCCTGAAACAATGCTCCACAAACAAGAGTCTAAGCACTCATTAGCTATCAATTCCACACCAACTCATGGTTCAAAATTACGGTATCGGTATGAGTATCAATAAGGCAATTTCAAGATACGTATCAGAATATCAGTTGGATATGCTTGGATACGCCAAAAAAATTTAAAAATACGTTAAGATACGCTTGGATACGTAAGGAAAAACTTGGATGCCTTGCATAAAACTTTTTAAATGCAAACATATGCTAAAAACTAACTAAATGAAGTCCCTCAACTATATTTAAAACATGTGAGAGTTAAGAATTATACAAGTTATAAAATGTGAGTGTTGATAAACAAGTATGAAAACATAAATTGTGGTCACTTACCCCAAGTATAGGCAATGCAATCTAAATATGAAAACCTTACATTCAATGAAATACATAAGAAAGTATTGACTTACAACCATAAAGTAAATCACATACATGGTATAAGCTCATTACCACATTGAATTCCGTGTAGGCTAATACTCTGCAGGCTCAGAAAATGAATAGAGTAATATGATATGTGAGCCAAACATGATTATAATATTATGGCCAACTCATGTAAACATGGTATGTGGCCTGATACATCTGTAGTTGACTAGCAGCTGGAGTATACACTATCCCGATCTACTACAAACTTGAGAGCTATGGAATATGTCCAAACTTCCACTCGATACCTAGGACTGAGCACCATGTCTATAAGCTCCAGATAAGTAGGATTGGGCATCATGATCATAACCATATGATGATGAAGTCACACTCTCATTTCCATAGCCACTATCACGATGACTATCAACACTGACTCTATCTATTCCATGTATCATATCAACCATGCTATGTAGATGCCTATAATCACCCCGCATGTCCAGTCTATCATCCGTTACTACACCGTCATCGTCCATACATCTGGCTTTCATTACCACAAGAGGGCATACGCGCACCATGACTACAGTCCTGGTTGGCATTGTCAAAATACTATTTCTCTGTAAATACAATCAACCATGCAAAAAAAGAACGTCCATATGGTCCACCCACAAACAGAGAGAAACCAATTGGTCCACCCATTGAACAAAAGAGAGCACAAGTTAACATGAGAGAAACATACTTGACATCGTTTGTCTCTTATTTCTTCCTCTATCTACAAACATTTTTTTTAATATATAATCTCTAACATATTATATGGTAACATGTTTTCTTGTTGATCAAAATATCATAGTCAAATAAAATAAATTTATATACCTTTAAGCAATAATAATAATACATATATCAGAATTTTAATAATGACTGCCTAGGCAGCCTGTTGTCTGAGCTCAGCAGAGCGCCAGTCACCTAGGCAACTACCTGAGGCAACGCTTTTAACAACTATGGGCGACATACCCTAATATTTCAGGCCAGCAATATATCTATCCATGGTGTTTATGTGTTTACACAATATCGTCAAAAATATAATGCAAGTTTCGCAAAAAATATCAAATAATCTCATTGAGTAAAATTCTCAATGTCAGTCAATATTGGAAAATATCGACCAACGTGTGAGATATTTTGAACTTTTTTCTTCTTGGTTTCAATTCTTCACCTAATTACTTGAATTTGGGTTGCTAAACCCAAAATCAGCTAAAATGTGGCAAGAATCGTTTCATAGAATGCATAGAGTGATTATTTTTTGGGAATAAAAAAAAATAAGTCAATCTATCAATTGGACAAAAAAATTTAAATTTTTGGAAAAAAAAGATTTCTAATTTTTAATAAAAATATATTCTGAAACTATATTTCAACATATATTTTTAATTGTTTAGGCTTTTTAGCGGGAGCCGTATTGATATGACAATGGAGGTGCAGCCTCATGTGACAGAGACATAAAGACTCATTATCCACAGTATTCACTGATGGAAGTTCCGGTGAACTTGAAGAGGATGACTACCACTGTTATGTTCGTGAGTACACAAAATAGTTTCATCATCTCATGAGTTGCGCACAATATTGCAGTTATGTGGAGAACCATTATTATCTTCCTTTTGGTAGAGGGACAGTGACAACTTTGAGCCTCTACAAACTCTATGTGGATCTAATTATAACTCTTGGTGTAGAGTGGAGACCCTATGTAGTTGTTCACTATCATTTGAGTTTATATTTCGAATTTTATGATTATGCATTCAATAACAATGTAAAAATTTTATATTTTATATCATTCGAACATACATTAACATCAGCGTGCATCTTTTCCCCATTCCAGTTAAACTCAGTGTCCGTTAATGTCTAATTTGACATTTTTTGAAGTTCTACTAAAATATTCTATATTTTTCCTATGTTTTCCACAATTTTTCCTCATTGGCTAAAAATCTATCATTTCAAAAATATCTAATGCTACAATCCCATTTTAAGCTGCAATTATTAGCTGATAACGACATTTAACAGCTTTTCACCGAGTTCTCTACTGTCAAAGCATGTAGTGACTAGTGGACCCAAGAACCTGAAGGATTACTTGCATACATGTCTAGGTTTCTATGAATGAATATTTCATTATTTTATGTCATGTTTGATAAATGTTGCCATATGATTGGTGCTTTCACATTAAATGGGCTGAGCAAAGAGAGTTTCTTGATGGAGAAAGAAGCCTAAAATTGGGAAAGTAGGTAACCGGACCTCTCTCCTCGGATTAAGAAGATCCCCTTTTCTAGGAGGGTGATGAGTATGTTGATCTCCCCTTTTCTAGGAGGAGAGAGTGTTTGTGTTACTTTTGTACATTAAAAAAGTAGGTAAACGAACCTCATCTCCTTGGAGGAGGAAGATCCCCTTTTAGAGGAGAATAATGAGTCTGTTGATCTCCCCTTTTCAAGGAAGGGAGAGTGTTTGCGTTACTTTTGTACATTAGGAAAGTAGGAAAATGGATCTCATTTCCTCGGATGAGGAAGATACCCTTTTAGAGAAGGATGATGAGTATGTTGATCTCCCCTTTTCTAGGAGGAGAGGTTACTTTGTATAAGACTTTAGTGTCTTTTGGCACTTGTGACTTTTGTGTTACTCTGTTTAAAATTTTAAGTCACTAAAAATTCTATATATAATATTTTTGCATTTAATTTAGCATTTCCTGAAGTTTCAACTAAAATTTCATTAGTTTCCTTATTATTTTTTTTTATTTTGCTATTTATCAACAAGAAAAATCCCAAACTTCTATGCTAAATTATCTTCACAAATTAATTCCCATTTTTGGCCTGTAAAATTTTCAAAGCAAAGTCAGTTTAAAATCTTGCACTCTTCCTCTCCAAGCTTTCAAAAAATAAAATCCTGACCCTAACTTTTTCTATTCATATTTTCAAATCAGTTTTTTTTATTCGCTCATGATTTTCCGGCAGGGAATTCCGGTCGGAATCCGAATGGGATTGCCATAAATCCTATACTGCACGAAGATGTGTCGAACCCAGGTGATTCGGTGAACAGTTTGAAAGTCCGACTGACCAGTTCAAAGAGTTATCATTATTTCGAACAGCTTTTCATGATCATTCATAACCAGAGGTTATCAAACCTGGGCAGACGACCATTTGATGGTCAGAACTGTCCTACCGTCCGGTACGATCCGGGTTTAATAACACTGGTGGTGACTAGGAAGTGTCTATATATTATTATTACTCAAATGAATTTATTCAACTCTATATTAAAGTTTGACTGGTTTCTAATACATTGATACAGAGTTACAAGTTAACCATGATTAGAATCGAAATAACAATAAACAACAAAGATTATACTAATTCATGGCCACCGATAGCAAATATTACAATAGTTATAAATGACGACAGGAGTTTACAAGGTCATGGAATGGGAGTGAGATCTTGAAACAGAAGCGCACCCTAGGCAGAAGCTTCTTGCAACTAAGGTGTAAACAAATCTGCTAGCATATGTAACTTTCATATCAATGGGAATTCATAATCATAATACCACAGAAGGCAATGAACGAAAAGTAACTCTACGAATACTTTAAACAGCACATTCAACCATACCAAATTAATCCTTAAGTGATGGAATAAGCAACTTTGTACCATGTTTCAAAGAACATCTTTGAAGCAAAGGTCCTGCTGGAAGAAGACGAGCAGATTCATAAATAGTTGCCAATAAGAAGTGCATCTTATCAACGTCAAGATATTCTTGTTTCTGTGATCTCTCCCGAATCATAATTATCTCAGAGTAAATCTGCAGCCAATATGTTCAAATAAAATGCATAAACAACATTGTATGAGCAAGCACACTCTCAGTAACCCTGTCCATGCCTTTGGATCCCATTTTACATTTCATCTATAAATAAATTCCTATTTTATGCCTGGATGCAAAAAACAATGTCTAAATCTCAATCAAGTAACAGACACTGAGTAAAGATTTTTAAAATGAATTAGAATTAGAAGCCTATGCAAAACTCTGCCCGGCACCATGCATATGAAAAAATATAAATACAGGTTGGTCATCTCAATGTGTATCAATCAATATGCCTGTGCATCTTATCATACATACAAATAGCAGATAGAGCCACCAAAAAAAATGAGTATTAAGAAATCCTACGAAAAATAGGTCCTGTTACCATGCTAATGTCAATCTTGTTCACAGACTATGACACCCTTACTACCTTGAAGGGCAAAGCATGAACATGTAAAATCAAGTATGATACCTTTACTACCTTGAAGGCAACGAGTGAACATGTAATATCAAGGAAACCCTTCAAGGGAAAGAGTGAACATGTAAAATCAAGAATGTATGTCTTGGTTTGTGGCCATCTACAGTTCAACAATGTGACTTACAGAATGACAACATCACTAGCTATGTTGCATGAACTCTTCTGAACATGTGAAGTACACATACTGACTGACAGTCCACCAAATTCAAGTGTTAACACTACTTACATCTTCACTAATACCCGCAACTTATATCAGTACTGGACTCTTCCATAGTAAAAGTAGGCCAACTCACTTTAGTCAAAAGCAACTTATATGGGTTTTGGTCAATGTTTTAAAACCAGGAATCAACCAAACGGTCGGACTATCCATTCCTGGTTCAGACACATGGCGATTGGGTTAACCCCCAACCTAGACCTACACAAAAGAAGAACAAAATCGTGGACTAGGACAGTAGAATCTTCGAACCACTCACCTGGGTGATTCGCGGCAACCATCGAGGTCCATACAATGAAAGAGAGACTTAGAGTATTAAGGGGGTAGAGCATGAAAGACGAAGATCTATGAGGACCGAGGTCCATACACCGCGAACCATCGAGGTCCATACAATGAAAGAGAGACTTAGAGTATTAAGGGGGTAGAGTGAGAAAGACGAAGATCTATGAGGATGTGTTCCTACAAAGATTTAGTAAAACTTAGCTAAATCCTAACGTACAAATCCTGCTCCGTTGCAAGCTTATGCTATGGTGTCCTTCAAGGCTTCAAAGCGACGTCCAGCAACTAGACATAGTTGCAGTAGGGCAAGAGTTAGCTAGGGAGTGCCCTAGAAGTGACACTGCACCGGCACCTGGTTGGCTAAAGCGTTACCTGGAAGCAACGCGCTGCAACGACACCTGGAATTATTCTCTCTTATTGTTTTCATATTATGCACTTATTAGATTTATAGCTACCTAAATACTCACCCTATACTTACGTCTAGCCCCTCCTTTCCTTTGATCTCTTAACACACCTATCCCTTGTTTTGAATTCAGACCATAAGCCCAGCACCTATTAACCCCACTTATACCAATCCTACATCCTTGTTTATCCTATCTTTCCTTACCTTAAACTTCCACTTTAGCAAACCATAGAACTTTTAGGACCCCTCGCCAATTTGCTTCTTTCATAGATCACAAAACATCAGAAAATATAACTTAGGTCCGTTTGGTTGCACTTTTATTTTCTTTTGTTGTTTTTAAAAACAAAAATTTGGAATTTTTTGCATAAAACATGTTTCGTAAGCATGTTTTTGTTTTTAATATCTAATGTCAAATTTTTTTTATATCAAGGTAATAGAACCCAAACAAAGTCCCTACTGCCCTCCTCAAAGTTGTTGATAACTCTGCTCATTTTGTCTAAGGTTAAGGAATTACGATTGTCAAAATCCCCATTTAAAGAGTTATCCCCATACCACAAATCATCTAAAACTAATCTCATCGCCCCTAGCCACTTGGAAATGAATACGTTTTCTAAATTCCTTGAAAATGTTAAGGATTGGTTTCCACATACCACAACCATACAAACTTTTTGCCTTCTTAGACTCCCAAGGAAAACTGCCATTTACCTAGCAAGGCCTTATTCATGTCTCTTACAAGCCTGGCCCCCCAGGACTCCTTGCGAAGGGCAACATACATCTTTCTATTTCACTAAGTGATATTTCATCATTTTTAACTCTATCATTCTAGAGGAAGTGACACTAAACTTTCTCAAGCTCTTTTTGGAATAGAGGTACTGATGTTTATGAGAGATAGGAAATAGTATGGTATACTAGACAAGGTATTTTTTAGAAGGATTAGTCTCCCTACTATTGAAAAGTAGACCGACTTCCACAATGCTTACCTACAAGACACTGTCTGTATGACTGGATCCTAGAATGCCTTAGCCTTGTAACCAGCCCCCTAATTGCATACTAGATAGGTCTAGGAAAGTATCCAACTCTATATGATAAACAACTCGCCAATTCCTGTATAGCGGAGACCTCACTAACCCAGAAATCTCACTTTTGCTGAAAATAATTCTCAACCCAAAGACCGCTTCGAAGCAACAGAGGATGCATCTAATGTAATCTAGTTGACGGTGAGAGGCATTACATAGAACTAGGGTATCATCCGCAAATTGGAGATGGGATTCTTTAAGGTTCCCTCTGTCATAAAAAAAATAATAAAAAATAAAAAACAACCCCTACACGACTACACCTTCCGCTTTACCAAATAATCTGCTCAACGCTTTAGTGACCATGGTAAAAAGAAAGGGGGAGAGAGGGTCACCCTGTCACAGCCCCTCAAACTTCTGAAATAACCTGTAAGGCTCCCATTGACCAACACGGAGAAAGAGATCGAGCCAAAACACGCCTTCGTCCAACTTCTCCACTTCACCCCAACCCCATTCTTCATAACAAGTACCCTAAAAAATCTCAGTTGTCATGAGCATAAGCTTTTTCCATATCCAACATAAAAAAACTCCTTCCTTACCACTTTAATTCGTGTATCAATAGACTCATTAGCAATAAGGATACAATCTATGATTTTTTTACCCTACAAAAACACCCTTGAGGCTAAGAAATGATTGATCCCATCATGGTTGTCAAGGCGACTTGAGGTGATAGACCCCATGAATGCCTCAGGCGCCCAAGGCTTCACCTGATGAACTCTTTGCAACATAAATCTCCCCCAATATGAGATCTATGTATGCTGATTTTCCTTGAATAAGGGACTTTGCAATTCATAACAATTACAAGATATCCATTGTCAAGATACACTCTGATAAAACCATCATTGGACACAGTTCTACGAATAATAAAGGGATATTTCAAGCGTTGGGAATTAAAAAAAAAACATTAAAAAAAAAATAGGTCAACAATGAATGTCAAAATGAGGGAAAGAAGGGGACTGTGGGGGTTGATAAACATTTTTAAAAAAAAACAGTCTACAGTGACAGCCAAACATGAGAAAGAGGAAGGAGAGGGGGAGAGTGTAGGACTTAATCAAAATAAAAAATAACTCGACAATCAATGTGATTGCTGAACAAGGGAGAGGGAAAGAAGCGGTACCTCTTACTCTCATAAAAAACTCATATAATAAGTAAAATTTATATAATTATGGGGTTGCACTTATTTAAATTATAAAAGACCCCCTTCAAAGATGAATTCATGAGGGTTTTGAGGGACCTAGAGGGAATTTGGGGCATTGAAAGATTTTTTTTGTTATTGGGCCACCTGAGCCCAGCTGTATGCCTGGTCGCCTAGGTGACGCGTTTAACAATCATGCAAAAAAGGAGGGGGACCCTATGGTCTACCACAAAGGAAGAGAGACTAATTGGTCCACCATTGAGCGAGAGCAATGACATGTTAATATGAGGGAAACATACTTGACATTGTTCGTCTCTTAATCTTTCTTCTTCTATTAGCAAACTATTATTTTGCTTGATATACAAACTCTAAACATATTATATGATAAAAGATATGAAAGTACACAAAATAGCATGTGTTTTTATTTACTAAACTACCATATTCAAATAAAATAAAATTTTATATCCACAAATAATAATAATATTAAATATATTAGATTTTTAATAATGACCGCCTAGGAGGCCAATCGCCTGAGCCCAGCAGAGCACTTGGTCACCTAGGCGACCGCTTGAGGCGACACCTTTAACAACTATGGATCCCATAACTAATTTTAATCTCGATGCAAGTGCCTTGGCTATAATTTTGTACACATCCCCCACAAGACTAATTAGTCTAAAATCTTTTAATTGATCCACTGCACTTTGTTTCGGGATAAATGCGATGAAAGTGCTATTTAACACTTTATCAAAAGAACCCTTAGCACAAAATTCCTCGATCACCCTCATTAATTCTAAACCAATCATATCCCAAAAGTCCTAAAAATATATATATAATCGTAAAGCCATTTGGACCGGGAACCTAATCCCGAATCAAATGGAAAACAATACCTTTGATCTCCTCCACCGAGAAAGGTCTTTCCAATCTGCCTCTAACGATCCCCTATTTCACCTCTTGGTCTCCAACAACCCAATCATCCCGAGTCTTGTAACAAAAAACATCATTGTTTTCAGAAAATCACGAATTTTCCAAATTATTCAAAAATATTACTTATTTTGTTTGTTTTTTTAATCAAATTGTTCCATTAATTTACATTAAATTTTTTCTCGAATTTTTCCGAACTTAACCCCTACTGAATTATTCCCAAACCCCGACTTGTCACTATGTTCTTGTGATCTTAGTCTCTCAATGAAATTCACTCTTCTTCTGGCATTAGCTAATTTGTGGAAAATTTTGGTATTGTTATCTCCTTCCTTCAGCCATCGAATTCTTGACTTTTGATGCCAACAAGTTTCCTCACACATAATGTAACGACCCTGAATTTTAATATAATAAAATTATGCGTTTATGGGTCCTTCCTTAATTGAGATTAATTAGTTAAGTGTTTATTAAATTGTTAAAAAGTGGGTTTTGTTCAGGATTGGATTATACCGAGAAAACTCCAGTGTTTTTACTCGAAAATCATACACAATGTGCGGGTCGACTATCTGGACAATCACCCGTCGTTCCAGTTCTGTCGTATATCGATTCGTGAGACCGCGGGGGTTTGAAATGTAAGAAAATCGAGAAAACCAAGAAATTCCAGATTGTCCAAAATTCAGTTGGGACTCCATATTTGTTGGGGATTCTAATAGAAATCCGTGCGGCTGGTACCACAACGTCCCGATTGACCGTAAGGACGACCGTTTGTCGTTTCATCAGTTCATCATCTCATATAAAGAAACGGTAACATGTTTTGTGTCTGAAATCAGGAAAATAGTGGGTTTTACAGTTTTCTTCCAGAATTACTTTTTACTATCAAAACTCAGTATTTTTCCCCGAAATTTTTACAATAGGTGTCGGACTACCCCAAGTTCGGTCACCTAAAGTTTCATCAAAATCAGACTTTATATAGCAGGATTTCGGAGGCCGTAAATGCGGAAAAAATAAAAACCGGTCAAACAATCAACTAGTAAACGAGTTGACCGGTCAACTCTCCACACCATTAATGGTCATGTGCCTTGCACATGATCTCACCCCACCTTGGGTCTATATAAGGGGACTAAGCCCCTCATTTTTCACATGGCAAAAATTAGGAGAGTTCTGCTCCAGATTTTCTAGAGAGAGAATCTAGAGAAAGTGGTAGAGAGAGAAAGAAAGGGAGAGTCCATCTTGACATATTTCGACGCTCCCGACGCGTTGACGGCGTCTGATTTTCTCCCTAGCGTCTCGTTTGACGTGTAAAGAGAGAGAGAAAAAGGTAGAGAGAGAAAGTGAAGAGAGAAGAGCTTTACCTTGGGGTTGATCGCCCTCCCGGATGCATTGGCGGAGACCCTTTTTGCGCCAGTCGCCTCGAAAAGCATGAGCTAGGTAAAACTCATTTCTTTTCTTCTCTTTTTCCCCTTATTTTCCTATATTCTATTATGTGAAGTATATGCATGTCTTTTGGCGTGAATGAAAAAGGGTCGGAGACCCCTATGTGATGTGTGAAAGGGTTGGATGTGCGTGAAAAATGAGTAGAGGGGTGTAGCCCTCGGTCTCGGGTGTCAAAACCCCGGATTTAGGCTGACTGTGTGAATGACGTGGATGGAAAAAGAGTCGGAGACCCCTATGTGATGTTGTGATTTTATGTGGACCTTCGGGGAGCCCAGATCGGGTCCTGGGTAAATTGTATTGTCAATCTATGCTAACGAAAAGTTGTTTTGTAGGTCGTATAAGGTTATGGACACATCCATTAGCCTGGAAACGTTCCCTAACGGGACGGTGTGTTACCGGATTTGGTTCACGGGCGCGAGGCCCAAGTATTTCAGTTACTCAAGCGAGGCTTGGGTTAACTGGGGTTAACCTGTGGTTAGAAAACCTAACCAAGGTTAAAAGTATAGTCCGTGGTTCCTCTTTAACTAGATCAGGGGAGTCGATGTCCAATAAAGGCCAAGGTTCCTCCGTGACTAATAGTCGGGAGATGTTGGTCTGTTTGTCTAGGTCGTCTGTGGTACCTCTTGGACTAGGTCAGGAGTGACAGTGTCCTGCATGGCCCGTGGTTCCTCCGTGACTAATAGTCGGAAGATGTCGAAGTCCTAGGGAGTTTAAAATGGCTGAACATCAGATAGTGTATAGTCCGGGGTTCCTCTCTAGTTGGGTCAGAAGATGTTGCACCGTGTCTATCGAGGTCCTTTCTTGGTGGAACGTCAGGAGATGTCGGCATTGGTAAAGATGTCGGGGTTCCTCCATAGACTAGCTAGAAGATGACGGTAGGTAGGTTGGTCGGGGTTCCTTCTTGACTGATACTTAGGACGATGGCAGCGAATACACGATAGATGTTATCAGTCAGTTGAATGGAAAAATATGTCTTTATTGGGTGAATGCTCATATTGTGTGTGTAAACTTCGGATACGAAGTTGTCTGAGTCGGTATACTCAGGGTTGGTGTAATTGTCTAAGTTGGTGTACTCAGGGTTCAGTATGGAATCGTCGAATTCCAGGTGAGTTGAGTTGGTATGCCCAAGATTTGGTCGTATTCGGGTAAAAGCCAGAACAGGGTGTGTGAATTTAAATAACTCTATGTATGGTTATAATTTAGAGACTTTAAGCTGAACATTTGTGGGCTGTGGCCAGTTAATAGAGTCTTAAGACTCCAAATGAAACATGATTTATGATTGAAATGATAACATGGTAATATGAATACATTCATAACTCAACCCCATAATTGGAAAGTAATGTGAGGTCGGGAATCTCGGTTAGGGTGATATAACCCTAAGTGACATTAAGTCACAGTTTATTATATATTGTTCTATTTTACTGTAACATGCAAATTGAACTGTTTATTATATCATTATTGATGTATATTATTATGTGGAAAATAGTTTAGAAGGACTGTGGTTTTATTAGCCTTCATAACTCACTGACTTTTTATGTTAACAGATCTCAGAACTGCTGACCAGTAAGTGAAAAGTCCAACTGGACATTTTCGAAGATTGTACAAACTGTACCCGGCGTGATAGAGGCACCTACTTTTGTAAAACAGACTTGATGTAAATAATACAGGTATATGGTTTATATGATGGCTATTGTGATGATAGGTGTTATTTTCTTTTTGGAAGCGCCTGATAAATGTTTAAATTTCCCGTATTTTCGTGGGTAAAGTCTTCCGCTTTCGTGATTTGACGAACAGGCGCACATCTTGGAACTTGATTCCCTAGGCGCGGGTTCAAGGCGTCACAGTTTGTATCAGAGCTTAATCCCAAGAGCAATAGCCATTATAACAAATGATACTTGTTCATAAAATACCTTAGGAAATGATTCCTAGTTGTAGTTAGAATTATTGTTCTACATGGCATATTTCGGAATCAGTCAGTGATTTGGAAATTATGTGCATGTGCAGGGATGCCGCTCATGCATCGGACTCCCACTCGGGAGGATTGCTTGCACTACCAGAAGATGGCAGCAATATTGAGGCGCCGTTATCCGTTGTGTTTAGGTATGGACAAGCAGATTATGGAGGTCATTCAGCCTAAAGCTGTACGGATAAATCCTGACAAAACTACCTGGGTACCACCCCTGACCCCGATGAAGATAGTATTACCGGTGCAAGTACGTCGTGAGATATTGAAACAGGCCAAGAGGATGACAGCCGAGGAGATGAGAGAGCGCCAGTTAGCGAGTCAGACGGCGGGTCCTAGCATCGAGGTTGGGGCATCCCGAGAGCTAGCTGAGAGTAGTCCGTCTCCTCGACTGAGATTTAAATGCAAGAGTAGGGCGTCAGGAGGGGAGAGTGTAGTGCATCTGTATTGTTTTGGAGTATAGTAAATGCCCTAGGTGGTCTTCTTATCACTTGACTCATAGATTTTTGGTGTATATACTTGTACAGCGGATATGATGTTATGTATACTATGAGATGTACTATATTTATGTACATGGTGTGGTGTGTATATATTAAAGATGAAATGAATGAAATGTCTCTTTTTGGATATCGAATTTTCAGTGCATTTCAGTTTCATTTTATTATTAAAAGTTCGTTATTTTATAATTATAGGTGAATCATGCCACCTCGACAAGCACCCGAGAATACCTTGGTTGGGGCATTTGAGGCTGCTACTGCCCTAGCCAACCTAATTCAGCAGCGACAGACCCAGAATATGAATGGAAATGGGAATGATAGTTGTATCCCCATTGCTACCATACCAAAGCATGGGAATGTGACCCGATTGAAGAAGTTTACAAGGCTAGGACCTCAGCCTTTTCGGGCACAACTGATCCGTTGAAGGCAGAAAATTGGATAAGTCGGGAAAAAGTTTTTAGGGCTATGTCCTTGCCAAAAAATGACAAGCCCAAGTTTGCTATCTTTCTACTTGAAGGAGAGGCGGAACATTGGTAGACCACAGTGGAAAGGACACTTCCACCGCAACAGAGGCCCGTGACTTGGGTAAAATTTACAGAATTGTTTTATGAGCGCTACTTTTCAGTGTCGATGGAAAAGAGGAAGGAGATGGAGTTTCTTTAGCTGATCCAAGGAAATATGTCGGTCAACGAGTATGAACAGAAGTTTAATCAACTCTCAAGGTTCGCTACGAGATTTGTCGAGGATGAGCAATGGAGGGTTGAGAAATTTGAAGAAGGATTGAAGTCGGCTATCAAAGGGAAGTTGGCAGCTCAACGATTTACCTCCTTCTCAGAGATATTAGACAGAGCGCTCAAAATAGAGCAAGTGCATAAAGAACTGGCACAGTCTAGTGCTGGCAAAGGCAAAGGGACAGTTGGGAAGCCCTAGATAAAGGAGAATAACCAGCAATTTGCTGGGAAAAGAAAGTTCGAGGACATGAAAGGCCAAGGGTCTACCGGAAGATTGGGGCTTAAGTGTGAGAAATGTGATCAGGGCCATTTGACCAAGGACTATAGAGCGAAGGTTTGCTTCCAGTGCGGAAAGCCGAGACACTTCAAGAAGGATTGCCCTAAAGCTCAACCACTAGTGTTGGAACACACAAAAGGAAGAGTGTTTGCAATTACCCAAGAAGAGGCACAGCAGGCCGAAGGTGTCATCGAATGTAAACTTTTAATATTTCAAATGCCTGCTTATGCTTTGATTGACACTGGTGCTACACATTCGTTTGTCTCTACTCGTTTTGCTAAACACATAAGTTACAAGCTTGATACACTCAAAAGCATAATGTCCATATCTACACCATTAGGGAAAGTTCTATGCACAAAAACAGTCTATGATAATTGTCCCATACTTATCAATAGTGTACGGATGTTAGTAGATCTGATCGTGTTAGACATAAAGGATTATGATGTTATCCTTGGGATGGATTGGTTGGCCAATTACCATGCAATGGTAGATTGTAATACCAAGAAGACGATATTTCGAATTCCGGACATTCCAGAGTTCGAAATGCAGGGGATTGTTCAAGGTCAAGCACCCAAGCTAATATCAACAATTAAAGCGTGTCACCTTCTAGATAAGGGGTGTACTGGGTATTTAGCAGCAGTGGTGGTCAATAAAGATGAAGATGACACTTTAGGGAATACCCCAGTGGTCAAAGAGTTTCGAGATGTGTTTCCTGATGAATTACCAGGACTCCCTCCTACTAGAGAAATCGATTTTACAATCGATGTTACTCCGGGTGTAGACTCGATATCTAAAACATCGTATCGGATAGCTCCAGCTGAGTTGCAAGAATTGAAGATTCAGTTGCAAAACCTATTAGATAAGGGTTTGATCCGCCCTAGTGTTTCACTGTGGGGAGCACCGGTGTTATTTGTACGAAAGAAAGACGGGAGTCTGCGTCTGTGTATAGACACTTTTGTTTGCTGAATCAAGCGACGATCAAGAATAAGTATCCTCTCCCCAGGATCGATAATTTATTTGATCAGTTGCAAGGCGCCCAAGTGTTTTCAAAGATTGATTTACGGTCCAACTATCACCAATTGATAGTCAAAGAAGAAGATATTCGGAAGACAGCATTCCGAACTCGGTATGGTCACTACGAATTCCTAGTGATGCCTTTTGGACTGACAAATGTGCCCATGGCCTTTATGGAGTTGATGAATCGTCTTTTCATACCGTACTTGGATCAGTTTATTGTGGTATTTATTGATGATATCTTGGTGTATTCACCTAGTCATGAGAAGCACGCTGAGCACTTGAAGATTACGCTACAAACATTAAGAGATAATCAACTGTATGCTAAGTTCTCCAAGTGGGAGTTTTGGATGGAAGAGGTAGCCTTCCTTGGGCATATTGTGTCAAGGAATGGAATATCTATTGATCCCTCCAAGATTCAGACGGTAACCGATTGGACAAGGCCATCCACTGTAACTGAAGTTCGGAGTTTTCTAGGATTGGCTGGTTATTACCGTAGATTTGTAGAAGGTTTCCTAAGATAGTCACTCCATTAACGGAGTTGACGAAGAAAGATGTAAAGTTCGAATGGACGGCATCTCGAGAGCGAAGCTTTCAAGAATTAAAGAAGAGATTAACATCTGCTCCGGTATTAGCAACTCCCTCGGGATCTAGAGGATTTGAGGTGTATTGTGATGCTTCCAGCAAAGGACTCGGCTGTGTTTTAATGCAAAAAGGTAATTGCTTATGGTTCGAGGCAACTCAAGATTCATGAGCGGAATCATCCCACGCATGACCTGGAGTTAGCTGCAGTAGTATTCGTGCTAAAAATTTGGAGACATTATCTTTATGGAGAGAAGTTGGTGATCTATAGTGATCACAAGAGTTTAAAGTATCTATTCTCCCAAAAGGAACTCAATATGCGACAATGAAGATGGATGGAATTCTTGAAGGATTATGACTATGTAATCCAATATCATCCTGGCAAGGGTAACGTGATCCTGGTAAGGGTAACGTGGTTGCTGATGCCCTGAGTAGAAAGATGGTCAGATCTGTGGCATACATGACTACAGAGCGATGGAAGATGATCGAAGAATTCAAGAGTTGGAATCTGAGTCTAGGATATTAGAGTAAGAGTGGCAAGTTGGCTAGTATTCAAGCCAAGCCAGTGTTATTACAAAAGATTTAAGAAGCACAGTTGGAAGATCAGGATATCAAAGTTATCAGAGATAAGATTCTTTAAGGAAAAATAGGTGATTTTGAAGAATCTGAAGATGGAATACTTCGATTCAAAGGTCGAATCTGTGTGCCTGGAAACCCTGAGTTGAAGAATGAACTACTCAATGAGGCACATCGATCTCATTTTGCAGTGCACCCTGGAAGTACGAAGATGTATCAAGATGTGAAGAATAACGAATGGTGGAACGGCATGAAAAGAGAAATTGCAAAGTATGTATCTCGATGTCTTGTTTGTCAGCAAGTCAAGGCAGAACATCAGAAACCACCTGGACTGTTAAATTCATTGCCTATTCCCGAGTGGAAATGGGAGCACATTACGATGGATTTTGTGGTAGGGTGACCAAAAACAAGGAGTGGACACAAAGCCGTTTGGGTAATAGTTGATTGATTGAAGAAGTCGGCTCACTTTCTCGCTATCAAGGATACCATAACCCTGGAACATTTATCAAAGTTGTACATCAAGGAGATTGTGAAGCTGCATTGTATGCCGGTATCTATTGTGTCATATCGCGATCCGCGATTTACTTCCCGATTTTGGAGGAGCTTGCAGGAAGCTTTGGGTGCGCAGCTAAACATGAGTACAGCTTATCATCTGCAAACCGATGGATAGTCTGAGCGCACAATAGAAACTCTAGAAGATATGATGCAAACTTGCAGTTTGCACTTTCAGGGAAACTGGGATGATCACTTACCATTGATCGAGTTTGCATATAATAACAGTTATCAGGCAAGTATTCAAATGGCTCCTTACGAGGCCTTGTACGGCAGGAGTTGTCGGTCACCAGTATGTTGGACTGAAGTAGGGGAACGTAAACTACTGGGACCTGAGTTGGTGCAAGGAACAACAAAGAAGATAGAGTTGATTCGATCGAGATTATTATCTACACAAAGTCGACAGAAAAGCTATGCAGATGGAAAGCATCGAGATTTAGAGTTTCAAGTCGGCGACCATGTCTTCTTGAAAATCTCTCCATCAAAAGGTATTGTACGATTCGAAAAGCGGGGAAAGTTAAGTCCGCGATTAATTGGACCTTTCGAGATTTTGGCTAAAGTAGGAGGCATAGCCTACCGTCTGGCGTTACCACCAGAGCTGGACAGGGTTCACAATGTATTTCACATATCCATGCTGAGAAAATATGTATCTGATCCTTGGCACGTGATACGATATAAATCAATTCAAGTCAGAGAAGACTTAACTTTTGAAGAAAAGCCAGTGATAATTTTGTACCGCAAGGAACAGGTGTTACGAAACAAAACGATTAAGTTGGTTAAAGTTTTATGGGAACACCATGGCACAAAGGAAGCCACATGGGAACTTGAAGATGTTTTTAGAAGCAATAATCCTCAGTTATTTGATGACTAGTGTATATGTAAATTTCGAGGACGAAACTTTTGTAAGGAGGGGAGATTGTAACGACCCTGAATTTTAATATAATAAAATTATGCGTTTATGGGTCCTTAATTGAGGTTAATTAGTTAAGTATTTGTTAAATTGTTAAAAAGTAGATTTTGTTCAGGATTGAATTGTACCGAGGAAACTCTAGTGTTTTTACTCGAAAATCGTACACAATGTGTGGGTCGACTATCTGGATGATCACCCGTCGTTCCAGTTCTGTTGAGTATCAATTCGCGAGACCGTGAAATTTGCGACCCACCCTAAAAGTATTTTACAGGTATAATATAGGGGTTAGGTAACTATACTAGTGCCAACCTAGACCCAATTCACGTAGGGCAGTAAATAAAGAAAATTCAAAGCAAATAGTGTACTATCCAAATTTGATTCAATCCACTATCTGAATTCAATTTGATATTCGCCAAATAATCATAGAGTATTTGTCTTGTTGAAAATATTTGAATTAGGATATTATCCAATAACTTAATAAAAATTCTTTAAAAAGGGTAAAAACAAGATACAAATTCCATTAAAAATGAAAAAAAAAAACTATTTTATCCTTATCAATATTAAAAATAATAATTTAATGGCTTAGGATTATGTGAAAAATACATGATATAAGGGTATTTTAGTCTTATGAACCTATAATATTATATATATAAATATTAGAAGCAGCCGGATATTCATGGAATCGGGATACCAATATCTGAATCTGAACCGATTATAAGCAAATTGTAAAAGTCCTATTTGAATTTACTCCGCCGAATACCTATTCGAATAATTGTCCAAATAAAAGGATTCAGATATGAATCCAATACAGATAATCCGTATCCATTGATAGCCCTACTTCCAAGCGTAAGGGGTTCCACTTCCACCTAGATGAAGTGGGTTGCCTAAGCAACGATTCGACTACACATACAATAGCTATGCTATGCAAAAATAATAAAGATCAAGGTTTGCTTAATCCACTGTACAAAGGATATATTACATCAACCAAATTTAAGGAAGATTAAGAATGAAGTAGAATGTAATAAACAGTTGCTATACAAAAATTGATAATAGAAGATCACAAGGGTGCTAATCCATATAGGGAACTTCAGATTCAAGAATGAGTGCTCCCATTGACAGTTGTATAGAAACACTGCACATATTTTGATGCAAACATCGTACCGTTAGAATTTGTTTATGATGGAGATCCACTGTTAGATCACGACTTGGAGGACGATCGACCGTCGGATCAAGAGATGGCGATTAGAAGGCCGAGATCAGACCGTAGATGGGCATGGGCAGCCATAGTGGCTAACCCACCCTTTAGTTATTTAGTTGTTTATTTTATATTGTTTGTTTTTACTTTGTTTTGTCTCTTTTAGTTAGTTTATTATGAGAGAACATAATCAAGGTAGTTCGGTAAAAAAAAATTTTAAGTAAGGTTTTATGATTGTCCATAAGTACTCTCTTTAGAGATTAGAATTGGACAGAACTTTTATGATTGAACATGAGAGTTTTTTTTGGCTTTTAAAATCTCCTTTGATGGGAATGGTGTGATGTCAACCTTAGAGTGATTTCAAGGTAATCTTATCTACTCTCTTTTTCTCTCTCTCAAATCACTATTCATAGTCACTGATCATTAGCACTATTCACGAGTTACTGTTCATGGGTACCGTTCACAGCAACTATTCTCTCTTGTTTCCTTCTTTATTGTTATTCTCTTGCAAAACCTAATCACCCAAACCCTAGAACAGTTTTTTTTCCTTGCTATTACAGTGTTCCCACAAAACCCCTTGCTGTTACAGCCTTCCCCATTGTTGTTCCAGCCTTCCCACAGACTCCCATAGCAATACCTTGCTGTTGCACCTGTCCCTACAACAATATCTGCTGCTGCAGCCCTTTTCCCAGCCCCAGCCACTACAGCAGCCCTTTTCCCAGCCCCAGCCACTACAGCAGCCCATCCCACAACCATTTCCTTGTTGTCCCTTCATTCCACAAGCCACCTACAGCCACCATTACACCCACAACAATCCCTACAATTGTTCCCCTGCTGCTGCTGCCCCCTTTTCCCTAATCCCTATTGCTGTCCCAGCAGATCTGGACACACTGCACCCTGTCCCCTTCTTAGCCACAAGCCTCCAGCAGCCAGACCAGCCTGTTGCATCACTTCCAGGCCCCATCCCAGCCTGCTGCACCACCTCAGTCCCCCAAACCAACCTGCTGTATCAACCCAGGTCAATTCCCTCACTGCCCCAGCCCTATTCCAATTTCCCTAAACCTGTCCCAGCAATCTTTCCTCTTTCCATAACATGTACCAGCCCTATTCCCATTGTCCTAATTTGTCCTAGCCTCATTCCTCTATTACCTAAACCCTAATACAATTCCTTTACCCTAAAAAAAGAGCAAATACTAAATCCCTAAGCTAGTGGAAGTTCTCACTTCCATTACAATCACTCAAATCAAATTGAAAGGTTCATTATTGCGGGATTGTGTCTTAACGTAGGGCATTAATAATTCCCCCTTTTGACTTTCTTTATTGTAATTGTAGAATCTAGATGGTTTATGAATTTTATTATTGCTGCAATTAAGAAATCTAATCTCACAAACACATCATCTTATGTTTATTGCATTGTCCTGCAACAACTTTGGTATCAGAGCTTAAGGTTAGCTAAGGGTTTGTCTCTTGCATTTAGGTTTCAGGCTCATTTGCATCTCATATATCCGTAGGACACCTAGTTAGTGCATGCCCACTCGTAGTGGGAAGAGTTACCAACCAAGCATAGCATCCATCAACAATCGTCTAACCCACATGGAGGCTAGTATGGAAACCCATAATACCAATATCCGATTAGCTATGGAAAAAGAGTCTCATAATATAAGTGTCGGTATAGGTAGAGACTGAGGCTTAGGCCATGAAAGATAGCGAGATTACCATCGTTCTTTCAAGTATCAAGATCCAAATGGTCCAGATGATCGACATGTGACATCCATCAAGATTGAGGCCCCGAGCTTTAATGGTGAACTTGATCCAAAGGCCTTTCTTGATTGGTTACCAGACATAGGCCACTACTTCGAGTGGTGTGAAATGTATGAGAGTAGTAGAATTAGGTTTGCCAAAATTAAATTGGTAAGCCAAGCAAAATTCTATTAGATCAATGTTGAGCGAATGAATGATCAGGTAAGGAACCCATTGTCCAGTGGCCTGAAATGAAAGAGAAGCTCAAAGATAAATATCTTCCTCTAACCTATCGTGAGAAACTCATGGGCCAATGACAATCCCTTCAGCAAGGCTCTATGTCTGCCACTGCCCACTAATTACATTGCAAAATTAATGAATTTATGATGCGCTGCAATGTAAGGGAGGACCATCTAATCACACTTTCTAGGTTTAGAAGGGGCCTCTGCCCAGAGATCCAAAGAGAGCTTATCCCTCATTATATCAGCACCTTAGAGCATGTCTATCAAAAGGTGCAAGAGTTAGAGCGGTATCCGAAACCGCAATTTACTACGCAATTTGATTCTCGCAATCCTACCAGAAGGTCCACTCCCCATGTGGAGCTACCATCAACTCCTGAGTCCCTTGTGGAGCTACCACAAGTTCTTGAGTCCTTTGTGGAGCTTCCACCAGTTTTTGAGTCCCTTATGGAGCTTCCACCAGCTCCTGAGTCCCCCATGGAGCTACCATCAGCCCCTAAGTCCCTTGTGGAGCTACCCCAAGCTCCCAAGTCTCTTGTAGAGCTTCCACCAGCTCTTGAGTCCCTTGAGGAGCTTTCGCCAGTCCCTGAGCCCCTTATGGAGATACCATTAGCTCTTGAGTCCCTTGTAGAGATTCCACCAGACCCTAAATCATTTGTGGAGCTACCACCATCTGTGGTGCCGTTAGTCCTTAAATTTCAGGAGGTCTTCCATTAGGATTTACCAAATAAGCTCTCGCCTATACATAACATTCAGCACGCATTAGATCCCATTATCATAGGTCATCAAAGTGAGTTCACAGATTCATTACAAAGTCATGATTTGCATGATGAGATCGAAGAACGAATTGCATTCAATAATGAAACTTATAAAATATGTGTTGATTCACATCATTACTGTAAAAAGTTTTAAGTAGGAGATTATATAATGGCAATGGTATCACAGGCCCATAGTTTTTGACCATATAAGATCTTGAAGCGGGTTGATCCTAATGGATATATGGTGGACTTTCCACCTGACATGGGTACTAGCCCAATATTCAATGTGGATGACGTTCTTTTCAGAAGTCTAGCAGCATCACCTACTGACCCATATGATAGTCCACATGATGACCTTCCAGATGAGCTTAGTCCGGACTCACCCTTCATCTCAGACCCACCTCCCTCAGACCCAGCTCACCCAGACCCTCCTCCCCCAGACCCATCTCCCCTAGACCCACCTCCCCTTCTTGATGACCCCCATGCTGATCTTATACTAGACTCATCCTTCACCTTAGACCCGCCTCCCCCAAACCTACCTCTCCTTCATGATGACCCCCATGCTGATCCTATTCCAAACCCACCTTCTCTAGACCCACCTCCCCTACCATTGCCTCCTAATCTAGACTTGTTCTTTTCCCCATGTCCACTTCCACTATTATTGTCTCCTTCATTTCCATTGTCTTTACTACTCATGTCTAACAGTATAGAAGAGATTGAGGATTTCTTGGAAGTTCACATAGTCTCCAATAGACACGAGAAATATCGCAAGTATCTCACCAGGTGGAAAGAACGACCGGGATAGATCACGTCAGAAAAATATTGTACATGGCATTCACGACGAATCATACGTGATGAGTTGTAGCGACTTCTCAACTTTTTGGAGCAGTACGACGAATCATACGGGATGAGTTGTATCGACTTCTCGACTTTTTGGAGCAGTACGACAGTTTTATTACTTCAGTGGCGAAATCTTCTCAGATGAGGAGAGTTGATGCAGACATCATACCATTAGATTTTGTTTATGATGGATATCCACCGTTGGATCACGAATTCGAGGACGATTGACCGTCAGATCAAGAGATGGCAATGGGAAGGCCGAGATCAGGCCGTAGATGGGTATGGGGCAGCCATAGTGGCCGACCTGTTGGACATAGATGCCCTCGAAAGCCAATAAGAGACTTTTCTATGTTGATTAGATAAGCATCATATTCACACAACCAACTATAAAGGGTATTTATATTAATTACTGTCTCATATGATGAAGACATAAAGTTCCATAGGTAACATTGTAGGAAAATCATGCAAAAGTTGCAAGAAGATATGATTTTCCGGTTCCTTGTAAACCTAATATTGTTCGAAGCCTCTAGAGTACTGATTGGGTGTCGTACTTCATCATGGCTTGCACATGTGTAGTTCTATGAGATAGTGTGATAAATCTCATTCACAGAGAGTGGTGACTCTTGACTAACATGTGAGTATATGTAGCAAGTACATAATACTGAACGGGCGGAATACACTGTCAGATTGTATTAGGGTTATCCATTTGACAAATTGTCCTTAGACCTGAGAGGTTAACATCTTCTCAGACATTTGTCTATATGGCTTTGATGTGCCAATCGGCAATGTCCAATACACAGGACTAACTCCGGGTACGTTGGGTCATGTACACAATGTTTGGAGAAGTGTGTAAACACTCAATAAGGAATCCACAACTCCTTAATTGGAGATAATGATATCAAGGTGATACTTATTGAACTGAACTGTTAAATCCAGTACTAGTGCTTTTCGGTAAAATGGTCTTTATCGAAGTTGATATTTTTATATAGAAAAGTACATATAAATAACAGTGGAAGAGACGCCCAGAGGAGGAAGAGGGTATCAGACTCCTTCAAAGAACTCCAAGGAAGGTGAAAGACTACGAACAAGCCTTCAAGATCTCAAGGAATATCAATAAGCAAGTTTGAGGAAGCAATGCGGAGGAAAATAATAGCAGTAGAATCAAAGAGCTTTGAGTTTGTCGGAGTTGATGCCTCCGAATCATTTTCAGTGAAGATTATCGAGCGAGGAAGGGGCTTCTCAGTTGAAATCCAGTTTGAGGAACGTGTTTTCTGGTGGCTTCTTCGATTTGTAGCAGACTATGTAAAACTAAAAGATGATAAATACAGGGTGGCTAGGCTCACTGGTGCCTCCAGTATATTTATCCTAGAAAGAAAGAGAAATGAGGATGGGAGTTTCATATCTTTTATGGCGATTCCCTCGGCGGGAGCTCGCCGCCGTTGGTTAATTTTCCCGATGGGTCGTGATAGATTTGGGTGGCAGGGGGTGTGGGAAGCTCTGCATGTAGTCCTACCCCCAAAATTCCTCCCCAAGTCCACCTTGGCTCTAGCGAAAGTTAGTCATCCCCCCAAGCACGGCAACAGCCACCCCTCCCACCTCCTCGGCCATCTCCCCCAAACCCCACTTTCCCTCCACTGGTCCCGAAGTAGCCGTTACCGCCAGGTTGGTGGGACTTGGCCATTGTGTGCGGATTTCATTGCTCCCTTGCAGGCTGGACAGAGCTGGAGGTGGAAGCTAACCTGCTGATCCCAAATGATGAACAAACAACCTTGATCCCCTATGAAAACCAGAAAGGCATCCTCATCCTTAGGCGTCTATCAACCGTGAGAGACCTTTGTGCTCGGGAAAAATGGCCTTTAAAAGCGGGCGGGTATTTATCAATGAACCGATGGTGGCCGGCCTCTAACTGTGCTCATGTTAGCTCACTATGGGATTCCTTCTGGCCTGGTATTCATGGTCTCCCCCTTCACCTGTGGAAAGCGGAAATATTGGCGGGTATTGGAGATCTCTGTGGCGGAACCAAGAAAATAGACCCCCGCACTCTCTCTCTTTCGGACCTCCGACAAGCTCGTGTCCAGGTAATATTGTCGAGTAGGAATGGAATCCTGCGTACAATGCGAATCCCAGATCGTGGTGGATTCCATACTATAGTGATCTCTGTGCTTGGGTCCGGTGAACTCGGATTTTCCGGCGACCCAAGAGATATCCGGTACCGGATCTCAGAAGCGATTTCGAATCCTCTCTCTACGGAAGGTAGCCCTGCCGTAGCAGAGGCATATCCCAATGGTCATGTGCCACGTCCTCTACCAAATACGTCGCAGGGTCAGAGCCTAGTCCTAGTTCCCAAAATGGCCAGAATGTCAGGCGGCTTCAGTGGAGTTGGTAGCGAGTATTTGACTATCAGGGTCATCCGCAGCTTCCAGGCAATCCGGTTGAAGACGATAGGCTGGGTGTGGTTCAATCACAAGGAATAAAAAATAAAAAAAGGCAAAAGAGAAACCAGAAGCGGGCTGCCAGAAGACGCCATCAGAGAGAATGGAGAAGGATCAGCTCCAGTGAAGGGGCTGTGCAGCATCCTCTAGTCCCCCCTTACCCTTCGCCACCTGGTGAGGGATATGAGTCCTTGACGGATCAAGTCCAATGCCCAATTGGTGAGTGGCCGGTTGAGGCCAACGGTGTCAGGTCTAGGCCAGAGGCCGTGGGCTTGGGCGAGTTAGCTGGCGGTGAAGCCCATCCACTCTCACTTTCGCCTGTTGGGCCTTCTATCACTGGGGCCTCTTTCCCTGGGCCCATTTCCGAATCAAGGTCGAACCCAGTGGAGCCCTTTGGGTTTGTTAACTTGCCCACCCGAGCCTCTTTGTCTAACGGTTCAGAGCCTTATATCCTAGGGCAGCGATCCAGCTCTCGAGATGGCGATTCTCCAGGTCCCTGTGCTCGTTCTCCTGCTGGTAGGGGTGGTGGTGATCCTAAGGGGAAGCTTTTAGTGCCTTACCCCGACTCAGTCTGTAACAGTGGAAATAAGTGGATTGTAGCATCCAATCCAGCCGTCGGTCCTGCTATTGCGAGGGTAAAACCAGGAGAAATCATAGTAGCCAAGCTCGTGGATGCAGGCGGGTCGTGTCCATTTTCCGAGGGAGGTAGGTCGGGTGTAGCAGGAGCTGTCTGCTCAAGTTCTTGGCCAGTAGAGGTGGCCACGCCTCAAGTTAATCTGCCCGTCGAAGTCCACTCGGGGTTCAGCAGCAAGCAAGCAGACATGGATCAACAATCAGTTAGGGGTGGTCAGTCTTGGCCTATCAACGGTGAGCAGTTAGAACCACAAGACGTTACCCAGGTTGAGTCCCTCTCCCCAGGAAGTGAGTCCCCAGTTCTGGAAGGATTGGGCATGTCTCCGTTAGCCAATTTTAGATCCTCCCCTCTTAGTGCTCTGAGGGCCTATGAATCCCCTCCAATTCTGCCAGTAGTTAGTATAGGGCCCTCCACCGGGATTAGCCCCATTACAGGGGCAGTTTGTGGGAGCTGGGTTTGTTCGAGGGTGGCCCGGGTGTGGGGGCCAAGGTGACCAGTCCGAGTAGTTCTGCTGAGGATGGTCAGTGCTAGGCTGGCAGCCCGTCCAACTTGGAGCGGGGGTCATCGGAAAGTATCTCATCAAGTGAAATTGTTGGGGGCGGTAATGTGTCGCTACAGTCTGGGGAAGGTTACAATCCCGCACCAAGCAAACAGATGCCATCTTGTTTTACGGAAGCAGCGTCTGGAGGTCGCGGTAAGAGTCCACCTTCTGTTGAACCGTCCTCGAGTAAGAACCAGGCTTTCAAGCAACCCGAGTCACCGGTAAGAGGCAGTTCGAGGCCATTGGAATCACACTCCCTAACCCTTTCAGGTATGCTTTCTCCCTCTGCCCCGTCTCCCGATCCTATTCAGCCTTCGTTGAATAGGGTCGGGAGATCGGCCCTTCTCCGGTCTTGTAGTTGGAATTCTTATTTGTGTTTGCAAAACCAGGGAACCATATTACTACAGCCTGATGAGGAAAAAACGAGTCTAGTAAGGTCAGACTCAGTGCCCTACATGATTAATCTCACTCAAATTAACTCTAGGTCGGTGTCAGGGCTTCGGGATCCTCTCCATGTTGATCTATCTAGTCTCTTGGGCCGGAGGACAACCTCTTCCCAAGTCAACGTCTCTGTAGAGTCTTCGCCGTGGGTTTCGAGTAAGTTGGCAGGAATGAGCAAATTCTTGGGCCTTTCCGTTGAGGGCCATGAGGAGGATTTCAGGAGGTTACTTCAATCTCTTGAAAGAGTTGGGGGTGGGTCCGTGGTCAAACCTACCCAAAGGCGGCCTGTTAGTTTGGTTAGGAGATCCTCTTTGGAGTTGAGGAAGTTGCAGTGGGCCATTAATTACGACTCATCGAGTCGTAAAGTTAACCCTAGATCTAAGAGGCTGGGCCAGGGTTCCACTAGTGATCAATGTCAGCTTTGAGTCTCCTTTCCTGGAACATTAGAGGGTTAGGGTGTCCTGAAAAACATGCGGCAATCAAAAAGTTCGTCTCTTCTAAAAAGCCATCGATTCTCTGCATTCAGGAAACCAAGTTGGCTTCTATCGAACCTCGCCTGATCCAAGACTTATGGGGGGAGGGTCCCTCAGATGGGATTAGTTTGGACTCTTTAGGGGCGTCTGGTGGCATTTTGCTCCTGTGGGACCCGGGCATAGTCGAGGTATTGGAATCCGAAGTTGGGGCGTACTCGATTTCTATTCTTTGCCGTTTGTCAAATGGGGGGAATCCATGGGTGTTCTCGGGGCTCTATGGCCCCTCGGGGTCTGAGGCAGATGCGGAGTTCTGGCAAGAGCTCGATGACATTAGTGGAAGATGGGATGCCCCTTGGTGTTTGGGTAGGGATTTCAATTGCGTCCGTTTCCCCCATGAGAGGCGTGGGGCTCAATCTATTTCACCCAAGATGCAAAGATTTGCTAGCTTCATCTCTCGCCATAGTTTGGTCGACTATCCTTTGCGTGGTAGCCAGTTTACCTGGTCTCAGCTGCCTTATGGGCGTCGTGCCAGTAGGCTGGATCGGTTCCTTCTCTCGGTCGATTGGGAGGCCATGTTCCCTAATCTTGTCCAGTTTTCACTACCTCGGCCCACTTCCGACCATGTGCCAATCTTATTGGCTCCCGAGAGTGTTTCGGGTGGCCCCACCCCCTTCCGTTTTGAAAATATGTGGCTCCAGTCGGAGGGCTTCAAAGCCTTTGTATCCGAGGTCTGGGTATCTCAGGTGGTCTGGGGCTCCCCCAGTACAAGGTTCGGTCTGAAATTGAAAGCCCTCAAAGCTAAACTTAAGATCTGGAACAAGGAGGTATTTGGGAACGTGGCAGATCATAAAGCTGAGGTACTACTCAACATTCAATCCTTTGACTCCATGGAGAGTATTCGTCCCCTCTCTGAAGAGGAAAGTCGAGTCCGCGAATCTCTTAAGAGTGACTACCTGAGAATCGTGAATCTTGAGGAGATTAGTTGGAAACAGAAGTCGAGGATCTGTTGGTTAAAGGAGGGGGACCGTAACACTAAGTTCTTCCACCGTATGGCTAATTTCCGCCGTAAATCCAATCTTCTATCCAGCCTCTTCATCGATGGTGTGAGAAGGACGGATCCGAAGGCTATTGAGGATAGCGTGGTCGGTTTCTATAAGGATTTGTACTTGGAGAAAGTCCCCTGGCGTCCAAAACTTGATGGTCTTCCTTTTGCTTCCATCTCTCATGCCCAAAGTGAGGCATTGGAACGTCCGTTCCGGGAAGAGGAGGTATTGAATGCCATCCAATCTCTGGCAAGCAATAAAGCTCCGGGCCCGGATGGTTTCTCCATTGAATTTTATAAAGTCTGTTGGGATATTGTTGGGGGGGACTTTCTAGCAATCTTACAGGAATTGTTTTAGGCTCTTTCAATCGGGCTATCAACAATACTTTCGTGACCCTGATACCGAAGAGGGTTGGGGCCCATGAACTGAAAGAGTTCCGCCCTATTAGCTTGGTCAGTAGCGCTTACAAAATCCTATCCAAGGTGTTGGCCATCCGTATTCGAAGCGTTTTGGGGTCTCTTATCTCCCCTCACCAGGGCGCCTTCGTGCGGGGGCGTCAGATCTTAGACGGGGTTCTCATCGCTAATGAATGTGTGGATGAGCGCTTGAGGTCTAAAGTCCCAGGCCTTATTTGTAAGGTTGACTTGGAAAAGGCATACGACAATGTCAACTGGGAATTCCTCCTCTATGTGTTGGGTAGAATGGGGTTCGGCACCAAATGGAGGTCGTGGATTAAAGCTTGCATATCATCAGCTTCGTTCTCAATCCTCCTCAATGGTAGCTCAAAAGGGTACTTCCGTAGCTCCAAGGGGCTTAGGCAGGGCGACCTGCTGTCTCCTGCTCTATTCATTATTGTCTCTGAAGCCCTGAGTCGTATGTTGGTCAGAGCAAATGGGCAGGTGTTTTCCGGCTTCTCTGTGGGGAGGGCGCGTCTTAGTATCTCGCATTTACAGTTTGCCGATGATACATTAGTGTTCTGTGGTGCTTCAGTGTCGCAGCTTATCCACCTTCGATGCCTGTTACGGTGCTTTGAGGCAGTGTCTGGCCTCCGAGTCAATTAGAGCAAAAGTGAGATTTTACCAGTGGGTGATGTGCCCCAGATTGCCCTTTTGGCCAGTGTGTTCGGGTGTCAGCATGGGACCCTCCCATCTACTTTCCTAGGGCTTCCTTTGGGTGCCCCGTTCAAGTCCAAAGCGGTTTGGGCCCCAGTTATCGAAAGGTTCTCTACGCGTCTAGCTGGGTGGAAGTCATGTCTTCTTTCCAAAGGTGGGAAGCTGACCCTTATCAGGAGTACTCTTCGTAGCCTCCCAACCTATTTTCTTTTCACCTTTTTGCTCCCTCGTTCCATTGCTTTGACCCTTTCCCGCCTCCAATGTAACTTCTTATGGCATGAGAGAGACAAGCGCAAATATCATTTGGTAGCATGGGATCAAATTTGTAAGCCGGTTGAGGCGGGAGGTCTTAACCTCGCCCCACTCACTGCAGTCAATAAGGCCCTTTTGGGCAAATGGGTTTGGTGGTTTGGTCATGATAGGGAGAGCTTGTGGCGGCAAGTTATCACTGCTAGGCATGGTCTGCATTCATTATGGGCGTCGAAGGCTGTTAGGGGGGCTCATGGGGTGGGTCTCTGGAAGGGTATTATGGGGGTCGCCAAGTATCTAGACCCTTTCATTAGTTTCAAATTGGGTAATGGTTCAGATATCCAGTTTTGGCTCGATGTTTGGAGTGGTCAGTCGAGGCTCAAGGACGACTTTGGGTCTATCTTTTCCTTGGCTACCTGTAAAGGGGCGTCTATCGCCGAGTGTGTCGAGAGGCTGGGGAGTGCTATAGTTTGGTGTCCTAGGCTGAGGAGAGCGTTGAACGATTGGGAGATTGAGGATATGCAGCGTCTGTTGGAACGGCTGAGTGCCTCCGTCCCCAGATCCCAGATTAGTGATAGTAGGTTGTGGTCCCGTAGCAACACCAGCCGATTTTCAGTGCGTTCACTATTGCAGTCACTTGGTCCTGTCCTTCCGCGTTCCTTTCCTCATAAGGCTCTGTGGGCTAACCAGGTTCCCACGAAGGTATCATTCTTCCTCTGGTCTGCTGCTTTAAATAAAATTCTTACTTTGGACCAATTGAAGAGGAGAGGGTGGAGTTTGGCAAACCGCTGCTATTTGTGCCTGCAGGCGGAAGAGTCTGTGGATCATTTGCTCTTACATTGCCCGGTTGTTTTTAGGATTTGGGCTTATTTCTTGACTCGGTTGGGAGTGGAGTGGGTCTTCCCTTCATCCTTTCTGAGCTTCTTATCTGGATGGCATTTGTCTGCTTTGGTGGGGGCTAAGGAATCCATCCGGACTCTTTTGCCCGGGGCTCTTTCGTGGGCAATTTGGAAGGAGAGGAATGGTAGGGCTTTTGAGAATTCCTCTTCGTCCGATCTGAGGATCTTATCTCGTGTGCGGCAGTTGATAGTGGTATGGAGCTCCACTTGTCCTACGGGACAAGAAGTGAGGGATGTCATTTATTGTTGAGGTCTCCCAGTAGCCGTGTGGGCTTGTATTTGCTCTCATTCTTGTTCTTTATTGTTGTTTCTTGTGCTTTTATAATTAGTTTACGCCCCTGTAAACTGCTTTTTGCTTTGCTTTAATATATATGATTTACCAATCAAAAAAAATATATATATGTCAGTTCTTTTCTAATGTTTCTTCAAAAGTGTTTTGGAGGTTCAGTTCATTAAAAAAGTAATCATGAGAAAGGGTTCTATTCATAAGCTAGGGACTAAGACAGTGGAATTGTTCCAATCCCGGAAGCTTACAAGTGATATCGGAATGTGGAATGATTTATTTGTAAATATATTGTGAGATGGTACTTACAAGCAATTCTCTAATTTCTGGAGGTTCATCACATTGTGTTAATGGATATTAATTGTGATTGGTGGAAGTCCAGAGACTTAGATAACATTCTATGATCCTAATGGAGTTTTAAGAAAGGTGTTTCCTAGTAACAATGCTTCAACCAAAAAGGTGAAGTACTTGGTCCCACAACCGGAAATAGGAGATCCCTTTAGATCCCACACACAAGGACCTTCTTAAAGTATTTAATTTAATTTATAATTAAATTAATTAATTTCTCTAAGTAATTACTATATGGTATAGTGAAGTTCTAAAATGTGGAATCACGTTAGATGTGAAAAACCAAATGGGTAGGACCCATTGGGAATTATTATAAAAGAATAATTCAAGTGACCAAGAGGGTTTTGGAAACCCTTTAGGCGTGTGGAGTGGGACCCACCTAGGGTGGGACGCCCACTTCAAGGAGGAAATAATAATTGTTATTATTTATTTAATTAGTTTCTAATAACTAATATCCTTATTGGATAAGGTTAGTTAGTTAGTTAGAGTTAGTTACTAATTAAAGATTCCTTGTTGGACAAGGATTCTATTAGTTTCTTGCTAATCAAGGAATCCTAATTGGATTAGGATAAGGATAAAATTAGTTGGACACTAATGGATGAGATTAGTTTCTATTTTGATTATTCCTAATTAATTATGGAGAAACCAAATAAGAAACTAATTGAGGAATCCTTATTGGATAAGGATTAGGAAACTTTGGTTTCAAGAAACCAATGAAGCCTATAAAAGGGATGGACGTCCAAGGCTTTGGGCATTCTTAAATTTTCCAGAATTTTCCAGATTTGGAAACTTCTCCCCTCTCCTCAAGTTCACGCCCAGCCCTCTCCCCCTTTGAGGGTGTACGGTCACCCTTCCCCTTCTTCCTTTTGTTTGGTTTTTGATCTTGATGATCAAGAACAAATTCTTTGAAGATCAAGATTGGATCTTATTTGATCAAGAAAGGTTCTTGGATCAAAGAAAAGAAGAAAATATAAAAGAGCATGGAATTTGGAAGGGCCATTAGCTTCCATTAGAGAAAGCTTTAAAGGAAAAAGAAGGTTCGTGTGAATCGACAGGAGACTTGACACTTGTAAAGTTTTGCGAGTACTATTCTAACATGGATTTGACTTAACAATTTCAAAGTCGCAAAGGTGAATGTTATTCTAACCTTCATTGAATAAAATCAATTAGAATCTTAGTCAGATCTTGGACTGTTTTTCTAAAATTAAAAAGAGGCATACTTTCACGACCCACCCTTTAGTTATTTAATTTTTTATTTTATATAGTTTATTTTTACTTTGTTTTGTCTCTTGTAGTTAATTTATTATGAGATAACATAATAAGGGTAGTTTGGTATTTTTTTATTAAGTAGGGTTTTATGACGGTCTATAAATACTCTCTTTAGAAATTAGAATTTGACAACTTTTATGAATGAACATGAGAGCTTTTTTTGGCTTTTAGAATCTCCTGTGATGGGAATGGTGTGATGCCATGGTGTGATCCAACCTTGAAGTGATTCCAAGATAATCTTATCTATTCTCTTCTTTTCTATCTCTCTCAAATCACTATTCATAGTCACTATTTATTAGCACTATTCACGGGTACTGTTCACAACAACTATTCTCTCTTATTTTCTTCTTTATTTGCTATTCTCTTACAAAACCTAATCACCCAAACCCTAGAACAGTTTTTTTTCCTTGCTATTAAGGTTTTCCCACAAAACCCCTTGTTGTTACAGCCTTCCTCATTGTTGTTCCAGACTCCCATAGCAATACCTTACTGTGGCACCTGTCCCTAAAACAATATCTGCGGCTGCAGCCCTTTCCCCAGCCCCAGTTACTACAGCAGCCCATCCCACAACCTTGTTGTCCCTTCATTCCACAAGCCACCTACAGCCATCATCACACCCACAACAATCCCTACAATTGTTCCCCTACTGCTGCTGCCCCCTTTTCCCTAATCCCTATTGCTGTCCCAGAAGATCTGGACACACTGCACCCAGTCCCCTTCTCAGCCACAAGCCGCCAGACCAGCCTGCCGCATCACTTCCAGGCCCCATCCCAGCCAACTACACCACTTCAGTCCCCCAAACCAACCTGCTGTATCAACCCAGATCTATTCCCTCACTGCCCCAGCCCTATTCCAATTTCCTATTCCCATTGTCCTAATTTGTCCTAGCCTCATTCCTCTATTACCTAAACCCTAATACAATTCCTTTACCCTAAAGAAAAAAAACAGCAAATACTAAATCCCTACGCTAGTGGAAGTTCTCACTTCCATTACGATCACCCCAATCAAATTGAATGGTTCATTATTGCGGGATTGTGACTTAACATAGGGCATTACTAATTCCTCCTTTTGACTTTCTTTATTGTAATTGTGAAATCTAGATGGTTTATGAATTTTATTATTGCTGCAATTAAGAAATCTGTTCTCACAAACACATTATCCTAGGTTTTATTGCATTGTCCTGCATCATATTTGCTTCAATCAAATTTAGCAAAACATTAGATATGCAATTATAAATGAACAGCAATGTATAGAAATGAAGTTTGACTATATCCAATATAATTTCAATTTTCAACTAAATGAACATCAAACCATGCCATGAAAAAAGTCAAAACATTCTACCAAAAGAAAAAGGAAAATAAAAGACATCTACCTTATCCTGTATATCTGGATGAGTGGCAAGCCTTGCCAAGATGTTACCAATCAGACCTGCAGTAGTTAAGCACCCATGAAACATCACACCCATAATATTCCCACATGATTCTTCTCTTGCATTATGATGGCCATGAAGCTCCTCTAAGAAGTTATCTGCTATCATACCACTAGAAGAAACTGCAGCATTGATTGCATCCTCCTTTCCAACATTTGTAGCTTCACTACGGGAGTTTAGATCCATTTGACCAAACAACTTGTAGTTTTGACTGCATTGTCGAATAATGTCTTGGGTTAAGAATTTCAACTTTCTACACAAAGACTGGTATCTCCAAAATCCTTGTTTCCAGAAGGGAGGAACACTATATGAAGCCCAGAAGCAAGCATCCTTAGCAATCATCATAAGAAGCTCTTCATAAACAATTGCCTTGGACCAAGCCAAGAACGCATCTCCAAAGAGGGTGGCTCCCAAGATGGAAAAAGCCAAATGTTGGGAGACCAATTTACAATCAAGAACTCCTTGGGCCATGATATTATGAACTCTTTCCATGACACAGTCCACAGCCTTTGAAGGAATCGCATATGCTCTCTCTAGCAATTTCCTGTTCAGTTCTATTGCCAATGATTCCCTTCTCTTTTGCACCTGCGGATGGTGAAAGGATGTTATTACATGGTGAGCACACTGTAGAGTTTTCTTACAACTATGATCATAATATCAATTGAATGAATCAATAACCAAACATTTGAGAAAGAATACATAGAAAACATAACATGGCAATACGTGGCAAAAGATTACACGGCTAAACACCATGACTTCTGAGATGAGTTGAAGAATTCAAGTGGGAAGATAAAGGTTCCACTTCATAAGTTTCATTTAATGGGTTACTAAGCAGACAAAGTCCATGTGTATGACTGAGACCTTTGTTCTGCCACCAATAAGGATTTGAAGAAACTGTATTTTTTTTGTTATTTTCTCCTTCTTTTGAATGCCATTTGAAGAAATGAAGTGAAGAGAAAGAAATTGATGACTCACATAATGATCCGCAACAAAGAAAACTATGTTTTCCATATTTAAATTATAAAGGATGTAAAAAGAAGGGACGTTTTAGCAATTGTGTTTTCAGGATTCCACCTCTTAGAAGGCAACCTTCTTCAAAACTCTCCCGGCTTTTTTCCTTTTTTATTTGTAAAATGAGATTATGCATCGACCATGATCTCACTTTACCAACAAAAAAAAGATCATGCATTAACAAGGGGAAAAGATACAAAAGCAATGGTGAATCAACAAAGAAAAGAAACAAGAGACGAAAGCACCTCCTTCCTACAAACCCTCACAATGAATCACAAACCCTATCATTCTTAAGGAGGTCGACAAGAACATCCCTAATCGAACACCAAGAAAGTAGGAACTGTGCAATGCAAGTCCAAACAACTTCTTGAGGAGCATTTTTAAAAAATTTATCATTCCTTTCCTCCCAAATACACCAACAAATAGATCCTGCGAACAACCTCCACAAAGTTTCTTCCTGAATCTCTATCGCATGGTAGAAAGATATCAAGAAGTATGTGGCTTCTGGGAAGTAATTTCTTAGCAGGATTGCCTCTTCAAAAGTCTTCAAATATATCTCGAACACCAATATATTCATGATAGCAACAAATAAAGTTCATCTAAATTAAACAAGGTGGCTCAACTATCAAAGTCCAAGCATCTATCACATGTTACACTCCTCCATTCTTCTCAATGATCAGCTCCCTTATTTGGAACATTTAACCCAGATTCTTGAAGAAGACTCAAGTCTTTGATTCAAGCTCATAAGGTAAGTCTTGCAGCTATCCTAGTGTAGAACCCTAAAATCCAACTTCATTGTGCTAGGAATAGTGCTGTGAATAGTGCCATGGGCACAAGTCTTGTAAAGGCCAAGGGCCATTTATGTAATTTGGTTTGTGAGGAATGATAAGAATGGGTTAAATTAGTTTAAGTATTGTTGTTGGGTGTTTGGGATGGAGGAACAAGAGTAAGAAATACTCTAAGTGTCAAAAAGAGGGATGTCTTGGCATGCCCTCAACTTGAGAGAACTCTAGTTTTCTCACCGTTGATCGGAATCGAGTGATTCTGAGCCATTAGAAAGATATCGAAACCCTCTTCGATGTTCATGTTTAACACATTTTAAGATTTCGACTCGAAGTTAATTCAAACGTGGGTTTTCTGAAGTTTTTTCTGCTGTAATTCCTGACCAGTCACATTTAGGGCCACTAGATATCAAAAACCTCTTCGATGTTCATGTTTAACACATTTTCAGATTTCGAGTTGAAGTTAATTCAAAAGTGGGTTTTCCGAAGTTTTGTCTGCTGTAATTCCTAACCAGTCACATTTAGGGCCACTTTTGATCATGAAAAAGCATAATTAGGAGTTGTACATTGAAGAAAAGTTGTTCCCCTTTGAATGACGAGTCCAACGCAAGTTGAATCGTCAAAATCCGATAAGTGAGTCAAAAGTTATAGTCAAAATACCAAAGCAGGAAAAACCACAAGCCCAAACAGAGAATTTCGGCGACGAAATGCTCCAAAGGATTCAACTTAGTCAATGAAATTCGTCGGGGAACCCAATTTCGTCGACGAAATTGCCCAAAAACATGAAAAAAAAAAACCCAGAACAGTGTCACTGACCTACTGGGATATTTTCTTAAGGGTGTTTTGGGTTTTTGGCAACCTTTGGCCTATAAATAGAAGGGGATTTCGTGGGCATAGATTTACCAAACCCTAAGCATAAATTTTTGGGGATTCTTGAAAAAGAAGGAACAGGAAAAGGTTTGAGCTTGCTTGGGTGCACGGTTTGTTCTTGTTTCGGTGTTTAGCAACAAATGAGGAGTTCCTTCTTGCTACTGAAGTGATTTCAGAGTGCTGAGATCGTAGGGAATTGATCTTGAAAAGGTAAATATACTCTACTATCTACCCTTGGCTATTTTTTAAATAAAACCATGTTTTACAGTGTATTCTTGGATGAATTGGATGATGAATTCTAAGTGTTTGTAAGCTATCATTACTACTGAATTTCTATGACAATGATTCCATGTTTTTAAGCTTTCTAAGTATAGTATGATGTTTACAAGCACTCTATGCACTCTATGTCTTACATGTCTCGCACATGGTTTAAAATATCGGTATTGTTCGCCGTATCAGCAAGTTCAAAATAGGGTACGTATCAGTGTATCTGTACCGTATCGGTTGGATACGACAAAAAAATTCAAGATACCCTAAAAAAACTTGGACACGCAAGGAAAAACTTGGATACCTTGCATAAAACCTCTTTTAATGCAAATATAAGCTAAAAACAAACAAAATGAAAACCTCCAACTATATTTATAATCATACATGTGAGAGTTAACAAATTTATAAGTTAAAAAAGGCGTGTGCGCTGATAAATATGTATGAAAATACAAACCATAGTTACTTAACTAAGTGATAAAATCTCTCTTGCATTCATAAATCAAAAATATGAAAATACATAGACCCTTGTATTCACAAATCAAGTTACATACATGATAGAAGCTCAATACCACATTGAGCTTCATGTCGGCTCATACTCTATCATTGTGGGATCAGGAATTGAGTAAAGTGATACATTATAAGTGGTCCAGACATGATGACATCACTGTGTCGAAGTTATCATCGTGCGGTACATGCGCAGGTACATTTGTATATATGTCTGCTGCTGAGTTGTGATCTGTCCATAACTGTCAGTCGAAGACTGAGACTGAGCATCATAACCAGTGACTCCTGATAAGTAGGGTTGGGCTGGGGCATCATAACTAGTGACTCTCAATAAGTAGACCTAGGCTGGGGCATCATAATCAGTTGGATAACCGTATTTACATATTAATATCTAAAGTAAATGAAAGTAAAATCAAGTTAAAATCATTTACTTAAATAATATATTATGTTAATAAGTTATGTGTATCGGGTTTGTATTGTGGATCCTAGTGTAAATGGAAGGAGAAAAAAAATTAACTAAAAAATCTCTGTATCGAGTGTATCGAGCCTATATCGGCCTGATACGGTGCAATTTTTTTTTCCAGCATACAAGTGTATCGGGTAGCTCCAATTAAGATACGTATCGGCCCGTATCGATCAATACGTATCGATATTTTAAACCATGGTCTCACATGATTCGAAGGTTTTCTCATAAGTCGGGTTTATCAAGGCATTCATAAGGAATTCTAAAAACTCATAAGCTATGAAGCTCAAAAGCATTGATAAAGTCAAACGGAGGGTTGGTCAAGGATAGGGTATACCTAAGGGTATGTCACATCCGGCTCCAATAAAAAGTGATCTAATAAGTACGATAAAGCCAAACGGAGGGTTGGTCAATTGAAGGGTATTTACATACCCGGCTCCTAAGTCTCTAAAGGGTCGTCTTGCTCAAAAGAAACTCATAAGAATTCATAAATGCTCTAAGTCTCTACAGATCATAATGACTCATAAGGAACTCTAAGAACTCATAAGACTCTGATTCTCATACGAACTCATATGACTCGTATGGTTTTGGATTTCATACGGAAACTCATAAGGAAATGGTTTTGGAAACTATGCTTTTAAGAATTTCAACGACTCTATGGCTTTGCATGTTCAATGATATTATTACATTGTTAGCTAGTAGTATGTAGGCACTGAGTATTCCATGCTCAGCCGAACTATTGACTTCGGTAGGTCTTGTTGATGAGCGTGCTCCTGAGCCTTGGGTCGAGGAGAAATACTACGAACCGGAGCCCACAATGGATCATCACCAGGATGATGGAGCTCTAGATAGGTGGCCCTATCTAGATTACTGTTGAGAGAGAAAGGGAGAGTTATGCTTTGTATTTTGGGAGTGAGACTTGTCCACTTCATACTTATGTTATATTTTGTTGGTTCAGACTTGGAACCCAGTTAAGGGCATTTGTTATTATACTGTTGTTTCCGCTATGTTATGCCTTGTTTATTCTCACAGGATGGTTTGATATATGATAAGTCAAGAGCTAAAGTATCCCCAACTCCCGAGGGCTATTTTGGGTCACGACAGATTTGGTATCAGAGCCTAGGCATTAGAACAATAAGGGTGGAAAGTCATTCTTTGAGTTGAACTTAGAACTCAGATGAACTTTAAATTACAAGTTTGATACCGTGACATAATGAGTATCAAGCAAGGGTATCGAGAGTCGTGTTCCAAGTATAGACTAATCATTAGTCTTAGTCTTCAGTCGGTTACTGTTTTAACTAAAGTCTACTCCGACATCTCCCGACTATCAGTTATACCCAAATTTATTTTTGATAAATCCTCTTGGGATCAATTTCTGATTTTTTTAGTATGTTATTCTTGCCTGAATTTCAAGTATTATGGGGGAAAAACAGGGATTGATTTGGAGTTCTGAAGACCAAGATATGGCCAAACAAATCCAACATTATACATGGATCTGTGCAGCAGTGTTGCACCAGATCCAGGGTGTTGGGACACCCTTTCAAAGGACTGACCCTCTTGTTTTTCACCTCCAGAAAACCCCCTTTGTGATTTGGGTCCTCTGGTACCTGCCTTGACATTCTATATTAATTTTGATATTTTTCCAAACTTTGTAAATAGTTTTTTGGTTAGTTTAGAATGAGTATGCTTCACTTTGCCCCCATCTCTACATGAGCTTAAGCTGTTAAAGCCATTACCAAAAAAAAATCAAAAATCAGATTAGCATGCTTTGGAACTACATGTGGCTTGATCCCATATAAATTGGGTACGTAAGCAACCCTAATCAGGTTCAGCTACCCAAGGTAAAAAAATTAGGGTAGTCCTCTTTTATTTCATTATTTTCCTCCTTATTAGCATGTTCCTTTGACTTATTTTTAAGCATGATTATCTATTTCGCATGATTATTAAACTAGCATGTGATATTGATTAGGAGCGCAACAGAAGAGTGTTCCATGACTCTAAGCGAGTTTTCTCAATTACATGTGACCTTCTCTGATCCCAGTGTGCTATTAGGAAGGACTTTTATAGGTGGAGTGGCTATGTGGGTTTTGATGAATCAAGGAAGTATTTCCGGTCTCTTCTTCTGTTTGATTTAGTTTTTCTCTAGTTTTCTTTTGGTTCATATCCTTAGTGAACCATAGTTCTTGTTTTTCTATGTACTTTTTTTCCTTTGATTATCAATATATCTAAACTTTACCGATAAAAAAAAAAAATGAGATCTAGAGAACACGGCCAGGCTCAAAGGGACCCACTCACTATGAGATCATACGTCCGTTGCTTGATGAGGAGATTGTCAATATCCACACTTACATCGATTCTTTTAAGAATAATTGAGATGCATACGGGGTTACTATTGTGTGTAATGGTTGGACCGGGCTGATGAGGCTAAAATTGATTAACTTGTATCAACTTAAGACCACTAAAGAGAGCATGTATAGTAAGTTAAAAGGGTTTGAAGATAAAAATATCAAGAAGAAAATACAGTTAAAATTACTATATTCATGCAAGACAGCGCATGTAAATTAAAATTATTCTTAGATTTTATACTCTGCATGTTTGCATTTTGTTACGTAATGAATTCTAGATGTGTATTAATGCTTAAATATTCAATTCCTAAAGTATCATCTTAGTTTTCCAGCGTTTCCTTAATGTTTTTAAGTTTTTTTAATTTTTACATGATTTCTTTGGACTTCCTTAAACTTCCACGAAATGTATCAACTTCCTTGATGACCGAAATTTAAACCGACACCAAAGTTTAATACCTAGGGGGCTATCTCATGGATGATTTGGAAAGAGCGGGATATGAGTGTTCAAGTATGATTCCTCTCCTCGTATATGCGCACACATTAGACATAATCTTAGAATGGTGATGTATTTGGCAATGAGACATGGACTTGGGAAAGTTTCTTAGGTGAGAAATGACGAGAAAAGTGACCCTCTTTCTCCCTGTATCAGTTTATGGGGGTGTTTGTAATAGATAGGCATGCCTTTTTATGTTTCCTTCTCTTTTGAGTTTTATTGCTCAGTAAATTCAAGTGTCAGTTTTTTTTTTGTTACTTTTTCTCTTCATATATATAATTTGATGGTTCTGTAATTAATTGTTTAATATTATTTGCCTCACTAGAATAAAATCTCGTTGGTGATCCAAGTGGTTTAGGGTTCAAGACTTGGTAGGCCATACCAATATCAAAAATCTTGAATGAAAATAAGGTAGCCTTGCCTAGTTCCGATAGAATTAGTCCTTTTCTTCTCTAGATGCAGATCCTTTTTTTGTTTCTTAAATAAGTAACAGCTTGTATATAAAAGAAACAGAAAATAGAGCTTAAAAACTTCCTTAAATTGATTATATATTGAGAAAAAATTATCTAAGCAACTGCAAAGTTACCTAGATGAGCATTTTATGCATGAAGAAAGAACTATGCAGGACAAATGCCAATTAAAGAGTAGCTTGACAGTCAAAAGTACACTATGGAAAGAACCCTAAGCAGGTACCTTATCAAAAGATGAAACAAAGAGACTTGATCGACCAAAAGCTAAACGGAATGCCTTCCCTGTCAGCGGCAATTTATCCTCAGCCTTTATGAGCATCTCCTTAATTAGTGCTGGATCCTTTATTGACACCAGAAGTTGAGTAGGACCTAACCACAGCCTAACGACTGATCCATATTTCTCATGTGACATTGACAAAAAGTCTGAAAGGCAAAAATAAAAAATAATCATACAAGTAATTAATGAAAAAGTAACTCAATACTTGAATACAATAGATGATCATGTTTTTTTTTATCATTATTCTGTCAACGATCTACAAAAAAGAAGAAGCCAAGTAAATCAAACTAGATCCCCAAATAAATTTCAATGTAAATAAACCAAATATCCCTCTCCTCTAAGCTAATGAAGTTTTTATAAGAAAAAATGCCATTTTCTAATTGGATCCCTAAAAGGCATAAAAGCCTGATACTAAATAGAGTACACATATGCCTGAAAACGAGAAAGTACAGAAATCCATATAAGCAATTCATAACAAACTTTGTACACGATAGAGAAACAACAAACACAAATTTCGCAAGTTAAACCACCAAATGAATTCACCCAAATTCATCTATACTCAGATAATTGAATAAGCAATTCTCCATAATTTCAATAAAATTACAAACAGGAGATCGCAATCGAACAGAGAGACACACTAAAATTTGAGCTCACTGTTGAGGTTTTCTCCAGATTTGGTTCCGGATATCAGCTTCGAATGCCCGTAGAAAGAGGGACATGGAGGACCAGGGATATTCCTCCCTTTCGCCCATAATCTGAGCAATTGGGTGACTTTTCTGAGTAGAAGTGCGGTGATTAAGATGAGAGAAATCCATAACAAGGCATTGATTTCCCTAGCGGCGTAGTCTCTGAAGAAATTAGAATCTTCTTCTGCGCTGCAAGTCCTGGGTTTTGATCGATCTCTCTGTAAGAGAAACCCTAGTAGAGTGTACGGTACTTCGCATGAATTCATTCTCTGAAGGGATCATCAGAATAACGGTGACTTTCAGAGTGTTCGAGTTTCGGGTATTTGTAGGTCAATCTCTCCGTCTCAAGTACATTAGTTTTCCCAGGACCAGGCATCGTTTATCACGGGGGAGCTTGGGTCGTGCAAGCATGCCCCGAGTCAATGAGTATGCGTGGTTTTTTTTTTTTTTTTTTTTTTGGGACATAGAGTTATCCAAGATTGGTTTAGCGGATAACATGACAGACCCGTTTACAAAAGTTCTTCCTTAGAATGTGTTGAGAAATATCTAGAGACAATATATATCAGATACATAAGAGATTGACTTTGAGCGCAAGTGGAAGATTGTTAGTCATATATGCCCACAAAAGTCATTCCGGAATTATAATTATTGCATGAAAGTGTTTTGCATGCCCACTAATTCTTGTTGTCATCTAATCCTTCTCTTGTATGATGCAAAAAATTTCTTCTTTTTCTTGAGTTTAAATATGAGGCAGAACACTGCTTCAAGCGCCTAGAACTCTGCTTCAAGATTGCCACCATCTACACATTAAAAAGGCGAGCAACTCACATCAATGTCCTTGATTTGACAGGCTCCTGAATACGAGTTAAAAAGATTTGTCATTTCTCAAAAACTTATCCCTAAAATACAAGTCTAAGCCTTATTGGGTATGAACGGAAACTACCTACTTGTTCATTACAAGTTTTAAATCTTTTTAGATATGAACAGAAACTATCTACTCATAAACTACGAGTCTAAAATCGTCCTACTTGAAACTACGTTTGGCTTGATCCTATCATGAGTACGTAGGCAACCTGAGAAAATAAACTTGAATTCAGCTAGTTCTTCAAAAAGAACATCATCCCCTTAGGATATGAAATTACCGTTGTCACATTTCAATATTTGGTGACTTGAATAAAAAAACATGCTCGCTGGATCAAGGTCCATGCAAAAGTTAGAGTAAATTTGACAAGCTCCTAAACACGAGCTAAAAATGTTTAACATTCCCCCGAGGGCTCCTTAACACAGGTCAAAGTCGTTCACCAAAATGAACTTTCCTGAATATGAACAGAAACAATCCGCACCCTCCTTCAACTGCAGCTGACAAAGAGAGAAAAGAAGAAAAATGTTCGATTGATCGAAAGCCCAAGGGAAAGATGAAACCGGAAGCTAAAGCGACATGTGCTCTAACACTGCCAAGATCGAGTTTCATGCAACTCAATCAAATTTCGTTGCACGAATCTCGAAGGGGCATTTGTGGGCAGCGAAATTGTAACGCTAGATTGATATGAGGTGCACCAACTTCAATGTACCCACTTTACACCAAATCAAAGGGTGGAATATGGTCAATGCACCACTACCCGAAATTTCTCTTACACATGTCTGCGGATGGTTCTCCCATCCTGCGGACGGCTTCTCATTTCAGTCCAGTGGACAGCCAAACATGTCTATGGATGGTTCTCCCATCCCACGAACAGCTTCTCACTTCAGTCCTGCGGACAACCCCTCTCTCTCAACACTCTCGGGAGTGTGGCCTCTTGGTCATTTCTCAATTATGTGGGGTGTATCATGTTTGATACACCCCACCCTCACTTTAACTTTTCCATGACCTTATCCAAACATTCTCTACCCATCTCACGCACCATTCATGGGGGTGTATCATGCTTGATACACCCCACCTACAACCATGATCTTAAAATCTATCATCTCTCCTCTTTTATTGGTAAGTCAACTAACCACCCATGTTTGGGGGCTTTATTCTTATCACCCACCACCACTTTCCTACATCTCACCATCTTTCCTTTCTCTCTCTACATAAGCAACTCAACCAACTCACTATTTGAACCTTATTCTTATCCCCACTCATTTTCTCTCTCTACTCTCTTATCAAACCACCTCTTTTAAAATTCAAATTCTCTCATCATATATCCTCTCCCCATACGTATCCAACCGGTAGCCACCAACATCTCCACACTTTCCCATGATCTTTATCCCATGATCCTTATCTCTCATCATTTAACTCCAATTCTCATAGGTCTCTCCTCCCTACTCTCATCCTTTTGGTTTCTTCCATTATAGAGATGACCGTGATCTCCCTTTTGGGCTAAAGTGAAGCAATAGAGCACAGAAAAAATACAGAAAAGGCAGAGAAGAACTCTCAACGGCACCACCCTCTCTATGGGTGGTGATTATTTCTCTCTCTAAAGGCTGGGTTATGTTCTTTGTTCTCCACAAAAGAAGATTACAAGGGCTGCATACCAAAAACAGCAACCAAAATAGAAGAAATCAAGAAACAGCAAATGATTCTTGGCTGCCCCAAACAGGTGGTGACTGAGAGATATCTCGTAGAGGTCTCTCTCTCTATTCTTTCTTCATCATGAACCTATCCCACAGTGATTGAAGAAGTGGTAACAGCCCCAACGGCTTGAGACAGGCCTCATGCAAAGCTTAAGGCAGTGCGTGCACCTACACCTCAATAATAAAAGGGGTCTCGGTTCTCACGTATGCAGGGGAGCAAAGAAGGCCAACAATAAGCCCTTCCCTTCCCTTCACTGTCATTTATTTTATTAATTGTGGTGATCAAGAGGTGCACCAAGCTTGGTGCACCACAAGCAATAGCCCATTCAAACATGGTTTCGCGTTCTCTTGTATAGAGGAGAACACAACAATGGCAGTAGAGGTTGTTCATGGCTTTATGACGACAGGGAGCAATATGTCCTTCTCAGACTATACATGGCAAAATCCCAGTCGGACGACCTTCGGGCTAAACGATGTAATGGACCGGCCTTCGGGCTAGACCACACTATTTGGCCCTCAATAAGGGACCAATGTAATGGGCCAGACCTACGGGTCTGACCTAGTGGTACTATCCTTTGGGATAGACTTTACATGGGCCTTGCCTTCGGGCCGGGCTTTGATATGGGCATGCCTTGATCAAAATACCTAGGCATCATCATCGCTCCATCAACTAAGGGGCCTAAAGAAATGTAGAGTGCACCCCACTGGGTGCACACCAAGTAAGGTGGTTCCACCACTCTACAACGGGTCCGCCCAAAAGGCGGACATATGTCAATCACTGGGCCCAGCCGAATAGGCACTCCTAAATCCCACCAGTCTGCATTAGGGGATGCCACAATTGTTGTGGCTAACCTTAGGACTTGTTGGCTATGAGCCCCCATAGTCCAAGTTGGCTATGGGAACTCCCCCTTTTCAATATCCACAAAAAGGCGGAGGTGCTGCCCAATTTTCTACAGGATATATGGGTCGCTCTAGATGCAACAAACCCGTGGGTCGTACAAAATGCAACTGACTCTACGGATCATACCAAATTCAACTGACCCTATAGTTCGCTCCAGAAGCAACAGACCCTACCGGTCACTCCAAAAGCAACCGACCCTACGGGTCGCTCCAGAAGCAACCAACCCTACGGGTCGCTCTAAAATTAATTGACCCTACGGTCACCCCAAATGCAACCAACCCTATGGGTCACACCAAATTCAATTGACTCTACGGGTCACTCCAAAAGAAACTGACCCTAAGGGTCGCTCCATCAACAAAAACCTCAATGAGGCACTTGTAACGACTACATGGGATCTGGGCAACCCCATTGAGTAAATACAAATATTTTATTCAATATTTATTCTTCTTCTTAATCAGAGGTTCTTCCCCAAATCGAAAAGGTAATTAACAGTCTGGGTTTACTCAGATTGGAAGGATAGTCCCCCACACAAAACAATAAACTCCATACAACAATGGAGGTAATTTGATACGCAAGATGAAATAAAGTGTTACATGCGCTAATTGTAACACATTTATGCACCTCAAAGTACATGTGTTAGTTCATTAGAGTTCTCTGTTAAAGCATGTTACGATAATTGGTTGTCTTTGTCCATAACAGGATTATGCAAGGAAGACAAGATAAAATCGACGAAACAACAGATGAAAAGCTTCAAAAAGAACCTCATTCAGGAGAAGAGCAAAAGAAAGAAAGAAGAGAAGAAAGAAAACAAGCGACAATCGATCGCCACTAAAGGACGATCGATTGCCCAGCCTTGACGATCAATCGTTCACCAACTTGTAGCCAAAGAGAAAATTCCTGACAGGGACGATCGATCATCCCCGACTAGCGATCGATCGTCATTGGTGTTTTTCAATCTCATAATCCGCGCACAAAAGCTGGGTGTTACCCCTTTGAGAGTTTCCAAAAAGATGAATTTGGCAACAAATGAGGGTTCTCTATAAAAAGGAAAGCTACTAAACCTAAAAGGGTTCTGGAATTTTTTGATTGAAAGGAGAAGACTCTGGAGATCAGTGCAAGGTGGAAGATGGATCATTCAAGTTCTTCATGTTCTTCGTCAAAAGTAGTGTTTCTGTCTCTTGCAATGAACTAATCTATTTTTCTATGGTTTAGATGAAACCCTAGTCAAGTAATTGTATCTCTTGTGTTTATTTAGGTTTCTTCCTTTTGATAAACAATGATTGCATAATGAGAGGGTTGTATTCTTCAACCAATTATTCGAGTTTATAATCAGTGTCAATATAATTTTATCTTTGTCTTAGGTTCTATTTTGTTGAGATTGAATTCATTCATATATTCTTTCTATGATTGATAATATGAATTTTATGCAATGGTATTTATTATCAATGAATCAAATTACAGGATATTCTATACCTAAAGAAGATGAGTGATGTCACAACCCTAGTTTAAGTGTGTATCACTCGTGCTGACCACAGATAGGATATACCTAAGGTTTGATACTTTGAATCATTCTAATTTTTGATGAGTTGAGACTTGTAGTCGATTTCATCCCTATTGTTTTGCTTGAAAAACCTGAATAAATGCTCATAGATTTAATTATAAGGCTAGTGGTGGATTCGAATGCCCTAGATCTTCTCTCACCAATATATAACCAAGAGTTCTTAGTTTAATTAGGTTTAATAAAATCTGCTAGCTTAATTAGGTTTAAATCAATCAAATCAATCAATCAATATTGTCACTTATTGACTTAGAATTAATCTGGAGAAAAAGGCAACGAACCAATGCGGTCTTCTATGGTTCGACACCCCATACTAGTCGTTATTCTACAAAATTGTAACTACTACGAGGTTTAATAAATTGACGATCAATTTTTGACGCCATTGCCGGGGACTGCTAGAGCGGTTTAGTTGTTGAATTCAAGAGATTAAGACTGAGTCATCTTTATTCGAACAATCACAAAAATATTTTTTACTAATCTCTAATTGTTCTGTGTTGTAGGTACCAAATTGGTTGAATTGAAAACAGTGCTCTGCTACAAAATTTTTAATAGGGAAGTTGTTTATTCAAAAGCTACCATGATTTCCAACCGCCGAAAGCACTATAAGTATTCTCTCATCTGGAGTGAATTATTTTACAAATTGGTGTTTGTCGAACATAGAGTTTGCTGTAGGGTGTATGCATGGTAGACGGTCTTGTAAACCAGAATTAATCCCTATCAATTCAAAGTTAGAGCGTACTGCTAGGCTTCTCAAGGCTTCAGCCCAATTCAACTCCAACCTAGTGATTACTTCTTTCTGTGCAATGGCAGAAGAACAAGATCCGAACAAATCCTTGAGGGAATATTTTATCCCCTCCACTTATTCATCACCCTTTTGCATCCGACTGCTGACACTACGGCAATTCACTATGAGATCAAGCCCAATATAATCTAAATGTTGCCATCTTACCATGAGCTTAACAATGAGGACCCATATAAGCATCTAGATGAATTCAATGGGATTTGCACCACCTTTAGGTTACAGAATTTTTCAGATGATGCTCTTCGATTGCGCCTTTTTCCATTCTCCTTGAAAGATAAAGCCAAGCATTGGCTTAATTGTTTAGAGGCCAACACCATCCATTCTTGGACTCAACTACAACAAGAATTCTTGAAAAATTTCTTTCTTATAAGCAAAACAAATCAAATGAGGTGAACCATCACGAGTTTCTCTCAAATCGATGGTGAGCTATTTCATGAGACATGGAAAAGATTCAAAGAGCTTCTTCGTAAATGCCCCCACCACCAAATCCTAAAATGGCAACTCGTCTAATTATTTTATGATGGAGTGCCCCAATACAACCGATAGATGGTTGATGTCTCTTGTGGGGGGACATTTATGATGAATAGTGAATTCAAGCATGAAAATTATTTGAAAATCTGAGTGAAAACTCTCAGCACCATGCTTCCAACAGTCGATCTAAGAGACAACCCTCCACCTCCAATCATAAGAGAGGCATCTATGAAGTAGGCACTTCTATTGATGTCTCATCAAAAGTGGATGGGTTGTCTCTCAAGTTAGATCAACTCATGGCTGCAGGGCCAACTTCCTACAAACCTCCTCTTCTTCCTCCAAATCCTAGTGAGGTATGTGCTCTATGTTCTAGCCCTGCACATTACATCAATGATTGTCCTTCAGCTGCTCAATTTTTAGAATATGTCCAATAGAATGCTAACGCTGCCTACACTTTCCTAGGTAATGATCCGTTTTCGAATACATATAACCCAGGGTGGAGAAATCATCTCAATTTCTTGTGGCAGCCCCAAGCTCAAGACAATCAGTTTTCCCAACCCCATAGGCCAAACAATCGGCCTTTCCAAATTCAATCCAACTATCAAGCCCCACCACGATTTCAACACTCTAATCCTCCTCCTCCTCCTAATCAAAGGAATCCATCATTTAAGGATAAGGTGTTGAATTCTCTCAAGAGATTGGAAAGCAACACTCAATTTTTCCATTCTCACTCTCAATCGATTTAGAAGCTCGAATCCCAAATGGGACAGTTAGCTAATGCCATAAATAAAAGAGTGGAAGGAACCCTTCCGAGCCAACCCGTGAGCAATCCTAGGGGTGAGAACCAAGTAGATGAGCCAAATTGAGAACATGTTCAAGCCATCATCACCTTAAGGAATGGCAAGATAGTGGATAATTTGGTTAGGGAAAATCCAGGAACAACAAAAGTGGCCATAGTTGATCAATCAAGGTCTAAGGGCAAAGAAGGGGATACCAATAAAAAGGACCAATGTCCTTCATCGTCACCAACCCCTACCTTTGAGGCCCCTTACATGCCTAAGGCCCCTTTTCTATCATGTTTAAAAGACTCATCCCCCTTTGCTAAGAAGGGAGCCAAAATGGATGATATGATTGAAGTCTTCAAACAAGTGAAGATCAACTTGTCTTTACTGGATGCTATCAAACAAGTGCCGGCTTATGCCAAATTCCTCAAGGACTTGTGCATTCAAAATCATAAATCAATGACTCATGTGTCCAAGAAAATCCTTCTCACCGAGCAAGTGAGCTCTATTCTCCAACACTATGCTCCTCCAAAATTTAAGGATCCAGGTGCCCCCACTATCTCATTTACCATTGGAGATCACTCCATTGATAGGACACTCCTAGATTTAGGAGCCAGTGTTAACCTCCTTCCTTACTCTGTGTATAAAAAGCATGGGTTAGGAGAGCTCAGCCCCACATCAGTCATCCTCCAATTAGCTGATAGATCTATTAAAATGCCTATATGAATGATTCAAGATGTCTTGATTAAAGTCGATAAATTCTATTTCCCGGTCGACTTCTTAGTTCTTGACATGGAACCGGTACCAAATCCTAACAAACAAATTCTGGTGATCCTCGATCGACCCCTTTTGGCTACTGTCAATGCTTACATCAATTATCGAACCGGGGTGATGAATATCTCATTTGAAAAAATGAAAGTCCGGTTAAATTGTAATGCCCCAAAATGTACGACTGAAAATATATCCACCGAACCTACCGACATGAAATGTACGACTGAGCATGGAATACTTAGCGAGTGCAAGCTACTAACTAACAATAGTAATAACATAAACAATTTCATGATTCTGATTCTGACATAAATATACATAAAATATACATGACATGCATGAGACTAAATGCGAAAAACTCGTATAAAACTCCATGTGCATAATTTATACTTATTCGTGAAAATATCGTTTTATGTTTCAAAACATGTTCGTCATTCTTAAAAACCATTCTTGCCTTGTTCTTGTATCGTGAGAATCATACTTGTCTTTTTTTGTCATGTTGAATCACATTGTCTTGTCTTGCTTGCCTTGTCATGCTTGACTTGTCTTATTTTTTTGAAGTCAGATGTTAGTGCCCTAGGTAGCTAATACCCTAACTATGACATAGACGGACATATTAACCTCACTAACATCCTTGACCAGCCCGGTGTCCGGCATTGTCATGTTTTTCCTTGAAGCCAGATATGGCATATCCTTGGATATGCCCTATCCTTGACCGGCCCGATGTCCGGCTTTATCATGCGTTGTGTGAAATCACGTGTCTTATCTTGTCTTGGCTTGTTTTCATATACTTATACTTAGAAATTCGGTTATACATGCATGCATGCTTGTGCATAGTGCATTGTGAACAACATAATATAGACATGGAAGATCTTAAGGAGAACATATGTAGGCATGATAGAAATGGAACATTTGTGGAAGAAACCTAAACCTCATAATGCTCTTAAGCAAGCTTTAAACATGAAATTGTTAACACTAGGCATCAACATTTAGCATACACAGCATATTGCAAGGTTACATAGCCTATTACATTCCAATCATGCTTAATAATCCATACATTTTAGGGAAACATGCTTGGTTTGGTATTAGTACTTAATATTACAAAATCTTAACATTTAAAAGCTTGAAAACTTAAGGTTGGAATCTAGGTTATCACTAAGCTAGGTAGTAGAAGATACTAAACTTTAGGTTTTGGAAAAACTTGAGGATACTTGTATAGTGCCCCGGAACCTTTGTCCATGCATTGGATCTTGTGCCAAGGCTTTACGCCTTTGTAATCTTCCATTTTGATGAAATGAGAATTTTGAAATCTTGTGTGGTCTTAATTAATTCTTAAGATGATGTGTTCTAGTATTAAAAAGGTCTTAAGAATGTTCATGAGTGTCAAAATGGAAGTGGAAAGAGTTCTAAATGTTAAGAAGGGGAATGTCTTAACATTACCCTCAACTTGAAGAAGCTATAGTTTTGTCATCGCTTATCCGAATCGAGTGGTTTTTGAATTTTTGGAAAGGTATTGGAACCCTCTTCAAGGTTCATGTTTATCATTTTTCCAAATTTTGAGTCAGACGTGAGTTAAAAGTTGGATTTCCAAAACTGGGTCTGCTGCCAATCTGGGTTTTTGAAACCCATTCCCGACAATTGTCTTTAGAGCCCATTTAGGCAATTAAAAACTCAAAATTAGGTTGTCTATTAGATATAAAATTGTTCCCCTTTGAAAGACAAGTCCAACGCAACTTGAATCGTCAAAATTCAAGAAGGTAGTCAAAAGTTATGACCGAAATACCAAAGCAGGAAAATCTGGAAACTTTCTGTCAGAGTTACGAACGATCGTAAATGACCTACGAACAATCGTAAAGTTTCGAAAATGCTGAAAACTCACTGGAAAACCTACGATCGATCATAGGAAGCCTACGAACGATCGTAGAGTCCCAGAAACTCTGAAAACTCACTATCAAGTCTACGATCAATCGTAGATATGCTACGAACGATCGTAGTCGCGCGACCCAAACTTTTTGTGCAGGATTTTTTAGGGTTTTTACCCTTTGCCTATAAATAGGGCTTCATTTAGGGGTTTTTGGCTTACCCTAAACCTAGAAAGATTAAGAGAAGGATTGAGAGAAAGAAAGGGAGGAGAGATTTGGAGATTTCCAAGAGGGGTTGTGGATTAAAGATCAAGTGGAGCATCCCTCAAGCAAAGATCACCTTCCTTCTCAAGTGTTGCCTTCTTCCTCAAGTTTGGGGTATTCCAAACCAAGGGAGTTTTCTTCAAGATCAAGTGTTGATCCTCAAGGTTAATACACCCTCCTAACTAGCATTAGTAGTAACCCAGGTTTTCTTTTACAATGGGTATGATTGAGCATGGGTATCCCTAAATTCTTACTTTAAAACCAATGATTTCCTAAATTTATACAAGATAAAGTAAAGATTGAAGGGTGGATGGAATGTATGGGTGATGGAGGTGATTGGATGCAATGTGGTTGTGATGTGTTGTAGAACCCCGAATCCTTGTTTCACTAAGTGGTGAATAGTGTGTGAATAGTATTCAAGTGTAGCCTTGTAAACTTGAGGGTTTATACTAATGGAAATGTTTGGGTATATGGTGTGCACATGTTAATAGGTCTATATATCCTTAAGGAGTGTGTTTTAAGCATAAAAGAGTGTTAGAATGGGATTGGAGAAGATGCAAGTAGTGAAAACAGGGTTTTGTAACAAAACAGGGGACCACCGATCGCTCGGTGATAACCTCCGATCGACCGGTCTTATACCTATCGATCGGTAGCTATCGACTGGTTAACTAATTTGTATGGAGAAAAATTCTAGAGAGGGTGTTTTCAACCGATCGCTCAGTTGAAACCACCGATCGACCGGTCAGTCACCGATCGCTCGGTCTGTACCACCGATCGATCTATTATACGCAGATTTCTTCATTAAGGGTTTTTAAGTCTTTAGCCACTACCCTTTGCCTATATAAAGGTTGGGTTCATGCCTTAGGGTTTCATAAACCCTTTGTGCACTATTTTGAGAGATTTTGAGAGGGAGAAGAAGGGGAGAAGCTAGGTTGTTGCTCAAGCTTGAAGGAGAGATCAAGTCCTTCCTTCCTTTGGTGTTTCTTAGCAAAGAACTTGAGGTTTTCAAGTGTTCCAAGCTTTTGGAATCAAAGTCACCGATTTCATTCAAGGTAGATACACTCTACTACCAATCTTGTGATACTACTAGTCACCACATGATGTTCTACTCATTCTCTACTATATATATATATATATATCTTGATTTGTTATGTTGTGAAAGGTTGTTTTATACTTGGATGTAAGCTATCACTAGTATACACTCTATATGTTTATGTAAATGCCTCTAAGGGTTTTTGGGTGTTTAAACATGATATTACTCTCATATGTTCATATGCTCGCATGTCTCTCATGTATCGATGTTTCTATGGATTTCCTTAATGCTACGAAAAGGGTTTTCGAACAAATGACTTATATGAATGATTCTAAGCAACTCCATGATTTGTCTAAGATCGGTTCACAAGCTCAAAAGGATCATACTAAATTCACAAGAACTCTATGATATCTCTAAGATCGTTTTACAAGCTCTAAGGATCATAAATGAAATTGCTCTAAGATCTCTATGGTATTGCTCTATGTCTCTAAGGATCATAAATGACTCTAAGGAACTCCATAAACTCTATGAACTGACAAGCAACTCATAAGGCTATGATTATCACATGACTTAAATGGTTCAGATTTTATCTCCCATGCTATTTCACGGTTTTCACGCTTTGATATGTTTTAAGGATTTCATTCTCCATGATTCACATGCTCTATGCTATTATTGCTTTATTGTTAGTAGTTTGTATACGCTGAGCATTCCACGCTCAGTCGATATTTGTTATCATCGGCAGGTGTCCGGGTTCCTTTCTATTTGTGCGGTACAGAGCCTTGGGTAGAAGATGAGTATTATGAACCAGAGCCTTCTATGGATCACTACCATGATGATGGCCCGATAGATAGGCATCATGACTTTGACTTTTGTTGACTCTGTTAGTTAGTAGACTTGGTGTTTTGTTAAGTGAGAGTGGGACTTGTCCACTCCACGTTTTGGATACTTATATAGTTATATTTTGTTGGTTCACACTTAGACCAAGAGATAAGAGTATTTGGTTATGTATTTTGGCTTCCGCTATGATAAGGTATGTTTTGCTTCCACTATGCATTTGAAAATCATTTCTGCTGTGTATATCTGTGTACTCTAACAGGTTTCTATGCGTGCCTTATGTATCATATTGGAGGTATGATACGGTGGTCACGAGTCAAAGTATCCCTAACTCATAGGAGATATTTTGGGTCGCGACATGTGTTGTGTGATGGAAAATGGGAAGGGTATCTTACACATAATGAATACACCCTATGTGTTTGATGAAATGCTGAAATGAGAAAATACGGATAAATGACTATAAAAATATTGAACACTACATGTTTGATGAAATGCATGAATGAGTTTGAAAACCTAAGACTAAGAAAACATGAATAAAGGTTTGAAGAAATATTGCATGCAAGGTGTTTGATGTAATGCATGTGTGAAATGTGGAACCAAAGTTATGAGTTATAAACTAGGGATCTTTCCCCAAAAGTTTAGTAATTATGATACTTATGTGCTTCCTCAAATTCTCATGTGATTATAATTGTTGAAATCCTACATGATGTCCTGAATCTTTTCATGTCATTATTATGCCCACGAATTTTCACACACAAGTATGCATGCATGCATGAATCGGGTTTCGAAAAAGTATAAGTATATAAGAAGGACCAAAAACATAAAAGGTGATTTACGATACGAATGATAAAGCTGGACATCGGGCCGGTCAAGGGTAGGGCATATCTCCTGGATATGTCACACCTGGCTCACAAGTAAACATGACAAGCATGATAAAGCCGGACATCGGGCCGGTTAAGGGTAGGGCATATCGTAAGATATGTCATACCTGACTCACAATAAAACAAGTTTATCAAGCCGGACAGAGGACCGATCAAGGATGTTGGTGTACCCTTTTCTATTTCCCTGAAAGATACTTATGTATCCGGCTCACAAGTCATTTCTATGCATATTTCGCTAAAGGATAATTATGTATCCGGCTCACAAGTCACTATAAGGAGCACTAACATCTGACTCACAAGTAAAACAAGGCAGGACAAGTCAAGACATGTCAAGACATGACAAGACAAGCATGACAAGTGATTCCAAACAAGACAAGCAAGACATGTGTGATTCCCACAATACCAGAACAAGACAATAACAAGTTTTAAAAACGACAAGCAAGTTTTGGAAAAATACAAAAAGCTATTTTCCAGAACAAGACAGGACTTTTAAAGTATAAGTTTTATCGGAGTTTTTGCATCATCCCATGCATGTCATGATCATAGTACGACTTTAATTATTGCTCTTGTATTGTTTTAATTATTGATATTGTATTTCTCCCATTATTGCGGTTATGAATTGTAATTTGTTATTGGCACTGTTAGTTAGTAGTTTGTACTTGCTAAGTATTCCATACTCAGCCGTACATTTCATGTCAGCAGGTACGGTGGATACCCTTAATCCTGAGCCGTGGGTTGAGAAAGAATACGTGGAAGAAAGGGAGCCACCTATCCCAATGCAGTCTCAGGAGGATTGAGACCTAGATGTGTGGCCATATATAGACTACTGTTAGTAGAGAGAGTCGGTGAGGCATACTCATTTTGTAGAGCCCCGAAACTTTTTGTATATGCCTTGGGATGTGTGTCAAGGCATGCTGTCTTGTAATCTCAATTTCATGAAATGAGAATTGGAAACTTCGATGGAATTGTGTCAAGAATGTTATAATTAATTAGATAAATTATTTAGTAAAGCCTATAAGCTTTAAAGGGGTCCTAGTCAAGTTTAGAAGATGTTAGAATAGAAGTAGAACGGGTCCAAATAGTAGGAATGAGTGAAAAATGGACTCAGTGTCAAAAACCTGCAGACCACCGATCGCTAGGTCCATTGTAGCGATCGATCGGTCCACAACCGATCGATCGGAGGCTATCGACTGGTCAACTTTTTTGTATGGGGAAATTTTTCAGAGCATGTTTTTGACCGGTCACTCAGTCAAGAACACCGATCGCTCGGTAGGCAACCGATCGATCGGTCATAACCACCGATCGCTCGGTCTTCGCGTTTTTGCAGAATTTTCATTAAGGGTGTTTCCGTCTTTTGGGCATTTCACTCGTGCCTTAAAGGCTTTGCCCGAGCATTTGAGGGTTCATAAACCCTAAGTAGAGACCTTGAGAGATAGAGAGAAAGGAGAAAAGGGTTTCCTGACTTAGGGTTTGCATTTGGGGAGAAATCAAAGGGGTTGTGAACCCACAATCATCCTCAAGCTCGTTTTCCTTCAAGATCAAGGTTCAAGATCGTGAGGAGCTCTTTCTCCAAGCTAGGGCAGCGAATCACGCACGTTCTTGCAAGGAGTTTCTTCCCTCATTTGTCAAGGTCGGTACCTTGTGCTACCCTCTTAGTTATAGTTTTCTCTTTTCTTTTATATTCCTTGTTTTTCCCCCATCATAACTATAATATGAGTTGTAATGTGTGAATGGTTATGTGAGGATGAATTTGGGAGAATGGATGCCGTGTGAATGATGTGATGAATGAAATAGGGAGGGCATTGTATCCATAATGAACATACATGTGTGATGTAAGCATCAACCCACCTAGAAAAGCATGATGTAGGTTTAATAAATAATGAACACACCCATGTTTGATGAAATGCCAAGGTGAATAAAAGGAGTTATAAATTAAGAAATGCATGCTTAATTAATTATGGAAATTGCTAGGGCCTATGATAGTGTGCTTTCTTGTTTTTCCTAAATTGCATGAATATTAACTTGTTCAAATTATTGATGTTATATGTATTGTGAATTACCCAATTGTCATATTTAAATTCCAATGCAAGTATGCACACGATTCCACGAGCACGGCATGCATGACATGATTTACCGAGGTTTTTCAAGAACGAGAATTAGAAGTGGGACATATCCTACGATATGTTTTACCTCGCTTTTGGCAAGAACAAGACTCGTATGCTTAAGAAGGGTCTCCCTTCCCTCGCAAGTACATATCATAAGAAGGGTCTCCCTTCCCTCACAAGTAGTTTATTTCCCAAGCAAGCAAGATACATGACATGACAAGCATGAGCATTTAGGAAGAAGGGTCTCCCTTCCCTCACAAGTCGTTTATTTTCCAAGCAAGCAAGATATATGGCATGACAAGTATGAGCATTTAGGAAAAATGGTCTCCTTCCATCACAAGTAGCATGAACATGTTTAATTTCCAAGCAAGCATGACATGGCATGACATGCATGACACTACATGATACGACAAGACAAGACAGACAAGACAAGTTTTCAAGCACGAAAAGGGAAATCTGAGTCAAGTCAAGTGCACAATATTTTCAAGGGTTTTATCGGCTTTTGCGAAATGCAAGCATGATTATAAACTGCTTTACTTTCCTGTCATTAAATTAACTGCTTCCTGCTTATATGTATATCATTGTTGCAGTACTATGACTGTTGGTTAGCATTTGGTACACGCTGAGTATTCCATGCTCAGCCGAACTTCTTATGTCGGCAGGTGATAGCGGAGCGGCTGCTCCTTTTGACATCTGTGCTCCGAGCCCATGGGTGGAGGAGGAGTACGTCAAGGAACCTGTGGAGGAACCTCCAGTAGAGGGTTATTATTAGAGGTGATAGATTCTGAGTGAACAGCTGTGGGTGAGTTGAGAGAGATGTATTCATGTATTTTGGCAGGCCTGTCCGCACTTTCTTTTGTGTATCTTTTTGTATAAACTTGGATCACATGTATATATACATAAAGGTTTGGTTAAGTCTTCCGCTGTGCTATGTTAGAGTATGTTTCCGCTATTATGTCCTTTATTGTATATGCTCCAGGTCTTTTGCAGGTTATTTTGCTCAAGCAAGTCATGCAAGTTATGATTAGTTGTCCAAAGTTCACTCTAACTCCTAGGGTGGGTTTTGGGTCGCGACACATTTTGTATTTTGATGGTGGGCATGTCCACCTTTGTTATGATGTTTTGTATATGAACTTGGAATATAGACTTTGTATAGCAAGAAAAAGTTGGTTTACTTTCGCACTATCATGAGCTTCCGCACTCTGATTATTGTTGTTATTGTACTATGTTCTGCCTTGTTCATTACAAGATGGTTTGACAGGTTAAGTATAGTCACGCCTAAAGTATCCCTTAACTCCTAGGGGATATTTTTGGCATGAAAATTTGAGAAAATGAGGTTCAACCTTCAAGAAATAAATCCAAGCTTGGAAAGGAAGATCTTTGCTTGAAGAAGAAGATCCAAGCTCTAATTGATCATCCAACAAACCTTGCACCAAAACCCTAGTTCTTCCCTTCTTCTCTCTCCCAAAATCTCTAAAATGTGAACTTGAGGTTTTATGAAACTCTCAACCCACGAAATTGGGCTTATATAGAAAAAGGGGAGGTCAAAAGACCAATCTACCCTTAATGATTTGGCAAAACAGACCAAATGGCAAAAATTTCGGGGGATCGGTCGACCGGTAATGAGGATCGGTCGAACCGGTCCAAACATCCCTCTCTAGAATAATTTCTCATACATTTAGTGCAATGTTCGGTCGACTGGTAATGGTTATCGGTTGACCCGTAGCAAAATCGGTCGATCGGTTTTGTCTTGATTCTTGCCATTTTTGATGTTTTTCTCATTTTTAATGCTTAGAACTTTTCAACCTGTCTCATTTAACCCAATTGAACCTTGAGAACTTTAGTAAGACTTTAACATAATTTAAAACACATTATTCCTCAAAATAGAACACAATATCTTGTTATCATTGGAAATCATTCAATCGCTTTCATATGGCATCAAGCCTTCACCGGCACTATTCTCACACAATTCACCAACTATACACATAAGGTTTTGGGGTTCTACATCCTCCGCCCCTTAAATAAATTTTGTCCTCGAAATTGGAACGAACATAAACATGAAACTTAACTTACAAGAACAAATTAGGGTACTTTTCCTTCATTTCCGCTTCTTGCTCTCATGTGGACTCTTCTCTCGAATGATGTTGCCATCGAACGAGAACTAAGGGGATAACCTTGTTGCACAAAACTTGATCTCTAAGGTCCACAATCTGAAATGGCTCTTCCACTAGCGTAAGATCTTCCCAAATTTCCAATAGATCGAGATCTATAACGTGGGATGGATCCGGGATATACTTTCTAAGCATGGACACATGAAATATGTTGTGAATAGCTGCCATATGAGTGGGTAGAGCTACCCAGTATGCAACCTCACCAACTCTGGTGATGATCCCAAATGGACCCACATACTGAGGGCTGAGCTTTCCTCTCTTGTTGAATCTCATAATTCCTTTGCTAGGTGAAATCTTCACAAAGACTTGATCTCCAACTCGAAATTTAAAGTCTCTGCGGCGATTGTATACATAACTCTTTTACTTATCTTGTGTCGTCTTTAACCTTTCTCTACTGATCTTAACCCTGCCTGCAGTCTGTGCAATCAACTCAGGGCTCAATACCTTTCTCTCTCCAACTTCATCCCAGTATAGAAGAGACCCTCAACTACGCCTATACAAGGCTTCAAAATGTGTCATTTGGATGCTTGCCTGATAACTATTATTGTAGGAAAACTCAACCAACGACAAATGATCCTCCCAGTTGCCTTTAAAGTCTAACATGTAAGCTCGGAGCATATCCTCTATAATCAGGTTTACCCTCCCGGTCTGTCAATTTGTCTGAGGCTGAAAAGCAGTGCTAAAATCTAAACGGGAACCCATGGCATTCTGAAAACTCTTACAGAACCTGGAAGTAAATCTAGGATCCCTGTCTGACACGATACTCACCAGCACCCTATGCAACTGAACCACTTCCTTAATATACAATGTCATTAGTTGGTTTGCATTGAACGTAGTCCGATAGGGAAGAAAATATGCAAACTTTGTCAACCTATCCACCACTACCCAAATGGCATCTAAGTTGAGCATCTGAGTTCTTCGCCGTTCTTGGCAATCCAACAATGAAATCCATGGAGATGTTCTCCTATTTCCACTCAGGAATAGGAAGGCATTGTAAAAGCCCTGCTGGCCTCATATGCTCGGCCTTTACCTGTTGGCATACCAAGCATCTTGACACATACTCTGCAACTTCCATTTTCATGTTCTGCCACCAATAGTGTCTTTTCAAGTTCTGGTACATCTTCGTACCACCCGGATGCACAGTGTACTTGGACCGGTGAGCTTCATCTAAGATCTCGCTCTTCAACTCCGCATCCGCAGGAACACACAACCTTCCTTTACATGTGATCGCTCTGTCACCCTTCACAGAGAACTCATTACTCCCTTTGCTAATAGCCTTATCTCTATAAACAAGTAGCTCCGCATCCGACTCCTGCAACTCTGATCCGAACTTGGATATAAGGTCTAACGGTAAGATTAACCATGATTGGCCCAAACGTGAGAATACTAAAACTGGTATTTTAAGCTTTTATGATCTGTGAACACATCAAACTGTTCCCCATAAAGATAGTGCTGCAACAACTGCGGCAAGCTCTAAGTTATGTGTAGGGTAGTTCTTCTCATGATCTTTCAACTGCCTGGAAGCATAAGCAATAACCTTCCAATTTTACATCAAAACACACCATAACCTGACGTGTGAGGCATCACTATAAACTATAAATCCACCAGTCGTGTGTAGGGTAATTCTTCTCATGATCTTTCAACTGCCTAGATGCATAAGCAAAACCTTCTCATTTTACATCAAAACACACCCTAACCCGATGTGTGAGGCATCACTATAAACTATAAATCCACCACTCCCTTCTGGAACTGTGAGGACTGGGGCTATAGTAAGTCACTTTTACAACTCCTAGAAGCTAATCTCATATTTGTCACTCCATGCAAACTTAGCATTTTTTTGCATCAAGTATGTGAGTGGTGCTGCTAAACTGGAGAATCCCTCTACAAATCTCTGGTAGTAGCCTGCCAAGCCGAGGAACCTCCGAATCTCGGTGACACTTCTGGGTTTTTCCCAATTCAGCACTACCTCTCTCTATTGGATCTACTGAAATACCCTCGACAGAGACCACATGGCCAAGGAACACCATTTTCTCCAACCGAAATCCACACATACTCAACTTGGCATACAATCTATGCTCACAAAGAGTCTCAAGTGCAAGGTGAAGATCTTGATCATGATCTTCCCATGTTTGAGAATACACCAAAATATCATCTACAAATGCAATAACACACCGATCGGGATACGATCTGAACACCCGGTTCACCAAATCCATGAACACCGCCGGTGCATTCAACAGATCGAAAGGCATGATTAGGAACTCGTAATCCCATAGCAAGTCCTGAAGGCAGTCTTGGGAACATCTTCCACCTTGATCTTAAATTGATGATAACCCGATCTCAAATTAATTTTATGTTAGACATATATGCCCATGGAAGCCATTCTGGAATTGTATTTATCTATTTAATCAATAAATGCATATTTTACATTCACACATTGTCTTCTACATTGGGTAACATATCAAAAGTATCTCATTGGATAAGACTGCTTTGTCCCTTAGGTAACATTGTAGAAAACCATCCAATTAGTTGATAACTGATTGCTAAGGAGATATGGTTTTTTCTGTTCCTTGTAGACCTAAAATTGTTCTAAGTTGATCAGAATACATCTGGACAATGTATTCCTAATAACTTACACATTGTTAGTTCCGTATGATGGAGTGATAAATCTCAATCACTGAGAGAAGGATCTCTTGACTAAGATGTGGATATAAGTAAGAAGTACTTATATTGCAACTGGATCGCTCAGTGGATACCCTTAGAAATATACTATCTTTATATTTAGGGTAGTCAATTTGACAGATTATCCTTAACCTGAGAGGTCGACATCTTCTCTAGTATTTGCTTATGTAGCTTTGATGTAGCCAATCGTCAATGTCCAACACACCGGACTAAATATGGGCTCATTGGGTTATGTACGCTGTATTAGAAGAAGTGTGTGTACGCTCAACAAGGATTCCACTACTCTTACAGAGTAATTAATATTGAGCTGATACTTGTCAAAACCGGACTTGAAAAACAAAGCGCTGATATTTATCGATGAAATGGTTTTATCGAGAACTTTATTTTCTGTATAAAAGAAATGTAATTATTATTATTATTTCCTTTAAAGAATTTCAAAAAATGTTTTGAAAGTCCAAGTTTGACTAAAAGTATCAAAGAGAACGGGTTCTCAATATAAGTCAGGAATTAAAGACAGTATTAGATATTGTCCCGTAAGCTTATAACAATATTGGAAGTGGAGGGACGTATCTGTAAACAAATCTTGAGATAGAAATACCTGCAAGTATTTCTCTATTTTCTGGAGGTTAATCACATTGTGTTAATGGGCATTAATTGTGATTGGTGAAAGTCCAGGGATATAGATAAAATTCTATAATCTTAATGAAATGTAGGAAAGGTGTTTCCTAGTAACAATGCTTTAATCAAAAGGTTGAGTACTTGGTCCCACAACCGGAAATAAGAGATCCCTTTAGATCCCACACACAAAGACTTTCTTAAAGTATTTAATTTAATTTATAATTAAATTAATTAATTTATCTAAGTAATCACTATATTGTATAGTGAAGCTCTAAAATGTGGAATCACATTAGATGTGAAAAACCAAATGGGTAGGACCGATTGGGGAATATGATGAAAGATCAAAGGAATTGACCAAAAGGGTTTAAATACCCTAAGGGACGTGTGGAGTGGGGCCCACCTAGGGTGGGACGCCCACTTCAAGGAGGTAATAATAATAATTGTTATTATTATTTAATTAGTTTCTAATAACTAATATCCTTATTGGATAATAAGGTTAGTTAGTTAGAGTTAGTTACTAATTAAAGATTCCTTGTTGGACAAAGATTCTATTAGTTTCTTGCTAATCAAGGAATCCTAATTGGATTAGGATAAGGATAAGATTAGTTGGACACTAATGGATAAAATTAGTTTCTATTTTGGTTAATCCTAATTAATAAGGAGAAAATAAAAAAGGAACCAAATAGAGGAATCCTAATTGGATTAGGACTTGGACACTTGGGTTGCAAGAAACCTAAACCCTATAAATTGGGCTAGACGTCCAAGGCTTGGGAGTTACTTTAATTTCCAGAATTTTTCTCTCCCTTTCCTCTCCATAATCTCACGCCCTCCCCTCTTTCATCAAGAGTGTACGGTCAGCCCCATTCCCCCTTTCTTCTCCTTATTTGTGTTCTTAGTTTTGAATATCAAGAAGAGATTCAAGAACCTTTCTTAAAGATAAAGATTGGATTTTTATTTCAAATCCTAGAGCTAAAAATTTGGAAGGGCCATTAGCTTCCATTAGAGAAAGCTTTAAAGAGAAAGAAGGTCCGTGTGGATTACGAAGGAGACTTGACGCTTGCGAAGTTTTGCCGGTCTTCCTATTCTATCATGGATTTTTCAATCTACCATTCTCTTGTAGATTTGACTTATCAATTTCAAAGTCGCAAAGGTATTGTGATTTTTACTCTCATTGAATAAAATCAATTAGAATCTTAGTCAGATCTTGGGATTCGATGTATGCCCCCCAAGAACTATTTTTCTAAAATTAAAAAGAGGCATACTTTCACTTTGGAGAAAATTTTTGCTCATTTTAGCTGATCAAACAAGTCATCTATCCAAGGTAAAGGATAACGATTCTTGATCGTGGCCTTGTTCAATTGCCTATAGTCGATGCACATCCTCATCGACCCGTCATTTTTCTTTATGAAAAGTACTGGAACTCCCCAAGGTGACACACTTGGTCGAATGAAACCAAGCTGTTGCAACTCTTCTATCTGCTCTTTCAACTCTTTAAGCTCTATAGGGGCCATCCTATACGGAGCTCTAAAAATTGGGGTAGTACCAGGAGCAAGCTCAATAACAAACTTTATCTCCCTATTTGAAGGCAATCCTAGCAAATCTTCTGAAAACACATCCATGTACTCACTCACAACTAGAATTACTAAGGAGTTTTGTGCCCTTGGGTTTGCTAAACTGAGAGCTGCGAAACGAGCAATATCTCTTCTATGTTGTCCTCGAAAGTGAAATGGCTTAACTCCTTCAGGTCTGAAATTCACCATCTTCTCAAAATATGCCACATGTCCGTAGTAAGTCGATAGCCAATCCATCCCGAGAATGATATCAAAGTCTAAGTCTTGGAACTCTAGGATGATCAGGTCGATTGGTAACTCATGTTGCCCGACTTGCACGACGCAATTTCGGTACACTCTATCTATATCAACTGACTTGCCCAGTGGGATTGAAATCGATAACTCTCGCTCCAACTTGTCTGGTTCGCAAGCTAAACCCTTAGTAAAATTAGGTGCAACGAAGGAATGGATGGTTCCTGTGTCGATCAACACTCAGGCTAGACATTCATTTATCAATAACGTGCCTATGTATATTGGCAATTCAATCAATAGATTTCAATCAACACCATACATAAGGTATAAGTAACATGTGTACATAAGTAATAATGTACTATAATAGTAGACATTCACAACTTGGAAAAATCTTAGCACTTTAGCATACCTTGCACGACATCATCAAATGCTAGTGCGTCCCATTCTGTCATGGCAAATACTATGCCCTGGTTTGCCAAGCGAGGTGGCCGTGTCGAATGTGATGGCCTAGATGCCTGAGAAGAGCCCTGCTTAGAAGGCTATCAAGCCGGAGGCCTACTCCCTTGAGACTGAGATGGCAAATATCGTCGAGGACAATCTCAAGTCATGTGACCATGGTCACTATTGTGAAAACATCCACCTGATAATTTCCGACAGTCTCCAGCTACATGCCTCCTTCCATAATGAGAGCACACCTCATAGGAGAATGTAGAAGGTGCGGGTGGCATATGCCTGGGAGCCTGAGTAGTGACGGGGCGAGGAGCCTGTGTCACAGTCGGTTGGACAGGCGGTGGGGCCATAGGGTGAGAAGTCTGTGGTGCCAAAGCCCGATGAGCTTGTGGTTGTGCTACCTAGCAGTCTCATATGTTTTAGTCCTGTCCCTCTTTTCTGCTGATTCACTAGACTGGCCTCTCACCATATCCTTTCTTTTAAAGAACTTCTCGGAATTTGTCTTTGCCAATAATGCCTTTCCACCACTTCCGAATAGGTCTCTTGCCAAAACAGAGAGACTCTGTACTTCAAGTAGCCCTTTAAACCCCTTTCAAATTTTCCGAGCTTTCATAGCCTCTGTAGTAATCATGTGGGGTGCGAATCTGGATAATTCCGAAAACTTGGCCTCATACTCGGCCACGGTCAATTTACCTTACTCCAAAGTAATAAATTCTACTTTTTTCTTCTCTCATTCCTATTGGAAAATACTTCTTGTAGAAGACATCTAGGAATTCTCCCCAAGTCCAATCTTGACCTTGCCGGGTCAAATCCCAAGTCCTCAATGTGGACCTCCACCAATGGTCGGCCTCACCCTCTAACATAAAGGCGGCCCATGTGACCCTTTCTGCCTCAGTAGGAAACAATACTGAAAAGAGCTTCTCTAGCTGTCTGATCCATGATTCAACCACTAATGGATCCGTACTTCCATAAAAGACATGAGGCCTCATCCTCCGAAATGCCTCTATTCCTGCCCTTGGCATAAGAGGGGCAGTTACAAGTGCTGCAGCAAGAGGAGTAGAAGGTTGCCTAGCTGCAAGCATGGCCAATGTCTCGGCTATAGATCCCATGACTTGTGTGAGGTTAAGCTACTCATGGTAACCGCGACCCCGATTGCTACGTCTCATGATTCAATCCTGAGAACAATAGTAAAGCATGAGTCTAACTTGGAAACCATATTTGTTCTAGTCACAGTTTAAATAGTCACTTATTATTTATAAGTTATATATCATGATTTATCAAAGTGTACATGGCAATAGTATAAGCATACAATTTGTGTTCCTAATGTAGGACACTAAGTTGGTTGCCGTTTCAACTAGTTTTGACTAAGACTAACTTGTTAGTTTACACTTGGAATACGACTCTTTTCTTGGGCCTAACATCTAGTTTCAATCACTACTCTATTGATTCTAAGTGACTCTAATGGACCTAATGCCTAGGCTCTGATACCAACTCTGTAATGCCCCAAAATCCCCCTTAGGAGTTAGGTAGGACTTTAGACGCTACTGTTATACCTGGCAAACCATCCTGCAAAAGTACAAGGCATATGTATCGTGGAAATCTAAATAAGTGCGGAAGCGTAACTAACTTTTACCTTTCTATATGAAATCAGTATTCTAAGTTCATACACAAAACATATCAAGTAAAGGTGGACATGCCCATCTATCAAAATACAAAATAAAAAAACCTCACTGACTCTCCACTAAACAATAGTCTAGATAGGGCCACCTATCTAGATCACTGTCCTCCTGAGGCTGCAATGGAATATGCGCCTCTTCTTCAACATACACTTCCTCAACCCATGGCTCGGGGTTGAAGATATCCACTAGACCTGCCGACATGAAATGTACGACTGAGCATGGAAAACTCAGCGAGTGCAAGCTACTAACTAACAATAGTGATAACATAAAAAATTTCATGATTCTGATTTAAATGACATAAATGTACATGACATGCATGAGACTAAATGTGAAAACCCCGTATAAAACTCCATGTGCATAATTCATACTTATTCGTGAAAATATCATTTCGTGTTTCAAAACATGTTCGTCGTTCTTAAAAATCATTCTTGTCTTGTTCTTGTGTCGTGAGAATCATGCTTGTCTTGTCTTGTCATATTGAATCACATGGTCTTGTCTTGCTTGCCTTGTTATACTTGACTTGTTTTATTTTCTTGAAGCCAGATGTTAGTGCCCTATGTGGTTAATACCCGAACTATGACATGGCGGACATATTAGCCTTACTGACATCCTTGACCGGTCTGGTGTCCAGCATTATCATGTTTTTCCTTTAAGCCAGATATGACATATCCTTGGATATGCCCTATCCTTGACCAGCCCGATGTCGCGATCTAAAATAACCCCTAGGAGTTAGGGATACTTTACCTCGTGACCGCAGTATCATACATCCTGTATGATACTTAAGGCATACATATCAACCTGTCAGAGTACACAAGTTATAACACATAGTGGAAACAAAGCGGAAACAGTTTATAATAAAATGTTCCTATCATTCGGTTCAAGTCTGAACCAACAGAACATGCCAAAAAGGATGGAGTGGACAAGTCCCACTCTCAACCCAAAAAATCTCTCTTCCTGGCTCGCTTAGCAAAAATCAAAATCCGGCCACCTATCTAGTGGCCCCTTGTCCTGGTAATGATCCATGGTAGGCTCCGGCTCGTAGTATTCTTCCTCAATCCATGGCTCCGAACCACAGACGTTGAAAGAAACACGTGCACCTGCCGAAGTCAATAATTCGGTTGAGCATGGAATACTCAATCACATATAAACTACTAGCTAACAGTGAAATAATAATAACATGGAGCATGCAAGACATAGAGCCATGGAGCATAGAAATCCGTGAAAACTCGTACCAATTCCAAAACCATTTCTTATGAGTTTCTTATGAAATCCAAAACCTTATGAGCATATGAGAATCAAGTCTTATGAGTTCTTAGAGTGCCTTAGAGTTTTTAGAGTTCTTGTGAGATTTCTTTTGAGGCTTTCTTATGAGCAAGAGGTTAGTACCCGCAAACCCCTAGGCTACAAACCTCCTTGAGTTCTTGTGAGCTTAGAGACTTAGAGCACTTATGAGATTCACTTATGAGCTTATGAGATTCACTTATGAGCTTAACTTAGAGCCAGACCTTAGCACCCATGAAAAGACTTAGAGCCGGGCATGTAAATACCCTTCATTGAATACATAGAAGTGGGCTGTAAAGATCCTTGACCAACCTTCCCGTTGGCTTTATCCAATTTCTTATGAGATTTCTTTGAGCCAGATATGACATATCCTTGGATATGCCCTATCCTTGACCAACCCTTAGTTTAGCTTTATCAATGCTTTTGAGCTTGGTAGCTTACGAGTTCTTAGAAATCCTTATGAATGTTTCGATAAACTCGACTTATGAGAAAACCTTCAAATCATGCGAGACATGTAAGACATAGAGTGCATAGAGTGCTTGTGAACATCATACTATACTAAGAAAGCTTAAAAACATGGAATCATAGTCATAGAAATTCAATAATAGTGATAGCTTACAAACACTTAGAATTCATCATCCAATTAATCCAAGAACACACTATAAAACATGGTTTTATTTAAAATAGGCAACGGTAGATAGTAGAGTGTATCTACCTCAAAAGGAAGTTTTTTACACTTCTGTGGAACAAGAATCAAGCTTGAGGAAACTTGGTTGAAGCTTTAAGAAGTCCGAACCTTAATTGGAAAACAAAACCAAAACCCCATTTTTGATTTCAGAATTTGAGAACCACCTTGAGTAGAAAACCCAAGCTCTAAATCACTAAAATTAGTAAAGTAAAAACCTTAGAAGCAAGGATTGAGCTTCACTTTGGTCTGAGAAGAACGCTTTGAGAAATCAGAGTTTTCTTCTTCTTCTTCTCTTCTTAAATCTCTCAAAAATCCAAACTTAGGGTTTGAGTAGATCAATCCCACGAATTCAGATCCTATTTATAGGTCTAGGGTTGCAAAAACCCCCCAAAAGTCCTGGGAAAATATCTCAAAATATCTCCTAAGGTCGGTGCCAAGGTCAGTGGAAGAGTTCTGGGTCGTTCTGGGCATGAAATCGTCGACGAGTGGTCTCCAGTTGTTGATGAGTGGGTTCCATTCGTTGACGAGTGGTCAAAAATCGTCGCTGAATAGGAAATTTTCACATTCTATTTGGTTCACTCGTCGATGAGTCCAAGGCACTCGGCCACAAGTGAATATAGTAGCTCACTTAAGTTTTTTATGCTTTGGTATTTTAACCATAACTTTTGACTCACTAATCTGATTTTGATGATTCAACTTACGTTAGACTCGTTATTCAAAGGGGAACAACTTTCATGTTTTGAAAATTTTATAATTCTTCTTTATTCATGAACCAATTTGCCCTTAAAGCTGACTGATCTGAAAATGAATTTCAGCAGAACAGAATTTCAGTGGACTCGTTTCCTGAAATCTGTTGTTTGACCCATCCTCGACTCAAAATCTGAAAAAGTGATAAACATGAACCTCGAAGAAGGTTTCGATATCTTTCCAAATATTCAAGAATCAATCAATTCCAATTAGTGGCAAGAACTTTAGAGCTCTTCAAAAATTTGAGGCTATGTTTAGGCATTCATTTCTTTGACACATAGAGTATGTCATACTCTCATTTTTCATTTATCCCTAACCCCCACAAGCACTTTCCATACATATTTTTATTCATTCAAAACCTCCTTTCATTTTAAAACATGAACCCATAATTTCATTAAGACTTTAGCCCTTGAAGGCTCTATTCACAACACTATTCACTATACTATTCATAGGCTATGAAAGCGAGATCCAGGGTTCTACACCCAATGTCCGGCTTTATCATCCATTGCGTGGAATCACATGTCTTGTCTTGTGTTGGCTTGTTTTCATGTACTTATACTTAGAAATTCGGTTATACATGCATGCATGCTTGTGAACAACATAATAACAAGGAAGGACTTAAAGGAGTAATACATAGTATTCAAACATTTATATAGGCATGGAAAATCTTATGGAAAACATATATAGGCATGATAGAAATGGAAAATTTGTGAAAGAAACCCTAAACCTCATAAAGCTCTTAAACAAGCTTTAAACATGAAATTCTTGACACTAGGCATCATACAATTAGCATACATAGCATATTGCAAGGTTACATAGCCTATTACATTCCAATCATGCTTAATAATCCTTACATTTTAGGGAAACATGCTTGGTTTGGTATTAGTACTTAATATTAAAAAATATTAACATTTAAAAGCTTAAAAACTTAAGGTTGGAATCTAGGTTATCACTAAGCTAGGTAGTAGAAGATACTAACCTTTAGGTTTTGTTAAAACTTGAGGATACTTGAGAAAATGGGATTCAACCTTCAAGGAAGAAATACAAGATTGGAAAGGAAGATCTTTGCTTGAAGAAGGAGATTCAAGCTCCAATTGATCATCCAACAAACCTTGTACCAAAACCCTAGTTCTTCCCTTCTTCTTTCTCCCAAAATCTCTAAAATGTGAGCTTGAGGGTTTATGAAACCCTCAACCCACGAAATTGAGCTTATTCAAAAGATCAATCTACCCTTAATGATTTAACAAAACAGACCAAATGACAAAAATTTCAGGGGATCGGTCGACCGGTACTGAGGACCAGTCGACCGGTCCAAACATCCCTCTTTGGAATAATTTCTCCTATATTTAGTGCAATGTTCAGTTGATCGGTAATGAGTATCGGTCGACCGATTGCCTATCGGTCGAAATGGTTTTGCGTTGATTCTTGCCATTTTTGTTGTTTTTCTCATTTTTAACACTTACAGCTTTTCCAACCTTTCTGATTTAACCCAATTGAACCTTGGGAACTTTGTTAAGACTTGATCATAATTTAGAACACATTATTCCTCAAAATAGAACACAATATCTTGTTATCATTGGGAATCATTCAATCGCTTTCATATGGCATCAAGCCTTCACCGACACTATTCACCGGCTATACACATGAGGTTTTGGGGTTCTACATAAATATCTTCACCACCTCTCAACAGCTTTCAAATATTGAAGAATGCTTCTTAGTTGACTCCATTGAAGAGATGATTGAGGACACCCTTCCTTACATCTTATTTAATGACCCTTTCGAGGCATGTTTGACACATTTTAACACTGATAACTATAATGTTGAAGAGTCCATTAAGGAAGTCAACCATCTTATAAATTCAACTTCCCTTATGAATTCTCCTCCATGGAAAGCCCGGGCTGAACCTCTCCCTCCCACCTCTAGTAATTCAGCCACCCCATCCCTCGAGGCACCCCCAACTCTTGTGTTGAAGCCACTCTCAGATTCACTCAAATATGCATTCTTGGGGGCTCAAGACACTCTCCCGATTATTATTGCATCCGATTTGTCAGTTGAATAAGAGAGTAAATTGATGGCTGTGCTTCAAAAGCACCAAGGGACTATAGAGTGGACCATCGCTGATTTGAAGGGAATTGACCATTCTGTGTGCATGCATCACATCCATCTCGAAGAGGATGTCAAACCTTCTAGAGAAGCACAACGGAGGTTAAACTCTAACATGAAAGAGATGGTCATGAAAGAAGTTGAGAAATTTCTTGATGCGCGGGTATCATATACCCCATCTCGGATAGCAAATGGGTGAGTCCTACTCAAGTGGTACCAAAAAAATCTGGTATCACCATTGTATCCAATCCCGAATGAGAGATGGTTCCTACTTGTGTCACTATTGGATAGCGTGTTTGCATTGACTATCCGAAACTCAACTCCATAACTAGGAAAGATCACTTCCCACTCCCATTCATTGATCAAATCCTAGAGCGGTTAGTAGACAAGAGTTACTACTGTTTTCTAGATGGTTATTCTAGATATAATCAAGTATCTGTCTATCCCGAAGACCAAGACAATACTACCTTCACATGCCCTTTTGGCACTTTTGCGTATACGCGCATGTAATTCGGTCTATGTAATGCACCTGCAACTTTTCAAAGGTGTATGATGTCGATTTTTTCCGACATGATAGGAAAATTTCTCGAGGTATTTATGGGTGATTTTTCTGTATTTCGAACATCTTTTGACGATTGTCTTCACAATTTTTCGTTGGTCATACGACGATGTGAGCAAACCAATCTTATTTTGAGTTGGAAAAAGAGTCATTGAATGGTCCAAGATGGCATTTTCTTGGGACATATTGTATCTAGAAGAGGTATGGAGGTAGATAAAGCCAAGATCGACCTAATTTCGAGTCTCCCTCCACCAACCACAGTATGACAGGTTCGTTCTTTTCTTGGTCATGCGGGGTTTTATCGTCGCTTTATCAAGGACTTTAGCAAAAATTTTTGACCTTTGAGCAATTTACTTGTCAAAGATATTTCTTTCTCCATTGATGATGTAGAGCCCCGGACCTTTTCACATTTAATGCATGACACTTTCATAGCCATTTTGTATTTAAAGTAGTACAATTAATAAATAAGGAAGAAATTGAAAATTCTGAAATATCAGAAATGTTCGTTTTCGAAGTACGAACCCAACGCAAGTTGAATCGTCAAAATCGGACGAACGAGTCAAAAGATATGGCCAAAACAGTCTGGACCTGCAGGCAACCGATCGCTCTGTCCATAGAGCGATCGATTGGACCAAAACCGATCGATCGGTAGCTATCGACTGGTCAAGATTTTTGTATGGGGAAATTTTCCAGAGAGTTGATTTTTGGTCGAGAGCTCGGTCAACACACCGATCGCTCGGTAGGCAATCGATCGATCGGTCATAAACACCGATCGCTCGGTCCTCGCGTTTTGCAGAATTTTCACTAAGGGCATTTCCGGCATTCGGGTGTTATACCCTTTCTTATATAGGATCGCCCGAGCCTTTAGGGCTCATTCTCAACACTTAGAAGATTTGGGGGATTCGAAGAGAGGAGAAAGGGTTTCCTAAGCTAGGGTTTTGCTTTTGGAGAAGAATCAAAGGGGTTTTGAGACCCTAGATCAACCCCAAGCCCGTTTTCTTCAAGATCAAGGCTCAAGCATTTGAGGAGCTTGTGATCCAAGCTAGGGCAGCAGCTACACGGTCGTTTTTGGAAGGGGTTTTCTTCCTCATTGTTCAAGGTCGGTACCTTGTGCTACCCTCTTAGTTATAGTTTCTCTTTTCCTTTTCTATTCTTTATTTTCTCCCATTTATGACTATAAAATGAGTTGTAATGTGTGAATGGGATGAATAGATGGTTGTTGGATGTGAATGGGCGATTGGATGCCGTATGTATGGTTTTGATGAATGAAATGGGGAGGGCATTGTATCCATAATGAACAAATATGTATGATGTGAGTATAAGCCACCTAGAAAAGTATGATTTAGGTTTAAATAAATAATGGACACACCCTATGCTTGATGAAATGCCAAGGTGAATAAAACGAAGGATAAATTAAGAAAATGCATGCTTAATTACTTATGAACTTGTTAGGGCTTATGATAGTGTGAGTTCTTGTTTTCCTTAAAATGTCATAAATGCTTATTGTTTAAATTGCGACATGCTATATATTGTGAAATCCCCAAATGCCATATTTAAATTCCAATGCAAGTATGCGCACGATTCCAAGAGCACGGCATGCATGACATGATTTATCGTTATTTTTAAGAACGAGATTTAGAGGTGAGGCATATCCTATGATATGTTTCACTTCGCTTTTGGCAAGGACAAGACAATCATGCATTTTCATAAGAAGGGTCTCCCTTCCCTCGCAAGTGCATACATATCATAAGAAGGGTCTCCCTTCCCTCGCAAGTGCATCTCACAAGGACATCTCACAAGTGAATCTCACAAGTGGAAGGACAAGCATGAGCATTCTAAGAAGAAGGGTCTCCCTTCCCTCACAAGTAGATTACTTTTCAGAACAAGCAAGTATGATACATGCATGATACAAGCATGACACGCATGACACGGTAGACAAGGTTTCAAGCATAAAAAGGGTAATTTCAGTCAAGTCAAGTGCACACGATTTCAAGGGTTTTACCGGCTTTTATGATTGCAAACATGATGACTTATATTGCTTTACTTTATTGTCATGATATGAATCATTCCTGCTTTATATGCGTGAATTGTTTCCTGCTTTATGCATGCTATCCGTATGCTATGACTATTGGTTAGTGCTTGGTAGCCGCTGAGTATTCCATGCTCAGCCGTACTTCTTATGTTGGCAGGTGATGGCGGAGCAGCTGCTCCTTTTGATGTCTGTGCTCCGAGCCCTTGGGTGGAGGAGGAGTACGTCGAAGAACCTCTGGAGGAACCTCCAGTAGAGGGTTACCATTAGGTGGTTGTAGATTCTGAGTGAATAGCTGTGGGTAAGATGAGAGATATACATTTATGTATTTTGGCGGGTCTGTCCGCACTTTCTTTTGGTTACTTTTTGTATAAACTTGGATTTGCGTATGCATATACATAGAGGTTTGGTAGACTTCTGCTATGCTTTATGGTTATGTTTCCGCTATAATGTCCTCTATTGTATATGCTCTGTGGGTTTTGCAGGTTGGTTGTCAAGCAAGTCATGATTAGTCGTCCAAAGTTCACTCTAACTCCTAGGGTGGGTTTTGGGTCGCGACAGATGAAGCATGTCTTAAGCTTTTAACAAACTCTGTCATCTACTCTCTAACACCCCAATTAACAGCCCCCTGATTGGTCTCTTCCCTTTGAGTTGATGTGTGATGCCTCGGACTATGCAGTCGGGGTAGTCTTAGGGCAAAGAGTGAATAGGACCCCCCATGCCATCTACTATGCTGGTAAAATTCTTCTGGATGCTCAATTGAATACAATACCACAGAGAAAGAGCTATTGGTTGTAGTCTATGCCCTGGATAAATTCCGATCCTACCTTCTCGGATCCAAAATCTTGGTGTACATTGATCATGCCGCTTTGTGGTACCTCCTTTCTAAGAAGGGCACCAAGCCTTGACTGATTCAGTGACTACTACTCTAGGCCTCTAGCTCTTAGGTTCCTTTTTGGCTGCCTATGTCTTTTTGCTGTATGGGAGAGTCTCCCTCTGACCCTTTCTATTTTATTGTGCTACATTGATTCTACTTTGTGCTAGCTTCAGGATGTTTTGACTTTTCTGGTTATGGATATATATGGCTATGTTGACTTTTATGATCCCTTTTAGCCATGTGCAACTCCCATTTTCCTTTTGACTTTACTAACCATGCGTGCTTTGTCTTGCAAGAAGTTTGGGATATATAATTTTTGTGTGCTAGCTGTTTCCCTCGTTACTTCTGCTTTTGAGTCTGGTTGGTTGCTCCCCCAGGTAACATCGCTTCATCCCCCCTCTATTTTGTTCTTCTTTTACATTGCGGACAATATAATGATTAAGTTTGGGGTTGGGATAATTTCATTATATGTAAATGTGCAACGATGCAAAAAGGGTAGAACATGCAAAGCATGTTAACTCTGAAAATAATTGATCTATTTTGAATCTAAATCAAATTGTGATACATATGTTATAATCCATTCATTATTGATTGGCTTAATTTGAGAACACATGATCCCAAATAGATGCAATTCCTACTCTTGACTGAACTATGTATGCTGAAAAATTTAAGAAGTCATAAGTCACTTTGAGAAATTGCACGAGCACTCTAAAATATTGTCTTGGGGGGTTTGAAACTGAATCAATCAATTGATATTTTTGATACCTCTGAAGAAGTCAGGTGATCGAGAAATTGAACACCACCCTTAGCTAGATAAAAAAATTCTTTAATGACACAAATGATTACATAACTAGGTTTGCACTTAGTAACTGGGCCACCTGTCTCACTAAGCAGAGAGTGTTCGCGTTAAACCATGTAAACTTTGGAATGGATAAAGAATCACAGAAAAATTTGAATCTTCACTAGTTATTAGTTATTCATTAAACCGAACTCCTACCTAGTAACTGGGCCTCCTGCTTCACTAAGCAGAGAGTGTTCGCGTGAAACAGTGGAGGTTTGGAACAAACATCTATCATTAGAGTGACTAGTCTAAGTTCGGAGCTTATCTGACTCAAGTTAATAAGCCCTAGGAGTGTCTTAACACTTGGTGCCCTAAGACCTTTTGGTTTGGGAGTCATTGGCCTAACACTTTTACATAGGTTGTCTAGAAAGCTTAATGAAGTTAGACTCTGCACAGTCCACTCATTCAATAAAAAGAAAGAAAAGTGTCAAGAAAAAGTCTTGGGTCGGTAATTAAACTGAGGGGAAACTGATGACAAGGAGGTGATAAAACAACTGTTGAGATAAAAGGTTAAGATCACATATTCAATTAATAGTCACAGTACACATCAAAGGAGACCAATGACCAATCTTTAATAAGCATAAATGTTCAGAATTGTGGAAGGTTGTGTGAAATTGAGAATGTGGAGAGTCAAGAATAAAGCCAGTTAATAATGGGAGAATTATGTTGTGTATATCATGATTTAAGAAAGATCAATTAATCTTTTAACCATTTCATGTCATACTTGAGCATATGTGCAGAGTTGCAGAGGAATACTGATGTTTGTGGGTATCATCACTGGTAAACCCTCACGAGACTTTGCTTGTCCACTAAGGTCACCTAGGGGTTTAAAAGGCTTGTTGCATATGCTAAATGCAACCAGGGATCCCACGAAAGGGGATGTAGTGTAAAGTAGTTAATTTCTTTTTTTTGTATTTATTGCTTGAGGACTAGCAATATGTAAGTTTGGGGTTGTGATCGGCGCTAATTTTGACACATTTATGCACTTCAAAGTACATGTGTTAGTTCCTTAGAGTTCTCTGTTGAAACATGTTACGGTAATTGGTTGTCTTTGTCCATGACAGGTGTAAGCGCAAAATTGTTTCTTTGCTTTCAAATTTCCTCCATTGTTGTATGAAGCTTATTATTTGTTGTGGGGGACTATCCTTCCAATCTGAGTAAACTCAAACACTTAATTACCTTCCCTATTTGGTGAGGTACCTCTGATTAAGAAGAAAGATAATAAAAGAATATGATATTGAATAAAATATTTATATTTATTCAATGGGGTTGCCCAGATCCCATGTAGGCGTTACAAGATACCTCATAGAGGTTTTTAGCATCAAAAAGAAAGAAAAGAAAGAGAGGTGGCCTTATTGAAGGTTCACCTAGTATTTTCCATATGGGGGAGTCCTCCTTCCTCCTTGGTTTTATTCTTGCAAAAAAGAAAGCTTTTTCCTCTTCCTTCTTCCCTACGTGCATGGGTATTTTTGCATTCGCACCGTTAGCTTCTAGATCGACCCGTAAGGTTTGTGCATCTAGAGCGACCCGTAGGGTCGGTTGCTTTCGGGGTGACCCTTAGGTCTGTTGAATTTGGAGCGACCCGTAGGGTTAGTTGCTTCTAGAGCGACCTGTAGGATCAGTTGCTTCTAAAGCGACCCATAGGGTCAGTTGAATTTGGTGTGACTTGTAGGGACGGTTGCATTTGGTGCGACCTCTAGGGTCGGTTGCATTTAGAGCGACCCATATATCTTATAGAAAATTAGGCAGCACCTCCCCCTTTTGTGGACATTGAAAATGGGGAGTTCCCATAGCCAACTTGGGCTATGGGCCCTCATCAGCGGGCCCGAGGGTTAGCCATTTCGGCGTCCCCTATATGGGCTTTACTGAAGGTTGGGTCTGGCCTTTCGGCTGGTCGCATTAGCGGGCCCAATAGGGCTTGCCATTTTAGACTCCCTTTTCAGGGTGTCTAGTGACATAGGTTTGCTTTTTAGGCAAACCTGTCGTAGAGTGGTAAAGCCACCCTGCTTGGTGTGCACCCGGTTGGTGAATTCTCCATTTGTTTGAGTCCCCTTAGTTGATGGGGTGACGATGGTGCCTTAATATTTTATCAAGACATGCCCATAGCAAAGCCCGACCCGAAGGCTAGGCCCATGTAAAATCTGTCCCGAAGGATTGTCCCACTGCGCGGTTGGATCCAAAGGGTCTGGCCATTGCATTGGTCCCTCATTGAGGGTCCAATTATATGTGGTCTAGCCCAAAGGCCGATCCATTAAATGGTCTAGCCCGAAGGCTAGGCCCATGTAAAGTCCATCCCGAAGGATAGTCCCACTACGCAGTCGGATCCAAAGGGTCTGGCCATTGCATTGGTTCCTCATTGAGGGTCCAATTATGTGTGGTCTAGCCTGAAGGCTGGTCCCGATTATTGGGGTTGATTGCCATGTGATCCGAAGAAGACCGATTGGAAAGCAAGGAGAGAGAACCCGTTGTTAGGGGTTCCATCTTGTTGATGGAGTGAGATCTGTCCCTGTTGAGGGCAGTGACACCTCTTTGAGGTTCCGACTAATTAATCGGTTCTAAACATTAGGGAACACTGCCCTTTGTATCTGATGAAGGGGATCCATTGTGAGGTGATGAGAGAGATCTCTATGCTATCTTCACGTGTTGGGAGAGCCAAAGACACCTACTGCCTTCATTGGTTGTTGTCCCCTCTTCTTGGTTGTTGTACCAAGAATCCCTTGAGAGTTTCCGAGAGTGAGAGATTGAGAGAGAGAGAGATCTCTCTTCTCTTTGCACAGCCCACAAAACCGAGCCACAGAGATGGAGAGACCTATGTTCCCTTGATTTTTTTCTGCCCGCCGTACCTATGCAGCCCTTTTTTGTATGCTGCCACCCTCCAAAACCATGAGAGAGATGTGGAGAGATATCTCCCTTCTTTTCTTTTGGCCTGTACCCCCCCTTCCTTTGATGCCGTAGACTTCATTCATCAACTTTAGAAATTGAGAAATAGGTAGAGAGCAGATCTTGGGGGGAACTCTCACTGTTTGGGTGGCTACATAGAAGGGAGCACATCAAAAACAAAAAAAAAGGCTCTCAGTTGTGGAGAGAGCAGGTACGAAAAAGAGAGTAAGGGGAACAAAGATCTCTACTCTCTCTTCTCAAGAGCATGCTCTACCTTAACTCTTTTATCATTCTTATCACCCTTTCATTTTGAAAATTTGAATCTTTGATGTGGATAAGGATCGAGAGAAACGTGAGTGGGTAAGGATAAGCTTTAGGGCAATGCTAGCATCACTTTCTTTCAAACTCACTTTCTTTATAGCAAAGACACATGTGTTATTGTAAGCCTTAAAAGAAAGTGATGTTAGCATTATCCTAAGCTTTATCATCATAAAAGCTTCTAACGTGAGTGGTTAAGAATGATAAAAGAGTTAAGGTGAGTGTGGGGTGTATCATGTGGGGTGTATCAAGCATGATACACCCCACATCATTGTGAAATGACCAAGAGGCCACACACTCCCGAGAGTTTTGAGAGAGAGGGTGGGTTGTCCGCGGGACTAAAGTGAGAAGCTGTCTGCGGGATGGGAGAACCATCCGTGGACAAGTTTGGTTGTCCACAAGACTGAAATGAGAAGCTATCCGCTGGATGGGAGAACCATCCGCGGATATGTTTGGCCGTCCACGGGACTGAAATGAGAAGTCGTCCGCGAGATGGGAGAACCATCTGCGGACATGTGTAAGAGAAACTTTGGATAGTGGTGTATTGAACACATTCCACCCTTTGATTTGGTGTAAAGTGAGTACATTAAAGTTGGTGCACCTCATATCAATCTGGCGTCGCAATTTCTATCATGACCCAAAATACCCCCTAGGAGTTAGGGATACTTTAGTTCGTGGCCGCCGTATAATACATCCCGTATGACACATAAAGCACACATATCAACCTGTCAGAGTACACAAGTCATAACACATAGTGGACGTAAAACAGAACAGTTTATAAAAATACTCCTATCGTTAGGTTCAAGTCTGAACCAACATAGCATATCCAAAATATGGAGTGGACAAGTCCCACTCTAAACATACACAAGTATGCCTATCTATTGTTCCCTCGTCCTGGTAATGATCCATAGAAGGCTCTAGCTCGTAGTACTCCTCCTCTATCCAAGGAGCTGAACCACAGACATCAAATGGAACGCGTGCACCTACCGACAGTCAATAATTCGGCTGAGCATGGAATCCTCAGTGATATACAAACTACTAGATAACAGTGAATAATATCATGAACATGCATAAGCGTATAACATTTGTGAAAGTAGTTACCAAAATCCTTTTTCTTAACAGTATTCGTGTGAAATCAAAACTAGGTAAAACTTGTCATGTGATAATCATGTTATTGTGAGTTCTTGTAAATTCTTGCAAGAGTTGAGATTCCTTGTGGGCATGCGAGGATCTGAGTAAGCATGATTTTCTTGTGAATTTGCGAGCTTGTGAACTTGTGAGCTTGTAAGACATGACTACTTGTGAGTCCATGTATAGTGGGATTCCTTGTGAGCTATGAAACGATATTAGAACTTGTCACATACCAACCCAAAGTTTGGCCTTATCACTTGTGAGCTTGTGAGAATTCTTTTAATAAAACCTTGCTTATGAACTTTTGAAAATACCTTTCTTGTGAGAAATCATCGAATCGTGCAAGACTTATGAATATCATGCTAAACTTGTGAACATAGGTGCATATAGTATTTTGAATATCATGGTGATCTTAGAAAGCTTGTAAACATGACATCATATTCATAGAAATCACTAATAGTGAAAGCTTAAATCTCATATACCAATCATCATCCAAATCAGTCCAAGAACAACCTTAACATAGAGTTTTGCCTTTGAAATAATAGCACAAGGTAGGTAGTAGAGTGTATCTACCTTTCATAACTGAATCCCTTCGGTTTATAGCTTGAGAATACTCCTTGGTAGCAAGAGAAAGCTTTGAGGAAGTTTGTGAATCAATCCCAAGCTTGAGAAAGCTTGAGGAGAACAAGATTCACGCTTTAGAACGCTTGTGGAGGCGAGCTCCAAGCTTGAGAAGCAAATCCTAGTTCACCTCTTTACTCCTAGCACAAGCCCTAGAAAAAACCCAAACCTTCCTCTCTTCTCTTTTAAAATTTCTCCCAAAAATCTCCTCTCTAGGGTTCTTGTAACCCTAACCACGAAATTGTGGTTTTTATAGGCCAAGGGATTGAGTCCAATGACCCATACACCCCCAAAATATCTCCAGGAATTGGTTCAAGGCAAACACCATCACCAAGGATCTATCGGTCAAGAGCACCAATAGATCCTTCAAAAAATCACTCTCTACCCAAAAAAATCCATACAAAATTGGGCTTGGTCGATCGATCGGTCACGGGGATGGATAGATCCATCAGTGTGTGGAATTGAAGGATCTATCCTCCCCAAACTAGATAGATCCTTCTACTGTTCATTCCTTCATTTTTCCCGCTATGGTACTTTAACCATAACTTTTGACTCGGTATCGGATATTGACGATTCAACTTGCGTTGGATTTTACATTTAAAGAGGAACAACTTTCATGTTTTGTACAAAACCTAATTCTTCTGTCTTTATAATCTAAAATGGCCCTAAAGGCTACTGGTCCAAGTTGTTGCTGAAATGACAGAAGACCCGCTTTCTAGAAATCCCACGTTTGAATTAACTTCTAGTCCTAATCTCAAAAATCGGTAAACATGAAACTCAAAGAGGGGTTCAATACCTTTCCAATGGTTCAAGAATCACCCGATTCCGATGAGAGATGACAAAACTAGAGTTCCGCAAAGTTGATGGAATGACAAGACATTCACCCTCTTTGACACTTAAGAGTATTTTATACTCTTGTGTTTGGTTCGCAAACACACATACGGCATACCTTATGTTTCACATGCCAAAATCAGTACCATAACACTGATTTAAAATGACATACCTCATTCCCATTTAACCAACACCAAGTTCACAGGGAAGACTTGGGCCTTTACACACAGTGTTCACAGACACTATTCACACACTATTCACGGCACTATTCACAGGCTGTGAAAGCAAGATCCGGGGTTCTACATCCTCCCCCCTTATAGAAATTTCATCCTCGAAATTAGGATGATCCAAAAACGATGCAGAACAAACAAAATTACATGGAACCCGACAAAAGAAACTATCCAAACAAGTGAGGGTCCTTTTCTTTCACTTCGGCTTCACGCTCCCATGTAACTTCTTCCTTGGAATGATGCTGCCACTTCACAAGGACAAGTGGAGTAGTCTTGTTGCGCAAGATTTGATCTCGACGATCCAAGATCTAAGCCGGTTGCTCCACCAAAGTGAGATCCTATTGAATCTCCATTGGATCAAGAGCAATAATGTGAGAAGGATCCGGAATGTATTTCCTGAGCATGGAAATATGAAATACATTATGGACCGCTGCCATGTGAGGCGGTAGAGCTACCCAGTAAGCAACCTCACCAACCCTAGTGATGATCTCGAATGGCCCCACGTACCTAGGGCTGAGCTTCCCTTTCTTTCCGAACCTCATGATTCCCCGACTCGGAGAAATCTTTACAAAGACTTGATCCCCAACCTGGAATTCCAAGTCTTTGCGGCGAGTGTCCGCATAGCTCTTCTGCCTGTCCTGGGCAATCTTCAACCTCTCCCGAATGACCCTGACTATCTCGGCAGTCTACTCGATCAACTCAAGACCCAAAACCTTTCTCTCTCCAACCTCATCCCAGTAGAGAGGAGACCGGCAACTTCGCCCATACAATGCCTCGAAAGGTGCCATCTGGATGCTCGCCTGGTAATTGTTGTTGTAGGCAAACTCCATTAACGGCAAATAATCCTCCCAACTGCCCTAGAAGTCTAGCATGCAAGCTCGGAGCATATCCTCATTCACTTGGTTCACCCTCTCGGTCTGCCCATCAGTCTGAGGATGAAAGGTGGTGCTGAAATCTAACCGAGAACCCATAGCACTCTGAAAGCCCTTCCAAAACCTGGAATACGGAGGGACTGTAAAAGACCTGCTGGCCTCTAATGCTCTTCCTTCACCTGCTGGCACACCAAGCCACATACTCTACCACTTCCCTCTTCATGTTTCGTCACCTGTAATGCCTCTTGAGGTTCTAGTACATTTTAGTACCTCCAAGATGTACCGTGTACTTGGATCGATGAGCCTCGTCTAAGATCTCACTCCTCAACACCGCGTCGACGGGAACACACAACCTGCCTTTGAATGTGATGGCATCATCACCATTCAAAGCAAACTCCTGACTGCCACTGCTAACTGACTTATCTCGGTAAGCAATCAACTCTGTATCCAAACTCTGTAACTCCTTAATCCAAACCAGGATATAAGGCTTGACCGCGAGATTTACCACTACTGGCCTAAAAGCAGGCATGCTAAAGCTAGTATCGAGGTTCGCCATTTCCTCCAACATCTTCCACTCAAGAACCATCACGTGAGCCAAGTGTCCGGAAGACTTCCTTCTCAGAGCATCCGCTACCACATTTGCCTTACCGGGTGGTACTGGATAGTGCAGTCATAATCCTTCAGAAACTCTACCCAACGACGCTGCCTCAGATTTAGCTCCATCTGGGAAAACAGGTACTTCAAGCTCTTGTGATCAGTAAACTCATCGAACTGTTCCCCATAAAGGTAGTGACACCAAATCTTCAATGCAAAGACCACTGCAACAAGCTCTAGATCGTGTGTAGGATAGTTCTTCTCATGGTCTTTCAACTGCTGTGAAGCATATACTATGACCTTCTCATGCTGCATCAGTACGCATCCTAAACTGATTAATGAAGCATCGCTATAGACTACAAAACCACCGCTCCCAGATGGGATTGTAAGCACAGGGGCTGTAGTAAGCCTCTTCTTCAACTCCATGAAGCTTGCCTCACACTTCTCGCTCCAAGCAAACTTAGCGTTCTTCCTCGTCAGATAGGTAAGCGGAGCCGCTAAGCTGGAGAACCCTTCCACAAACATCCTGTAGTACCCTGCCAGGCCAAGAAAACTACGAATCTCGGTGACACTCTTCGGCCTCTCCCAATTCATCATTGCATCCATCTCTCGCATGATCATCCCATGTCTTGGAATACACGAGGATATCATCAACGAACACGATCACACATCGATCGAGAGATGATCTGAATACCTGGTTCATCAAGTCCATGAAAGCATCTGGTGCATTCGTTAGACCAAAAGGCATGACCAGGAACTCGTAGTGCCCATACCGAGTCCTAAAGGAGATCTTGGGAACATCTTCAGCCTTGATGTTCAACTGATGATACCCAGATTGAAGATCAATCTTCGAGAAGAACTTCGCTCCCTTAAGCTGGTCGAACAAGTCGTCTATCCGAGGCAATGGATAACGATTTTTGATCATGACTTTGTTCAGCTGCCTGTAGTAAATGCACATCTGCATCAACTCATCCTTCTTCTTCACGAAGAGCACAGGAGCTCCCCATGGTGAAACACTCGGCCAAATGAAGCCGAGGCCCTGTAATTCCTCCAATTGCTCCTTCAACTCCTTAAGCTCAATAGGGGCCATCCTGTATGGAGCCCTAGAAATCGGAGCAGTCCTCGGAGTAAGCTCAATAGCGAATTCTATCTCTCGATCTGGAGGCAATCCTGGTAACACCTCTGAAAACAAGTCTAGGTACTCACTCACTACCAGAATGTCTGAGGAGTCTCGCACCTCTAAACTCGAGAGACTAAGGGCAGCAAAGTGAGTGATGTCTCTACTCCGTATCCCTCGGAAGTGAAACGGCATCACACCCTTTGGCCTGAAGTCTACCTTCTTTTCAAAACACGCTACATGCCCACGGTGAGTCGAAAGCCAATCCATCCTGAGGATGACATCAAAGTCCAAGTCTTGGAACTCAAGGATGATCAGATCGACTGGCAACTCATGCTGCTCAACTTGCACAACACAATCACGGTACACTTTGTCTACATCAACCGTCTTACCGAGCGGAGTCGAAATGGAAAACTCCTGGGGTAGTCAACTCGGCTCTAAGGCAAAGCCCTTGGCGAGATAAAAGAATGCGATGATCCAGTGTCGATCAACACTCAAGCTAAAAACTCACTAATGAGCAAGGTGCCTAAATATTTAAACTAACTTACGTCAATAAATTTCACAAGTCACACATATGATATAGGTAACATGTTTGTACAAGCATGTATATACATCACATACAATTAACATTTCATAAATTTAAAACAATTCGACTTGAGCATACCTTGCACAACATCATCTGATACATGTGCATCCTGCTTTGTCATGGCGAAAACCCATCCCTGATTCGCCTGGCGAGGCGGCTGGGTGGGCCGTGGAGGTCTAGAAGCCTGTGAAGGCCCCTGCTACGTCGTCGTCCTATGTGGAGGTCGAACTCCCTGAGGTGTGGCCTGAAACTGCCTCTTCGGGCAATCCCTGATCCCGTGGCCTTGCTCGCCACAATAGAAGCAACCACCCGAGAGTTTACGGCACTCTCCTGCCCTATGTCTCTTGCCACACGTGGCACACTCATCAAAGGAAAACGATGCAAAGGAAGCTGGCGGTGCATACGTAGGGGCCGGTGAAACGATAGAGCGCGGTGCCTGTGGGGCAGCAAAAGAAGGCCTCTGAGCCTGGATAGGGTGAGAAGTTTGGAATGGAGCAGTCTTGGCCCTCTTCTCAGGTTGTGCTGAGCCACTGGATTGTCCTCTGGATATGCCTCTTCCGAAGCTACTGTCCCTCCTCTTGAGAAACTCCGCAGAATTCCTCTCGGCAATCTTCGCCTTCCCCACAATATCCTTCTAGGTCTCCACCTTAAACATAGAAACCCGGTCCCGAATAAAAGACCGTAACCCGTCCTCAAACTTTCTAACTCGCATAGCCTCCATGGTGATCAGATGTGGAGCAAACCTTGATAATCCAACAAACTTCGCCTCATACTCGGCTACGCTCATCTCTCCCTGCTCGAGGAGCACAAATTCCCTCACCTTTTGCTCCCTGATAAATTTGGGAAAGTACTGCTCATAGAACACATCTAAGAACTCTCCCCGTGTCCAGGGTATTCCTGCCTTAGCGACATCCCTCTGTCTCTGGGCAGCTCTCCACCAATGTTCGGCTTCACCTTCCATCATGAAAGAAGCCCACTCAATGCACTGCTCATCGGTACAGTGGAGTGCCCTGAAGATCTTCTCCAGCTACATTATCCACGTCTCTGCAACCAGGGGATCCAGAGTCCCATAAAAAGTAGGAGGCCAAAATCTCCAGAAAGCCTCTAATCCTGAGGTGTGATGCACCGGAGGAGGTGCAGGAGTAGTAGTAGCAGCTGCAGGCCTAGCTACCAATATAGCTAAGGTCTCTATGATTGAACTAAAGGCCTGAGCAAAGTCAGGCTGCTCATAGTCAGTCGGAATCTCCCCCTCAGACCTTCTGGTCTGGTAACCTCTAACTCGAATGCCACGTCTCATGGCGGAAATCCTGAGGACAATAGCGAAACATCAAGCTCTTGAATATTGCAGTTCAATGAGCACTTAGTGCTTTATATCGTCGTATACATCGGAGTATACACATAGTAATATAAAAATACCAAGAAAATCTTAGCGGTGCTAAGTTCTCAACTCGGCTAAAGAGTTAACCAGTTTCCTGCTAAGACTAAATGACTAGTCCATACTTGGAACCTAAACTTCCTTAATTGCCCTAAGGACTGCTTTGATACTCATTATGTCATGGTATCAACTTAAGTTATAAAGTTCATCTGAGTTCCAAATTCAACTCCAAGAACGTGCTTCCAATTAGAAGACGACTTAGTCCAAAGGAAACTAATCCCTAGGCTCTAATACCAAGTCTGTCATGACCCAAAAGACCCCCTAACAGTTAGGGACACTTTAGTTCAACATCGCAGTATCATACATCCCGTATGACACATAAGGCACACATATCAACCTGTCAGAGTACACAAGTCATAACACATAGCGGAAGTAAAACAGAACAATTTATAAAAATACTCCTATCGTTAGGTTCAAGTCTGAACCAACATAGCATATCCAAAATATGGAGTGGACAAGTCCCACTCTCAACATACACAAGTATCTTTCTTCTGGCTCACTCAACAAAAGTCAAAGTCGGGACACCTATCTATTGTTCCCTCGTCCTGGTAATGATCCATAGAAGGCTCCGGCTCGTAGTACTCCTCCTCTATCCAAGGATCCGAACCACAGACAACAAATGGAACGCGTGCACCTGCCGACAGTCAATAATTTGGCTGAGCATGGAATACTCAGTGATATACAAACTACTAACTAATAGTGAATAATATCATGAACATGCATATGCGTATAACATTCATGAAAGTAGTTACCAAAATCCTTTTTCTTAACAGTATTCGTGTGAAATCAAAACTAGGTAAAACTTGTCATGTGATAATCATGTTCTTGTGAGTTCTTGTGAATTCTTGCGAGAGTTGGGATTCCATGTGGGCATGCGAGGACCTGAGTAAGCATGATTTTCTTGTGAACTTGCGAGCTTGTGAACTTGTGAGCTTGTGAGACATGACTACATGTGAGTCCATGTATAGTGGGATTCCTTGTGAGCTTTGAAACGATCTTAGAACTTGTCACATACCAACCCAAAGTTTGGCCTTATCACTTATGAGCTTGTGAGAATTCTTTTAATAAAACCTTGCTTATGAACTTTTGAAAATACCTTTCTTGTGAGAAATCATCGAATCGTGCAAGACTTATGATATCATGCTAAACTTGTGAACATAGGTGCATATAGTACTTGTGAATATCATGGTGATCTTAGAAAGCCTGTAAACATGGCATCATATTCATAGAAATGAATAATAGTGATAGCTTAAATCCCATATACCAATCATCATCCAAATCAGTCCAAGAACAACCTTAACATAGAGTTTTGCCTTTAAAATAATAGCATAAGGTAGGTAGTAGAGTGTATCTACCTTTCAAAACCGAATCCCTACGGTTTATAGCTTGAGAATACTCCTTGGTAGCAAGAGAAAGCTTTGAGGAAGTTTGTAAATCAATCCCAAGCTTGAGAAAGCTTCAGGAGAACAAGATTCACACTTTAAAACGCTTGTGGAGGCGTGCTCCAAGCTTGAGAAGCAAATCCTAGTTCACCTCTTTACTCCTAGCACAAGCCCTAGCAAAAACCCAAACCTTCCTCTCTTCTCTTTCAAAATTTCTCCCAAAAATCTCCTCTCTAGGGTTCTTGTAACCCTAACCACGAAATTGTGGTTTATATAGGCCAAGGGATTGAGGCCAATGACCCATACACCCCCCAAAATATCTCCAGGAGTTGGTTTCAAGGCAAAAACCATCACCAAGGATCTATCGGTCAAGAGCACCCAAGATCCTTCAAAAAATCACTCTCTGGCCAAAAAACCCAAACAAAATTGGGCTTGGTCGATCGATCGGTCATGGGGATGGATAGATCCATCAGTGTGTGGAATTGAAAGATCTATCCTCCCCAAACTAGATAGATCCTTCTATTGTTCATTCCTTCATTTTTCCCGTTGTGGTATTTCGATCATAACTTTTGACTTGGGGATCGGATATTGACGATTCAACTTGTTTTGGATTCTACATTTAAAGGGGAACAACTTTCATGTTTTGTACAAAACCTAATTCTTCAATCTTCATATTCGAAAATGGCCCTAAAGGCTACTAGTCCAAGTGATTGCTGAAATGACAGCAGACCCGCCTTCTAGAAATCCCACGTTTGAATTAACTTCTAGTCCTAATTTCAAAAAGCGATAAACATGAACCTCAAATAGGGGTTCAATACCTTTTCAATGGTTCAAGAATCACTTGATTCCAATGAGAGACGACAAAACTAGAGTTCTGCAAAGTTGATGAATGTCAAGACATTCACCCTCTTTGACACTTAAGAGTATTTTATACTCTTGTGCTTGGTTCCCAAACACACATACGGCATACGTTATGTTTCACATGCCAAAATCAGTACCATAACACTGATTTAAAATGAAATACCTCATTCCCATTTAACCAATACCAAGTTCACATTGAAGACATGGGCCTTTATATACACTGTTCATAGACACTATTCACAGCACTATTCACAGGCTGTGAAAGCGAGATCCGGGGTTCTACAATTTCGCTTCTACAATTTCACTGCCCACAACAGGACTACGTTAGGAATACAAGATAAAATCGAAGAAACAGCAGATGAAAAGCTTCAGAAAGAACTTCATCCAGGAGAAGAGAAAAAGAAAGAAAGATGAGAACAAAGAAAACAAGCGACGAACGATCGCCAATTGAAGGACGATGATTGCATGACAAAACAGTGATGATCGATCACCCAACCTTGACGATTGATCGTTCACCAACCTGTAGCCAAAGAGAAAATTCCTAACAGAGACGATCGATCGTCCTTGACTGGCGATCAATCATCATCGGCATTTTTCAGCCTCGTATTCAAAAGCTGGGTGTTGCCCCTTTGAGAGTTTCTAAAAAGATGAATTTAGCAACAAATGAGGGTTCTCTATAAAAAAGGAAAGCTACTATGGGGACTTTAATACCATCTCCAACTCAGCTGAAAATTTGGGTTGTAGGGATCCTAATTTTAATTCTATGGATTCAGTGATTGAGATTCATCATTCCATCATATGGAACTAACAATGTGTAAGTTATTAGGAATACATTGTCCAGATGTATCTTGATTAACTTAGAAAAATTTTAGGTCTACGAGGAACCGGAAAACCATATCTCCTTAACAATCAGTTATCAACTAATTAGATGGTTTTCCTACAATGTTACCTAAGGGACAAAGTAGTCTCATCCAATTAGATACTTTTGATATGTTACCCAATGTAGAAGACAATGTGTGAATGTAAAATATGCATTTATTGATTAAATAAATAAATACAATTCCGGGATGGCTTTTTTGGGCATATATGTCTAACAATATCCCACTTGTACTCAAAGCCAATCTCCCCTCGATTCTATTCCCTCCCCAAAAGTGACTCTAGATGTTTCTCAAACACCTTCTGAGTAGTGCTTTAGAAAATGGGTCTGCCATGTTGTCTGCTGCGCACTCTTGGATAACTTGATGTTTCCACTCTTGACAATCTAATTGTCTCGAATCAAATGAAATCTCCTTTCATTGTGCTTAGTCCTTTGATTTGCTCTAGGCTTGAGCAATAGCACTACTATTATCACCATAAAGTATGATAGGAGATTTTATCAAGGAAACAACACCAAGTGCTTGGATAAACTCTTTTATCCATACTATAAGCAAAACAATTTAATTCACCATTAATACTTGAAAATGTGCTTAACTATTGTCTAATGCTCAAGACCAGGGTTAGATTGATATCTAATCATGAAACTCACTGCGTGACATGTATCAATTCTTGTCAATCTAATTTGACTTGGGACAATCCCAACATCCTTTTTCTTTCGATCTCTAAACACTTTAAGACCAAGAATATAGGATGCCTCACCAAGGTCTTTCATTGCAAAGTTACATGACAACCAGATTTTAACCATTGATAACATTCCTACATCATTCCCAATGAGTAGAATATCATTTATATAAAGAACTAAAAAAGTTATTACACTCCCACTGACCTTCTTGTACACACATGTCTCATCCATGTTTTGTTGAAAACCAAACGATTTGATTCATTAGAACGGATATTCCAACTCAGAGAAGCTTGCTTAAGGCCATAAATGGATTTTATCAATTTGCAGACTTTATTATTTTGGCCATGGAGTTCAAAACCTTCAGGCTGGTCCATATAAATATCCTCTTGAATGTTTCCATTCAAGAAAGTAGTTTTGACATCCATCTACCATATTTCATAATCATAGAAAGCTGCAATTGATAACAAAATTCTAATGGACTTTAGAATTGCTACTGGTGAAAAGGTTTCTTCATAGTCGATACTAGCTCTTTGACTATACCCTTTCGTCACAAGCCTTGCTTTAAAGGTCTCTACCTTTCCATCTGATCCACATTTCCTCTTGTAGATCCATTTGCACCCAATAGGTCTAATTCCCTTAGGCTTTTCAACCAGGGTCCAAACACCATTCGAGTACATGGAGTCCATTTTAGATTCCATGGCCTTAATCCAATTATCAGAATCAATATCACATATTGCTTCTTGATAAGTGTAAGGATCATCATCTAAGGAATCCAATTCCATATAATATACCTCATGCTAATAAGGAAATCTATCTGGAGGTCGACTGATCCTAGTACTTCTCCTAGGTTGTTGTGTATTTAAAGATTCAGTTAAGATGAGATTAACCATGGTCACTTTATCCTAGATTTGCTCCTCAAGATCAATTCTAAATCGATCTTTTCTATTGAGGATCATATCATCTTTTATAAAAATGGCATTCCTGCTTATAAACACCTTTTGTTCGCTTGGATTATAGAAATAATATCCATGAGTTTCTTTTGGATATCCTATGAATAGACATTTCTTAGTCCTACTTTCCAATTTATCAAAGTTCTGCTTTCGAACATGAACAGGACAACCCCATATTCTAACATGCTTTAGACTAGGCTTTCACCCCATCCATAGCTCAATTGAAGTTTTGGAAACAGACTTAGTAGGTACCCTATTCAATAGACAGATTGCACTCCCTAATGATATCCCCAAAAAGATATTGGCAAATCAGTATTATTTATCATTGAACGAACCATATCCAATAGGGTTCGATTACTTCTTTCTGAAACACCATTAAGCTGGGGTGTTCCTAGGGGAGTCCATTGAAATAAAATTTCATTATCTCTAAGATAATCTATGAACTCATTCGAGAGGTACTCTACTCCTCAGTCGGATCTAAGAGTTTTAATACATTACTTGATTGTTTTTCTACTTCATTTCAGAATTCTTTGAACTTTTCAAAAGATTCCGACTTATGTTTCATTATATATATATAACCATATCTTGAAAAATCATCTGTGAAAGTAATGAAGTAGACAAAGCCACCTCTGGTTGAATGATTCATGGGTCTACATACATCAGTGTGAATTAGTTCCAATATACTTGTGGCTCTTATAGGTTTGCCTGTAAATGACCTTTTGGTCATTTTACCTTGCAAACAAGGTTCACAAGTTGGATAAGGTTCAACATGTAAATGGTTTAAAGGACCATCCTTTACCAATCTGTTGAGCCTATCCAAATTGATATGGCCTAATCTGAGATGTCATAAGTATGTTGGCTTCACAGAATCTCTACCTCGTTTCTGAAGTCTCACACTGATGGACTCTTTGTCCTCAATGTTATTAACAGAATTTGTTACAGGATCAAGATAATAAAGACCATTAGACAATGTGCCGAAAACAATAAAACCATTATTATATTTGATAACTACATTAGTATCAACCAAAATGCACTGAATAACCATTAATGATTAAACTAGAAACAAAAATCAAATTTCTGCGTATGCTGGCACATATAAACAGTCTTTCAAAACTAAGATCCTATTATAAGCAAATTCTAAAACATAAGTCCCGATGGCGATCGCAACAACACTTGCTTCCATTCCCATCCTTATCTTGACTTCCCCATCACTGAGCTTTCTGCTCTCCTGAAACCCCTGTAACATATTACAAATATGTGAGGTAGATCCACTATCTACACACCAAGAGTTTGAGGAACCAATAATGAAATTGGATTCAATGATGAAAGATTCTGGCATACCTTCCAAAGGCTTGTCCTTGAGGGATGCTAAGTAAACTTTGCAATTCCTCTTCTAGTGACCTAGTTTCTTGCGATAGAAGTAGACATTCTAATTCTTTTCTTTGTCATTCTTCTTAGAAGCTTTCTTGTTCTTACCCTTCTTGTCTTTGAGGAACCTGGAGAAATTGGACTTCTTCTTTTTCTGGCCTTTGCCCTTAGGCTTGGGCTTTGAAGGTCCAACTTCCTCTACCACATTTGCATAGAGCTTAGTACGCTTTATAAGGTCCTCAAATCCTTGCAACATGTTTAGGAGCTCTGGCAGAGCTGTCTCCAATTTGTTCATGTTGTAATTCAACACAAAAGCTGAAAAGGATTCTAGGAGAGAGTTCAGGATCACATTCGTTTGACTCTGTTGATCAAGATCTGCTCCAAGGGTCAAGAGTTCATTAATGAAACCCATCATCTTGACAACATGCTCCCGGAATGGGCTACCATCAGACATCTTGGTCCCCATCAATCCTTTCATAGCCAACTGCCTAGCAGTTCTGTTTTGTTCCCCAAATATCTCCCTGAGATTAGTCAATATGTCCTTAGCTGTGCAAAACCCTCGTGCTGTTGCTGAAGGACATTCGACATGGATGCAAGCATGGAGCATTTGGCTAAACTATTTGACTTATGCCACTTTGAGGCTTTCTCAACTGCCTCAGGAGTTTGAACTGCCTCATCAAATTCCGGATAGTCGGAAGTGAGGACATAAGCTAACTTCTAAGAGATAAGCACAATGTCAAGATTTCTTTTCCAGTCTATAAAATTTGGACTAGTCAAACGATTCTCTTCTAGAATCTTGGAAAGGGGATTCATGGCTTATCTTATCTACACAATAAAATAAGCATAAATTATTATATTTATGTTCACACATATATTTATCGGATTGTTGGGATTTTAAAATCTGATGATCCTCTCATCTTTCTTCAAATTTCATCATTCCCTTCAGTATATGAAATTAGGAAATAAACCTTTTATTCCAGATGAGTATTAGGATTCTCATAATACACATGCAATCTTCCATTTTAGGATAGTACCACACATGCATTACAAGGTGGATAGTAACCGTCCATCACTGAGCATCTCATGCATAACTCCTTATGTAAATCAGTGATTTCCAATTTTCTTATGACCTCCAAGGACAACATGATTGTCACTGTTTCAGCCGTCATGTTTCCTTATTTAAGTGAAACCCATTATTCTCGGTTGTCATATGATCAAGTAGAGATGTGCCCCCATGCTAGTTGACACTCCCTATCAGGCCATATACATATCTATCTACAATAGAAATAATGCACCAGGAGTTTAATTTAGACTGAATTATGTCGAACTCCTATCAGAGAGACAAGACTCAGGTAAATTAATTCCTATGCTTTATTGATAATGGAAGGCCTTAGGATTAGTAATCCTATTTATTATCACTTAATATTTTTCTTGAAGGGAACAATATTAAACAGGCATGATCACATCAATATTCATCATATGAAATATGAAAATTTTCGATAATAGGATTATCAAGAAGTGATAAACTCCCACTAGCCCTCACAGAGGGTTTTGATCATTAGGATTTTCACCTTATGATAAAAACCTACTCATCCTTATAACCTTAGGGTATTTGGATGTGTTGGCCAGGTAATGACCTTAAAGGGGGGGTGAATAAGGTTTATGGTAGATTTAAAATAATTTTTGGATTCTAAATCCAAGATGCGGAATTAAAGAATATTTGCAACATAATATTAAATAAGCAAAGTACTGAAAGTAAATGAGAAGAGTTAGAAGGAGCAACACAAGAATTTGTTCATGAGGTTCAGCAATCCAGCCTACTCCCCACCTCAAGCTTCCAGTTAGAGGATTCACCATGATTCCTTAATCATACAGACTCCTTCACGGGTGGAGTCTAAACCTCTACAATCTCTCTTACAGGTCGAGATATTACCTTTACAAGCTCTCCTTTAGGCTGAGCTGAAAACTTTCAAGAGCACCTCCCTCTCTTGATAAAAACTGAAGCTTGAACTTCAATGCAAGAATCCTAGATTCTTGACTAACTTTCAAAAAATAAGTTTGGATTTGAAATCCGAAATAAATAGCTCCTTGATTGAGCTGGATAAGAGTGGAGTACAAAATCTAATCAAGTCTCTCAAAAGAAAATGGAGTTTAATAAGCTTAAGAGAGATTTAGGGATTTTCTATGAATATGAGTGAGTGAGAAATCAAAAGCAATGAATGAGTGATCAATAGAAGTTATTACAGTGATCAACAGTTGTTGTTAGTTCATAAATGAACTCTTTTTATAGCACTTGATCCAAAGTAGCGGTTGGTGAAACATTTAATTCATTTTAACCCGTTGAAAACTAGCCATTATAACGAATTTTCAATTTCAGGCTTGGATTCATCGACGAAGTGGAGTTCCCACTTTATTTCATCGTCGAATTATAGAGACAGTAGCTAATTTCAAAATTGTTGTCATGACTTTGTCGTCGAATTCAACCTTCTCTCAGAATTCGTCGACAAATTCATAACAATATTTCTGAATTCTGTCTTGGATCAGACCAGGGTGATGGGATTGATTTCCTAGGTCAATTAGCTATCTTTTAACATGATTTTATTGATCTTTAAGGCCTTAAAATGATCATCAAAAAGTGTCCTAAGCTCCTATGGTCAATCTATGCCTTGAGCTTTCAACTTACCATTCTTTTGAGGACTTTTTACACAAGTCCAAGGTACTCTCAATCAAAAGAAAATTACACTTGAAGTTTCTTGAGAGTTGATCTTGACTTGTTTTGGGTCTTGAGATTTGTCTTTGTCTTCAAATGGACCTGACTTGGACTATGGTCTTATCTTGAATCTTCAATTATATATTTTGAGTTGATCTTCCTCTTGGGTAATTTCCATCCTTTTCCAAGATTAGAGTGCTAGCAACTTTGAATCTTGAAATGTTCAAGCACATAAACAAGATTATTAATATTAGGTTTTTCATTTCATTATTATGTTATTATCAAAATTATTAGGGGTACCCAAGGTTGTAACCTTGAGGCTAACAGGATGTCAGTTTAGTGATCCATTTATGATTAATGTCTTTTCAAACACGATTATCCAATAATCTCGTTTGCAAAGGTTTTACGTAAAAATTTACACATGGGTCACAAAATCCATGTCCAAAAGAGTACTAGTAATGTATTGTGTCAAAATATAAACAATTTACAATTAAACACAATTCATTATTCAGGGTATAATCCAATTATCCTAAATTATCATAAAAGCAACAATCACAATTATCATAGCTTCCGGGCTATAGGGAATACTATTAATCATCACATGAATAATAATATAATAATTATAATCATATTATAATCTCACAATGGGTTCACAAAAATCATACAACCTTATTTAATTACAACAGGGAAATTAAATAAAGCCCTACTACAATTTGCTATCTTGCAATGGTTCTCCGGGCATCTCCTTCGGTTGATTTAGTCCACCATAAATCAGCAACCCTATTCTAAAAATAAGAAAAAGGGGAGAGAAGGGGAAAGAGAAGGAGGTATGATTTGAGGAACCCATCCAACACATAACATAATATTTATTCATCATGATAAATATAATACATATTATTTATGCTAGCCCGGGGCTCTCAGAATAAATTAAACAATTTAATTTAATACTAAAAGGATCTCTAAATCCTTAAGGGTTATAATCAAGATTTAGATATCACTAAATATTTGTCCCTATTAAATTTCAAAAGGGTTTGGAATCATCCAAACTTGAAATTAGTATCACATTAATTTCTAGGGGCTTAATTTTTATTCCCTCAATAACAACAGGGGGACCCCTTAACCATATTAATGATTATCTCATAATCAAGAATCAAGAATTGAAAAGATTCAATCCCTAGGACAACCGAAATTCAAAGTGGAAGAATGATTTATATATATAAATCTTGATTAAGCAATAAAATCAAAGAGAAGCATAGCTAAGGCTCTGATACCACTGAAAGTATACCTCTTTTTAATTTTAGAAAAACAGTTTTTGGGGGGCATATATCGAATCCCAAGATCTGACTAAGATTCTAATTGATTTTATTCAATGAGAGTTAAAATTAATCACCTTTGCGATTTTGAAATTGTTAAGTTAATTCCATAATAGAATGCTAGACCAGCAAAACTTCACAAGTTTCAAGTCTCCTTCACAATCCACATGGACCTTCTTTTTCTTTAAAGGTTTCTCTAATGGAAGCTAATGGCCCTTCCAAATTTCCAGCTCTAGGATCTTGAAATAAAGATCCACTCTTGATCTTCAAGAACCTTGATTTCCTTCTTCTTGATATTCACTACTTAGAACACAAGAGAAGAAAGATAGGAAAGGGAGTGACCGTATACCTTGAAAAGGGAGTGAGAGGGGCGTGAGGTATTGAGGAGAGAAGAGAGAAAACCGTAAGAGAGAGAGAAGACTTGGAATTAACTCCAAAGGGGTGGGTGTCCACCTTTTATAGACTCCCTCTTGGATTGCTTTGCTTGCAATCCAAGATTCCTCATTTTAATCTAATTAGAATTCTCAATCCTAATCCAATTAGAATTCCTTAATTTGTTTCTTTTCTGGATTTCTCCTAATTAATTAGGATTAATCATTAATAGAAACTAATCTTATCCATTAGTAACTAACTAATCATATCCTTATCCAATAAGGAATCTTATTTAATAACTAACTAATTAATGATTATTAACAAACTAATAGAATCCCTAACAATTAGGGAATCTTTAATTAGTAACTAACTAACTAACTAACCAACCTTATCCAATAAGGAGTCTTTAGCTAGAAACTAATTAAGAATTAATATTCTCCTTGAAGTGGGTGTCCCACCCTAGGTGGGCCCCACTCCCACACGCCCCCTTAGGGTTCCAAACCCTATTAGGTCACTTCTTTGATATAGGTCCTACCTATTTGGTTTTTCACATTTAATGTGATTTCACCTTTTAGAGCTTCACTATACCATATAGTGATTACTTAGAAAAATTAATTAATTTAATAAATAATTAAATTAAATATTTTAAGAAAGTCCTTGTGTGTGGGATCTAAAGGGATCTCGTATTTCCGATTGTGAGACTAAGTACTCAACCTTTTGGTTAAAACATTGTTACTAGGAAATACCTTTCCTATACTCCATTAGGATTATAGAATTTTATCTATATCCCTGGACTTCCACCAATCACAATTAATGTCCATTAACACAATGTGATTAACCTCCAGAAAATAGAGAATTACTTGCAGGTATTTCTATCTCAAGATTTATTTACAGATGCGTCCCTCCACTTCCAATATTGTTATAAGCTTACGGGACAATATCTAATACTGTCTTTAATCCTTGACTTATATTGAGAACTCATTCTCTTTGATACTTTTAGTCAAACTTGGACTTTCAAAACATTTTTTGAAATTCTTTAAAGGAAATAATAATTATTATTATATTTCTTTTATACAAAAAATAAACTTCTTGATAAAACCATTTCATCGATAAATATCAGCGTTTGGTTTTTCAAGTCCGATTTTAACAAGTATCAACTCAATATTTATTACTCTGTAAGAGTAGTGGAATCTTTGTTGAGCGTACACACACTTCTTCTAATATAGCATACATAACCTAACGAGCCCGTATTTAGTCCGGTGTGTTAGACATTGACGATTGGTTACATCAAAGCTATATAGGTAAATATTAGAGAAGATGTCGACCTCTCAGGTTAAGGACAATCATTCAAATGGACTACCCTAAATATAAAGATAGTATATTTCTAAGGGTATCCACTGAGCGATCCAGTTACAATATAAGTACTTCTTACTCATATCCAAATCTTAGTTAAGAGACCCTTCTTTCAGTGATTGAGATTCATCACTCCATCATATGGAACTAACAATGTGTAAGTTATTAGGAATACATTGTCCAGATGTATCCTGATTAACTTAAAACAATTTTAGGTCTACAAGGAACCGGAAAACTATATCTCCTTAGCAATCAGTTATCAACTAATTGGATGATTTTCCTACAATGTCACCTAAGGGACAAAGTAGTCTCATCCAATGAGATACTTTTGATATGTTACCCAATGTAGAAGACAATGCAAGAATGTAAAATATGCATTTATTGATTAAATAGATAAATACAATTCAGGAATGGCTTTCGTGGGCATATATGTCTAACACAATAATACTAAATTCTTTCATTCGGTTGTCAATCATAGAAGAAGAAAGAACAGTATTTACAAAGTCAAGATGCTTTGGGTGATTGGTTAGAGAGTCAAGAAGACATTGCTAATGAAGCCGTTAATATTTTCCCGGATCTTTTAACTTCTTCTAGGAATGTTGTTTATTGACCATATCCCTCAGTTGGTTTCAGAGAATGATAACTGTTTTCTTACTGCTATTCCTTTGAAGCATAATTTTCTATGAGTAAAAAAAAGTTACAAGACTTGCTAGAAACAACTCGATGTTCCTTGGTACAGATCCTTCACGCTTGTAATACCACGAACCCGAATGGGTTCTTTAGAACAAAACTGGCAGGAAACTGTTAAAACCATACTTTGGTCTGGATTTCCAACTTAGGAATCAAGCTACTAGTCTCCTAGGGTATAAGATATTATTCTAAGACAATTCCACCTAAGATATGAACTAGGTATCTAGGTCCAGGGCACCAGGCAAAATGTTCTTTCCGTTGAAACTCTTCATGCTTCATCTCCACGAACTTGATCAACTGGACAACCATGAATCAAGACGTATAACTTGATACAAGTTTTGACACAAGCATCAGCCAATCCAAATTAGCCAATCCAAATTTGGACTTTACATGGTTGATATCCATTTATCTTTAGCAAAGTTGCATTAATCCTTTGAAGCCCATGCTTAAAGCAGTGTTCACAAAAAAGTAAGCTTTTCTTTTATTCGATACGTTTCCATCTACCATGGTCTCTCATCCCTAACTAGAATCCGTCAGGGTTCATCTTTAACAAATCAACCTCGATGCACATTCTTGCTACTCTAGGCCTAGAATAGGCCTTAGTTGGTGCATCAATCTTCCAACACTTTCCCTATGGCTTCCAATAGAGTTAAGGGCTGAGACGATCGATGAACATGTGAATAGACAGATGGGGAAGACTGGTACGGGAGAGAGTCCAACTCCAGCCTTAAAGAAGGGTGTCCACTTCAAGAACCTAAAAAGAAAGCCGTTCATGTCTAGATTCCTTGAGCCAAACCAAGAGGAAGTCTTCATCGAAACAAAATCTGAATAGTAGATGTCAAGTATCAAGAAATCCTAAAAACAAAATTCCATTCAAACATGGATCGAGCTTTTCTAAAAATCCTTGATAATATTAATGGAGGAACATTCATAAGAGCACTTTGCAACTAATGCAAACTGTAGAGAAGAAGAAAGGAGGGTCATTTCTTCGGAAGAGAAGAATAATGCGGCTCAAACAGTGCCACAAGGAAGACCATGCAAATATTTCTGGACAAATGGTGGTGACACCGTGCTAAGTAGGACAGGTTGTGCTAAGTAGGACAGGTTGGGCCCTAATTGACTCTAGCTCGGCCCAAGCTGTCACGGTCAAATTTTTGATTTTGCGGAACAACCGTGCAGTGCCTCGATCATGCCATGATCTTGGCCAGCCTTACACCATTACACTATCCGTCCACTAAACTGACCCAACGTCTCGTGCTATAATGCTATGACAAGGTACGACCCACTATCGAGTCCCATCCGCTAAGCTACGCTCAGCTGGCTTACGCATCACTTCATCGTGTCGTACCCGACACTCGTCCAACACATAAGGTTCCCGCGTCACCGAGGTTCCGTCTCGTGCATCTCTCATGATGCTAAGGTTCCCCGATCAAGCCGAACATCCAACATGGCCCAATACTCTCGAACACGACTATCGGTCATCCCCACACATCGCGGATAGCTTAGGAGCATCACTGCCCCGTTTACCGAGCATTGAGGACATAACGCCCACAACGCGATCCTCGGTCCTCTGACCGAGTATCCAAACCATACCACGTATCCCTCTTAGATGACCATGATGCATACCGCACGCTTGAAGACCATACTAGGATGAAACCTCTTGCCCGAAGACTCTTGCGCAGTGCTAGGAAGTCCGTCTCCTTTGCACCGTCCTTGGATGCTCCAACAACCATCCAAGGAGACTCCAAGATCCCCTTCAGGATCCTAGAGCCCGCCCTCAACTCCTTTGGGGTTGCTCATTAGGTGGCCCCAGATGTGCCACAAGGGAAGGTAGAGCTATGCCTTTCTCCTCAAGGTGGATGATAAACCTTTCACCCTCTACCAGAAGGAAACATCACCATTGCCGGTGGAGTCATACTAGTCTTTTACGGAACAGTACCCTGGATATCCACAAACCGTCTGTACCATTAAACTCGTATTAACTTTCTCTTCGAATGAAGGTACTATCGGCCCTACTTCCAACATACCATGTGGGCTCCACAACACTTGCCCACATGTGTCCGACCAAGCACCAAACTCAAGCTTCACTCCATAACTCTTCATGTGCACTTCACCCAAACCACAGTACCTCGTACACAACATCAAGACACTTCTATGTCCCTTCACTTCGGTACCCAACACTAAGGCATCAACCTTGCACCACGCTGCGCCATCGCTTGCATAGTGTCTCGCCTATCTCCCAGGCACCGCATTGGCATCCTTTGCCCATGCTCAGGCCATCCCGGCCCTGTATCACGATCATGGCAGTACTTGACAACTTTTGACTGTGACACTCTCCCTCACCTGATTAGGCCAATGTCCTCATCGACTCTCACCGAGTATTCATCAGTTCTACAACACAGCTTGCACACCTGCTCCTTCCATTGATCAGAACTCACTTCTGACGGCCTAACATATCAATTACTGTCTCAAACTTCACATTCTCACGAATTTTGTCTGAAACATTCACCACACTTCGTCCAATTTCACACTGAACTCGGCCTTAGAGACTCTGTACACTGCCTTTGTCTTCAACATTTCTGTCTTCAACACGTTGCCCGAACTTCAGAGAGGGATAATCTTCCTCAAATTTCTTCAAGTGCACATCTCCATGCGCATGTTTGGTCATCCCAAGACCATCACTTAGCTGTCCCAAGCATTACGTTGACACTGATTGTCACCATGAACTTCGATCTTCGGTCTCACAACCCTAATCTTCAGCTTCCACTAGGCATTCAGCTGTCATCCACTTCACTCTTGAAGCTTCATCCACTGCAGTTCATTTCGTCGAACTACACTCATCGTTCACCTTGAATATAAAGTATGTCACCCATGACGAGGCTCGCAAGCCAACCGCATCTCATACGGTACTTCCTCCACAGTCTGCTTCCTTAGTTTACGCATGCGAGCATCGGTGTGTTGTCCCACTTCAACACTAAAGCCATCCCATAATAGCACCGACATCCACATCTTTTACCCAAAGTCATAAACACACATCACGCATCCTCCGATGCAACACGGCCAGCAACCCTATACATTACTCGAAACCGCAATAGCGTCCACTACGCCAAATCTCTGTGAAACTCTCTATTCGTGCATCAAGTCCTTGACACACTAATCTTGTTTCCACCATTCCTTGGTGCAAAACCATTTTGCACGTCTTCCTTGGTTGTGTATCAATCCATTGACACACTTCTCCTTGTGATTCTTAACTCCATCACTTGTGTTGAACTCAATCCGTCGAGCTCAACTTTCCATAGCCAACAACTTATGAAGTTGTCTGAAGCCACTGCATCATTTCAACCCTTAACACATTGTCTCACTCTTGAGGGCTTCCCTACTTGCCTCACTCTTGAGGACTACCCTCATACTTCTAATATTCTGCTCGAGTGTTCCCCTACTCAAGCTTACCTTACATCTCGTATCCTTGTTGTGCCTCTCTAGCACCTCAACTCCTTGAGTACCCTGAGATAGCACTCATCCACTCCTATTGCATCCTCTCATACAATAGAGCTTCCAACCTTGACTAGAGTATCTGATTACTCAAGTCTTTGACATCTTGCCAACATAGTTACGTGACTCTAGTACCTCGACATCTGGTGTCTTCAACTAAGAGAACAATTCACCTAATCTTTGCACCACTGTGCTATTTCACTGCGTGTAGTCTTGATATGTCAACTCCTGGAGTCTTCATCTTGAACCAACACTGTGTTCCTCAAGTCCCAACACTGTCTTCACCCTGAGTACACATTTGATCCTGAGTTTCCCTTCGACCACTTTCCACTAGTAGCCTTGTTCCAACACACCATTGCATTAGAGACCAACACCTATATTGTTGTCGAACTTCATCTCGATCCTGGACAAGTCTCTCCCGTAACAAGTCCACTCTCTAGAAGCCAACAAACTCTGTAGCCAGTAGCACTCCCACTACTCGGAACCACAGTAGAAACATCTTGTGCATTCAAGCTGATCACCTGTTGCAAACTGTCGCTTCAGGCTCTCACGAGCAACCATGCTTCCACGAGCAACCATGCTTTGATACCAACTGTCACGGTCAAATTTTTGATTTTGCGGAACAATCGTGCGGCGCCTCGATCATGCCATGATCTTGGCCAGCCTTACACCATTACACTATCCGTCCACTAAACTGACCCAACGTCTCGTGCTACAATGCTACGACAAGGTACGATCCACTACTGAGTCTCATCCGCTAAGCTACGCTCAGCTGGCTTACGCATCACTTCATCGTGTCGCACCCGACACTCATCCAACACATAAGGTTCCTGCGTCACCGAGATTCCATCTCATGCATTTCTCATGATGCTAAGGTTTCCCGATCAAGCCGAACATCCAACACGGCCCTATACTCTCGAACACGACTATCGGTCATCCCCACGCATCGCAGATAGCTTAGGAGCATCACTGCCCTATTTACCGAGCATTGAGGACATAACACCCACAACGCGATCCTCTGTCCTCTGACTGAGTATCCAAACCATACCACGTATCCCTCCTAGATGACCATGATGCATACCGCACGCTTAAAGACCATACTAGGATGAAACCTCTTACCCAAAGACTCTTGCGCAGTGCTAGGAAGTCTGTCTCCTTTGCACCGTCCTTGGATGCTCCAACAACCATCCAAGAAGACTCCAAGATCCCCTTCAGGATCCTAGAGCCCGCCCCCAACTCCTTTGGGGTTGCTCATTAGGTGGCCCCAGATGTGCTACAAGGGAAGGTAGAGCTACGCCCTTCTCCTCAAGGTGGATGATAAACCTTTCACCATCTACCAGAAGGAAACATCACCATTACCGGTGGAGTCATACTGGTCTTTTACGGAATAGTACTTGGATATTTACAAACCGTCTGTACCATTAAACTCGTATTAACTTTCTCTTCGAATGAAGGTACTATCGGCCCTACTTCCAACATACTATATGGGCCCCACAACACTTGCCCACATGTGTCCGACCAAGCACCAAACTCAAGCTTCACTCCATAACTCTTCATGTGCACTTCACCCAAACCACAATACCTCGTACACAACATCAAGACACCTCCATGTCCCTTCACTTCGATATCCAACACTAAGGCACCAACCTTGCACCACGTTGCGCTATCGCTTGCATAGTGTCTCGCCTATCTCCTAGGCACCGCATTGGCATCCTTTGTCCATGCTCAGGCCATCCCGGCCCCGTATCACGGTCATGGCAGTACTTGACAACTTTTGACCGTGACACCAAGCTGGGCCGATGTGCAGCAATATATGCACTTTGTGCAAAACAACGGGCTCTAGACCCCAACCTTGTACCCCAACAAGGGCAAACTCAAGTGAAGTGGAGATAAATTGGCGTAAAACCGGAGATACGAAGGACGCCCCGAGTAAACTTACCACACCTGAAGATATACGAAATGGGTTCCTCCACACTAGCCGTTACAGGGACCTCTTCCCTTCCGCCAAATTCAAATTTACACTCGAGATACAAAACTAGTAGGAAACGAATCATCTCTCTGTTGCAAAATTGTACAAACGCTAACCAAATCCTGCAAATACACGCTAAAATAATCAGAAACGGCCATGAACAAGATCCGTTTGTGCTCTTCGCGCTTCTTCGTCTCTGCTCGAACTGCAACTCCTTGGATTATGCCTTGAAGGTTTTCGAACAGACTGAAAACCCCAATGTCTACCTTTATACTGCTCTGATCGAGGGGCATATTTCGTCCGAATCTTGTCTTGACGTAATCGGGATATACTCTCGAATGGTGCGCCAATCCATCGAACCCGACCCCTATGCGATCTCATATGTTCTGAAAGCCTGTGGGCTCAATTTGGCCTTAAAGGAGGGCCGAGAAGTTCATGGTCGGGTCTTGAAGCTCCGGCTGTATTCCAACAGAGCCGTTCGGATGAAACTGCTGGAATTCTATGCCAAGTGTGGAGAAATAAAAGATGCAGGCAGGGTGTTCGATGTAATGTTCGAGGAAGATGTTGTTGCATCGACGGTCATGATCTCTTCTTATGTCGATCACGGTCTGATCAAACACGCAAGCACCATTTTTGACCGTGTTGAAGCCAAGGACACAGTTTGTTGGACGGCCATGATTGATGGGCTCGTTAGAAATGGGGAGATGAACAAGGCCTTGAAGCTTTTCAGGAAGATGCAGATGGAGAATGTGAGACCCAACGAAGTTACAATTGTATGCGTAATATCTGCTTGTTCTCAAATGGGGACTTTAGAGCTTGGAAGATGGGTTCATTCCTACCTCGAAAAGTATGAGATCAAGCTCAATCGTTTTGTGGGCTCTGCTCTAATCAATATGTACTCAAGATGTGGTAGCTTGGATGAGGCAAAACGAGTGTTTATTAAAATGGAAGAGAGAGATGTGGTGACTTACAATTCGATGATTGTGGGGCTTGCAATGCACGGGAGGAGCACCGAAGCGATTGAGATGTTTAAGTTGATGAAGAAGAAAGGATTGAAGCCTAGCCATATTACTTTTGTTGGTGTCTTAAATGCATGTAGTCACGGAGGTTTGGTGGATTTGGGGTTCGAGATCTTCCACTCCATGACCGAGGAATATAGGATGGAACCGCAAATTGAGCACTATGGGTGCATGGTAGATCTTCTTGGCCGTGTGGGTCGTCTTGAAGATGCTTATAACTTCATCAAAGAAATGAGAGTGGGAGTGGCCCCAGATCATATCATGTGGGGAGCCTTGCTAAGTGCATGTAAAATCCACAGAAACCTCGAATTAGGGGAACGGGTTGCAAAAATTTTACTACTTGGTGGGGCGGCAGATTCGGGAACTTATGTTCTTCTATCAAATGTCTACGCTTCATCCGGGAAATGGTCGGAGGCAGCACAAGTGAGAGCAAAGATGAAGGAGAGTGGAATTGAGAAGGAATTGGGCTGTAGTTCGATTGAAGTCAACAACGAAATTCATGAGTTCCTTTTGGGGGATCATAGACACCCCCAAAGGGAGGAAATCTATAGAATGTTAGAGGAATTGAACCAAATTTTGAGATTTGAATATTCTCTGTAGTTAAATTTTTTTACTTGTTTTTTCCTAAAAACAAAGGGCAGATGGGTAAACCCCAAGATAGTGAACTTTAACCACAGTTATAGGGGGGTTTAAAGGGGGAACACATGGCATGAAAAAGGGACCCAAGACGCCCCTCCTCGCATCACCCACCGAGGAGGTGATTATTTTCCAAAAGAAAAAGAAAAAAAAAAGTCCAAGCCTAGTTTAGACACTTTTGTTTAAAGGGTATGCCTAACCCAGCTTTTCTCTCCCCACCCCCAGAAAAAAAAGAGGGTCATTATGTTCAACTGACCAGGCCGAGTATACAGAACAGTCTGAACAGAAAGTGAAATTAAAATTTATGCAGGATGGACTTATGGGAGAAAAGAAACAAAAGACGACTGTGGATTTCCTCTAACAACTGCATGAGTATTATACTCGAGCATAGCTTGTTTTTCCTGACACGTAGAATATTGTTTAACTAAAGAGGTGATAGCATGGGTAGTACACGCACACCCATCCAGCTTTGTCATGTGTCCTTTTTGACACTCATTAATTATGGTTAAGATTCACTCATTATCATGGCTAAATAATTTGACTTCATTTTTTATGAAAAATATTAAATACAAATTAACCACATGAATGAGTGAATCATAACCAAGGTTAATTTTTCTAAAAATTAAGGTTAGGTTATTTAACTCTATGGGTGACAATTGAGTGAATTTTAACCACAGTTAATGGGTATCAAAGGCGATACTTGACAAGCTGGGGATGTGTGGAGGTATCATCCAAAGGAACGCAAACATGCATGCTATCACCTCCTCTCTTTTTTTGGTATGAGACACGGTTAGGCCGCAACCTCCTCAGTTTAACACTTTTCAATGTGACGACCTGAGTATAATACTCGGGCATCTATAGAGGAAAACTGTTGCCACAGAAGGCATAGCAAGTTGTAATTTTTTTTATTTTGCAGAAGAGAAATCATACATAGTAAAAAATTAATATAATCTACATTAAAGAAGAAGATTACCTCGGTGAATGATGTTCACCGGTGTCGCATAAAAATGATAGAGCTCTTTGTAGAGATTTGTCAAAGAAATATTTCAAGCTCGATCCTCACTCTTTGTTATCTCCGCAAAGATTTTGAATCTTTCCTTGGTTTTTTGAAGAACAAAATAATCCTTGGAAATTAATCCTTGGATCAAAAGAGGATGAAGGAATTTATGGAGTTCTAACAATTTAGAACCCCACGAGATAATACACGAAAATCCCTTGGGTGTCCACTCTATAGCTCGCGAAAATCCCTTGAGGTTATCTCCTTGTACTCACGAAAATCCTTGGTGATCAATAATAAATCTCTCTCTCCACACGGTTTGGCTTGGGTATATATAGATATGGATCTTATCCATATCTTGATCATTATCCTTAAGAGTTTCTAATAATGATAACTCTTATCATTAATAGACTCCTAGTTTATCCACAATTAGTTTGTTTTCACAAAACTTCTAATTTAAGTTTCCTTTTCCAAAAAGAATTCCTAAATAATAGGGATATAACTAACTCCCTAAAATATAAGGATTCTAGACAATCTAGATATTCCACAAAAGGGGGCATGAGCTACTTTGTAGGGATAAGGGTTTATCCTCTTATCTATTTTGTTTCTTTACAACCAATTAAATATCTAATCTCATTAGATAAGGTATAATAAATTAATAATTATCTACTAACCAAAATCTCATTTAATATGGAATAAAATAGTAGGTGCCACTTTTAGGGAGACTATCCCTTGGGCATGGGCCCACCTATAAGGTCCATCTTATATGAGTTTTTATGAATATGGGTAAAACCTATATTCCCTTATATTTGGTTGATTAAATAATTATTATTATTATCCTTTAAATTAGATTAACATTTAATTTAAACTATAGATTAACATTTAATTTATTATTATTATTATAGATTAACCTTTAATCTATTATTGCGAGCTTGTATTTCTTTTATGAGCATCTCCACAGATTGCTTTAGGACATTCTTACTATGGCTTACCCGGTGTTATCCTATTGACCCTTAATAGGAAGGACACCGCAATTGCAAGTGACGTGAGATATCCATTTTGCAATTGAATCCCATTGAAAGAATATAAACTAATAAGGATCCCACCACATGAACTAATGCATTCAATTGATCATTCCAATAACATTATCAATTATAGGCCTTCAAGATTAATATACTATTTGGATTTCCAAGACATTTGATTAAGCCATGAGAAACTATTTCTCATGTTAAAACATTTTGAGAAAATCTTTTATTTCGTATAATATATTTTATTAAAAAATGTATTTCAAATTTATTTGGTTTCAAAATCACCTGCACAGGCTTTAAGCTTAATGGACTGTCTGTCACGTCCCGAAACCCATATATACAATATATCTCATATTTGTATATGTTCTCGAAGTGTGAACCTGGAACAAACCCCAAAAGTAAATGCATTTTATTTACTAAATAAAATGATTTCAGATTTAATAACTTAAGAACATAACTAAAGGTTCAAAATAAACATAAAGTGTAACTGAGATCCATAAATGTTCCTCTCAACAATCACTCACACTATAAAAAAAATTAAAACTATTCTTCTACTTCTCACTACTCAAGAGCTCCTAAGAACCTTCACGGATTTCCTGAAATAAGTAAACATAGTAAGGGTAAGCACTAGCTCAGCAAGATAAATACATACAACAATGAATATATATACTTCAATGTTTCATTTGTCTCAACATGAAATTAAAATAGAATACATGTCAATTCATCTTCTTCAATTGAATCTTTTGGTTCACATTAGTGGCCTTAGGCAACGTCTCACAGTACGATTTTGGATTACACACCTGTACCCCTGTTGGAAGCCCTTCTCGTTATACCTCAAGGCCAAGGGTGAAATCATATACCATCGGTTAGGTTTCTAATTTGTTCAACAATTATAATAGTTTCGTAGAAATAAAATATTAAATCTTCCCCACTATGGCGTCCTATACCACACGTAGCAAGGCCGATTTAATTTGAATTTTTTTTTATATATATAAGAATAACACAGATATATCATGGTAACAAAATCATGCAATTAAAGTATGAACATCAATTTATTAATTACGAGAGAAGTCTAATTTGACATGAATGTTCTAATATGCATAATTTCTAAGTTCAATAAGAACCCTAACATGCTGAGTTTCTAAGTTCAATTCAAGAGTTTAATTATTAAAAAATTTCAGACAACAAACAATATTGGCGATCAATCTGTGAATGACACTTACCAGACCCATTATGCATAAAAACCGCGACATGAATCACATAGAGTTCCTATACTCGTTAATGGCAGCCATATAGAGCTTCTATGTTTTTGCTAGAAAGTCTTTTAAAAGGAGTAAATCAAACGTTAATTTATATGAGTCACATACAGCTCCCATACTCGTGTTAATAGCAGCCACATATGTGAAATAGAGTTCACATGTTTGTTTGCTATTTAATTTCTTTAAAAAACCGTTAATGGCAGCCACGTATGTACATATGTAGTTCACATGTTTAATTACTTTTTTTTTTTAAATTAATGGCAACCACATATGTAGTTCACATGTTTGTCTGCTATTGAGTTTCTTTAAAAAGCGTTAATGGCCGCCACATACACACATGCAGTTCACATATTTGTCTGCTATTGAGTTTCTTTAAAAAAAACCGTTAATGGCAGTCACATACATATGTAGTTCATATATTTGTTTGCTATTGAGTTTCTTTAAAAACCGTTATTGAGTTTCTTTAAAAACCGTTAATGGCAGCCACATACAAATATGTAGTTCACATGTTTGCATACTAGAGGCAATCTAATTCGAGTGACCATATCACATCTTCATGAATCATCTAAACTATTTTAAATCGTCCTAGTTCTTTAATGAAGATTTTATATACTAATTTCAACATTAAACATTATCCTATAAGAATTTAAAAGAATCAGGAAGTATTCACTTGCCTCAACCCTAGAGCTTTAGGGTTTCGAAGATCTCAATACTATTTCCGTCAAGCCCTTGATCTTTCCTTAGCGAGAGCTCTAGATCCTGAGCCTTAAATCCACCTTCTTCAATCTCCAAACCCTAGTCTCCTCTTTCTTCCTCTTATCTCTAGATTAGGTTTTCCTAAAGATAATGGGAGATTAGGTTATCATTATCTTATATAATACTAATCCCTTATCCTGATGTAGGGTGTTTGGTCACAGGTCGACATTAAACATTTATATGTTATTCCCATTTTTATTTATCTCACCTAAGGTTGTTAAATCTATGTTACCAAATATCACGATATAATATCACTAAATTATCTCATCTAAGAAATTACTAAAATACATCTTAGCATTTAATTAATAAATTTCAAAGTTGCTACACTGTCTTACCCCGGAACTTGGATAATCTCTCAATTTAATGAGCATGGATTTCTTATTTGAAATTCATCATGACTCGAACAGCTTTCTGATTATTCAATTGTCACCTTATCGTAGTCCCTCAGGTAGAGAGTACTTAGGTGCAATCAAAACAGTCAGATCATTGTTCAATTATAAATGAACTCATCAAATCTAGGGCTATCAAAAAAGCCCATGAAGAAGGGTACCCGACTCTGCCCTGTCCTCCAAAGCCCTCTGAAGCCCTGCCCTTTCCAGCCCTTGAGCCGGGTAGGCTTCAAAATCTGGAAGCCCTGCTTCTATAGGGCTGGGCCAGGGCTCACCCCGGCCCTGCCCTTTAAAGCTCTACCCTTCTCCTTAGTTGCTACACGGTAGCTAAGGTATATAAACCATAAAAGTATATAATATATATATATATATTATATTTATGAAATTACTCATTTCACCCTTTTAAACGGTTTAATAGTAGGGTTAAATGAGTAATTTCACATGACCATCGTTATAAAACTCCTCGAGGCCTCGACACTCGTTACGAACCCTAACCCTAATCTCGTATGCGAAATCGCCTCCTCGCCTCCTCCTGCTTAGAGGATTTTGATATATAAATTTTGTTCTATATAGTTTTACTTTGTTTTATTCTATCATGTATGCTTGTCACTGACAATGAAAAAAAAATAACTTTGTCATTGCTTTTTTTCTTGCAATATCGGTCCTAAGCCCGGATAAAAGAGGATGGTATCCATTTCCATGTCAGGTTGACAGTCGGTGTAGAAAAAAAATTTCGTCATCTGAAATCACAAAAAAAATCCCGCTCTTTCTTCCGACCCTTTGGCCTTGCCTTGACCCTTGAGGGCAGGGCTACGGCCCAATCAATCTCGGTCCTTAAGGGCTAGGGTTGGGCTAGGGCCCTACTCTTATAGGGAAGGGTAGGGCTAGGGTTGATCCCGGCCCTGCCTTAGCCTTGTCCTTTGACAACCTTAATCAGATCTTAGGATCATCAAAACTGTTCAATGTGAATGAGAGACCAACTATCTGATAGTATGTTTATGCAAGAGGTCTCTCATTGCATACAATCAGTCAATGTACATTTAAGCACCTATATGCCGATGTGTAGTCTCCACTACAATAGTTTGAGATGAAACTACATCTCAACCATTGAGAACATCTTAACATTGTGGCAGCCATATAAGTGAAGTGCTCAGCTTCACTCATAGCTATGACTTTATAAGGTATAAGGAACTGGAAAGCTATATCTGCCTGTGATAGTTCATAACCAATCACATAGCTTTCCTACAATATATCCTATGGACTTTTTTCGATATCTCATATCATATAGATCATCTCATGATCTTGGTTAGTTATCCATAATGAATTCACAATAGATAAAGATGTCTTTATTAATCTAATCAATAAAAATCTTACAATCTAAATGACTTTTTAGGGCATAATGTCCAACAGTTGTCACCGAGATTTATCGGACATTTTGACCTTTTGGCATACAAGCTTGCTTTGCCACCTAGTTTGTCTAGTGTGCACAATATGTTTCATGTATCTATGTTGAGAAAATATGTGTGAGCTGAGTCTCACACCATTGATTTCAGTGCCTTAAAACTCAAGCAAGATGCTTCATATGTAAAGAAGCCAGTTCGTATCTTGGATCAGATGATAAATCAGTTTCATGTGAAGTTCATTTCATTAGTGAAAGTTTAGTAGAAGAATCATGATGAAGATGAAACTTCTTGCGAGATAGAGTTAGAAATGATGGAGAAGTATCCACATCTTTTATTGACTGAGATATGTTAATTTCGTTGACAAAATTTTCTTTAAGGAGGGTAAAATGTAGTGACCCTAAATTAATTAATTGCTTTTAAGGGGTGATTGGTAATTTATACCCTGAGGGTAGTTAAGTAATTGGTATTTGTGTTTGGTCATAGTGGTTAACCTTAATGAGTTAGGGTTAACCCAATGGTTGAGTTAAATGGATTTAATAATAGTTATAACCAAGCGGACCTTAGTAGGGAGATCTTAGTAATTCTCTAAATAAGGGTTAGTATAAATATAAGTTATAAAATCTAATTAGCCTCTCCTTTTCAAACCTAATGCATGAGTTTTGAAATACGTATAATTGGGATTTAGAGGAGAAGGTGGCTAGAGGGTTGGAGTTCAATGAATGCTCGTAGAGAAGCAGAGTTCAAAGCTTTGGATCATCCGGGATAGCATCAAACCTATCTGGTGATCATCATTTTGCCTTTCTTCTCGAAATCTGGATCTAGAGGTAAGTGAATATTTCTATACTTTAGATTTAGTGTGTGTTGTGATCTTACAATGTTATTAACTATGTTATAATGGAAGATTCATGTTATTATTCTATGATTAGAGTTGATAGTTTGGATAATTGAAATGAATTATGTTCAAAAATCATGATTAATGTTATATATGTTTCATGATTTTACATATGATAGAAAATAACATATTTAAGTTTTATGGATTAAAAAAGGATGGTAGATCTGAGAGATTATTGTAGTTTCGTTAGTGGATATTCAGAATTGAGTTTAATTGAGTGAATTTACCTAGTTTCGGTATACGTGTCATAACTTTGTGAGCGTAAGCCCGATTGTGGTCCAATAATACACTGTTTCAAACAGCTCAATGAGCAAAATCAAAGGTTTTTCTTTATTTTAAAATCATTTTCCAAACCCATTTTCAAAACTAAGTGCATCCTCTTTTACGAAATACAACTACAAAATATGGAAAATAGAGGAGAGGGAAAAGGAATTTCACCTCTCCTTGAGCTAAATCCCGGAAAAGTCGTGTGTATGGCCCTCTTTCCCTTCTTCTTCCTTTTTTCTCTTTTTCTTTCTCTCTTTCCTCTCACTTGGCTGCGTAAACCACACATGGGAAGGGGGTGTTTGTTTTTATAAGAGAAGAGAAGAGGTGGAGGTGATGTCATCATGACGTATGGGGAGTATGGTGGGGCATAGGGAGAGGTATGGTGGGGTGTCGTACATGCCCATACCTCTCTCTCTCTCTGTTTTTGATTCTTTTTTTATAAATCAAAACAACTCTAACTACCCTTGTACTGGACCTCAATGTGATCTGATGACGCGAGTCGACGCGCGATCGGACCAATGCGACCTTCAACCGTTCCGATTGTGTGTCGATCTGCAGTGTCGGGATACCGGGTGGGAAAAAATACTTGGTTTACCGGTATTTACCCAAGCGTCGAATTTGACTAACCAGGCTAACTTAATCATGATTTAAGTTCTTAATTAAGCCCAATAATATTTAATTAATTTAATTAGGCTCAATTAATGGCCTTGATTATTCTAATATTAATCATAATTAATTAAGCTAATTAATGACCATCATGACCCCATAATTTTATTTTAAAATTATGGGTCGTGACACTAGTTATATGGCTCACAAGAATCATCAGCGTACTAATGAGTGCAAATCGATGGTTACTCGGTATGAATAATATATCATTGTCTCATCACATATATACTGTTGAGTTATTTAAGTTATCTCATAAGTGTATGCAAGTTGAATAAGCTCACAAGTTAAGTAAGATAAGAAGAATTTGCACATGTTTTCGCACTCTGATGCATGTATATTATGTTACGTTAAGATAAGTTATGAGAAACATGATTGTTAATGTTTATAATATTGTTAACTAAACTTTTTTTTTAATGTCTATTGAGTCGCATGTGCTCAGTCGATATGTTTATGTCGACAGGTTCAGATTTCGAAATTGCAACTAAACCCTATGAAGTAACTCAAGAAAACGGAAGGTGATTACTATGAGATGGAGAATCCTTTAGATATATATCCGCACTATTATATTCTTAGAACATCAGACTTTTATTTTAAAGGATTGTAATTAAATATTATTTATGAATGAATGTATAGGTTTAAGATTATTGATTATGGAATTATGATGAATGATTTCAGATTGTTAAGGTTCAGTTGATTTAGACATTATGAGATTGATCGTTATTTAAAGAATTTTCATATCATTTTAAGTATGCCTTATATGTTCAAGATAATGCAATGTCACGAGTCAAAGTTCCATTTTGACTTAGATGGGATTTTGGGCCGCGACAATGATTTTCTGATTTGCATGATAATTTAATTAGCATAGGATATTAATGTCACGACCCAAAAACCCCCCTACGAGTTAGGAGTCTTTCGGCTCGAGACCGTCGTGTCATACCATCTTGTATAACATATAAGGCTTCTTTACCATCCTGTGAGAAAGCATACAAGGCATAGTAAATAGTGAGGTTCCATGTACAAAACTCAACTAAGACTGAATGAGAAACTAAACCTTTTATACAAAATCCATCCCTTGAGTTACCAACTCAAGTCCAATGCAAAACCCCCAACATGAAACCTCAAATACATGTCTCTCCCTCTCAGCACGCAACCATCATTGATGACTGCCCATCGGCTTCTCGACATACTCCTCCTCGACCCCTGGTTCAGGAGCACAACCCTCTAACCTGTGACCTGCCGAAGATAACAACTTCAGCTGAGCGTTGAATACTCAACGTCTACAAACTACTAACTAACAATGTTATAAAACATTAACATAACATATAGTGTACAGTTCATCATATAATATACAACATCAGAGTGCGGAAACTAAAATGAATTAACAAGTGTACACATTGAATCATAACGTATGATCTTTTATGAGTTCCTTATGAATCTTATGAGTCTTATGAGTTGTATGAGTTCCTTAGAGTTCTTAGAATTCTTTAGAGTTCCTTAGAGTTCTTAGAGTTCCTTAGAGTACTTAGAATTCTTTAGAGTTCCTTAGAGTTCTTAAAGTTCCTTAGAGTTCTTAGAGTTCCTTAGAGTACTTAGAATTCTTTAGAGTTCCTTAGAGTTCTTAGAGTTCCTTAGAGTACTTAGAGCATTGAGATCCTTAAAGTTTAGAGCATTGAGATCCTTAGAGCATAGAGCATGTGTGATCCTTAGAGCATAGAGCATTGAGATCCTTAGAGCATAGAGCATGTGTGATCCTTAGAGCTTGTGAGACGATCTTAGACTTATGAGATCCTTAGAGCTTGAGTAACCAATCTTAGAATACCAACCCAAAGTTTGGCCTTGTCAATTACCAACCCAAAGTTTGGCTTTATCAATGCTTAGAAACTTGTGAGATTTTCTTATGAGCTTTTGCATATGAGTTATTCTTAGGAGCATTTACTTATGAGATTTCATGTATCCGTACTTATGAGATCATGCAAGACATAGAGCATAGAGTACTTGTGCGTATCATAGAGAACATGTAAGCATCATTATATAATTAGAAAGCATTTAAATATAGAATTACTCTCATGGGAGCAAGTGTGAGCATCATAGTATTTGTGGAAAACTTATAACTATTTAGTCACCTCGTGAGCATCATAGTCCTCATAGTGAGTATTGAAAACATCAAAAGAAATTATGGAATTTCATTCATGGAGTTATCATAGCATATACATGGGCTACTTAGCCTATTTTGTAAAAATCACAATTCAAAGCTTACTTTATGGTAAAACCTTCCTTTTAATACTAATGCTTAATACAAAATTCATCATAAAAGTATGACGACAATATACATCATTTGTGAGTAATAGGAAAGCAAGAAATCCTCAATTGTGAAATCCATTACATCTTTAATAAGGACAAGGCCATAGGCCATGAAATTCATCAATGCCATTTATCAATCTCCATAGTATTAAATCATGTATATAGTTGGTGAGCAATTTAGGAAAAACTAGAAAACCATTTAAGCACTTAGATTATAATATACTTTACAAGGATAAGGCCAAAGGCCTTGATTTCATCAAACCATACACAAATCCTACTTATTTAGCAAGGAATCATAACGTGGCCAATTAGTAGAGTGTGTCTACACCCTTTTTCTTAAAACCCCTAACCCCTCATATTCCTTTTCATAGGTTCTTACACCCCACATAGCGTAACCCTTCATTAATTCATACATGAAGTATAACATAGAGAGCTAGTAGGAAGTATCTACTAATTTTCACTCAAAATCATGTTTTTCTAATTACTAAGCATAAATGAATCATAACAAGGGAGTTAGTAGATTGTTCTACCTTTCAACAACCGGATCCCTACGGTTTCTCGCTTTGGAATACCACTTGGAGGCAAAAGAAAGCTTTGAGGAAGCTTTTGAATCAATCTCAAGCTTAAGGAAGGTTGAGGAAAGCGAGATCTGGCTTTGGCAACTCAATCAAGGCTTCCCTTCTAGCTTTGGAATACTCCAAAGAGGCAAGAAGGAAGCTCCTCCTTTGTTGTTGAAACTCGAACAAGAACACCCAAGTTCTTTTCTCTCTTTCCTCTCAACCTTCTCTCAAAATCTCCTCTCTAGGGTTCTTGTAACCCTAGCCACGAAATTTCCTCTATATAGGCAAGAGGAGTGAGGCCAAAGACCAATCCACCCCCCCCCCCCCTTAATATCTCAGGAGGTCGGTTAGTAGGCAACCCAAGCCATTGTTGGATCTATCGGTCAAGAGAACCGATAGATCCATCAAAAAGACACTCTCTGGCCAAAAAACCCATACAAATTCAGGCTCCAAGGATCTATCGGTCATTGGGATGGATAGATCCATCAATATATGGGATTGAAGAATCTATCCTCCCCAAACTAGATAGATCATTCACTATTCATTCATTCATTTTTCCAGTTGTTGTATTTTGACCATAACTTTTGACTCGGTGATCCGATTTTGACGATTCAATTTGCGTTGGATTCTACATTAAAAGGGAAACAACTTTCATTTTTTGCATAGAGCCTAATTATTCTATCTTCATATTCCAAAATGATCCTAAAGGTTACTGGTTAGGAATTTCAGCAGACAATTTGTCTAAAACCCACTTTTCACCGAGCTTCGAGTCAAACTCGGGAAATGTGATAAACATGAACCTCGAAGAGGATATCAATATCTTTCTAATGGCTTAAGAATCACTTGAATCCAATTTCGGATGAGAAAACTAGAGTTCTCTCAAGTTGAAGGAATTTCCAAAAATCTCTCTTTGCGACACTTAAGAGTATTGTATCCTCTTGTTTCATTTATACCAAATAACCTAAACAAGTTTCACACATATTTTTATTCATTTGAAACCTCCTTTCATTTTAAAATATAAGTCATCATCCCATTAAGGTTTTTGGCCTGGAAAAACACTATTCACAGCACTATTCATAGCACTATTCACAGACTAGGGAACTCGGTTCCGGGGTTTTACAATTAATTAGGAGTTATAATCAAGTTTCCATAGTATAATAGGATTTGATAGCCATTGACAGAAACCAAAGGTACCTAATACATTCCTTTAATTTAACCAAATTGTTTACCTAAGATTAATGAATCATAGACATTTTCCTGTCTTGTACATTATATTAGGGTTCCTATATTTCTTCATAATTAGAATAGGCGCAAATCTTTTTTGCAGTTATTTTACATTATCCCTTATAATAGTGCAAATTTTCCATGTCATCCGCTTTCTAGTATAACAAAATTCTGTCCACTTGGTTTCTAAATTAAATATAAATTTGTCCCTTTAACCATAATTAGAAGTAGATACCAACTTTGGTTGAGTGGTCGTAAATGCGTAACACCTTCCAAAGTTAATGTCAGTCCCCTAGTAGAATCTTAGATCAATCTCTAACTAGATAAAATGGAACCAAATCCTCTACGGACCAGATTTGACAAATCCGGTTATGCCCCTGAGGTCGCCACGTGTCTCTTTTGATACCTTTTAACTGTGGTTAAGTTTCACCCACCCTTAGGGTTCACTCAACCATCCTTGGTTTTTAAAAAAAAAAAATATTGATTCTTAAGAGGTGACAAAAGAGATAAGTGATGATCTCAGGAGCATAACCGGATTCCCCATATTCCGGTTATCACCTCAGAGGATTTGGTTCCAAATTAAATAGGGATCTCTATTTCCATTTCAATTAACTTGGGTATCGACTTCAAAACAAAGAGAAGTGCCAAAATAGTGCCTCGAGGCTTGGTGAAGGACTTATTCGAAGGGTCACTGTTCTTGGCATGGCCATAGTCGCAACACAATAAATGTTAATCCAAATTCGAACTTTCAAACTCGCATCATGATTGGGATAACTCTTGATACTTTTCTATATTACCTTGAGAATAGATTTAAAACATAACTTTCACCTTTTTGAAAATTTTATTTTCTTTAACACGATGGAGGGGCCTCAATCCCAGGTGTTGCGGGAGTTTGAAAAAAAAATTATATAGGGCTAGCACTCCTGGACACATTGCCTATGCCAAGTAGTGTGCCCAAACGTTAATCATAAATGACCAAAACGCACCATCAATAGGGTACAACCTTTATTTACATGTGATCGGTGGGGAGTAGGGAATAAATCACAGGACCTTGAGTGACACTTTTGTTTTCAAATGTGTCATGCAACCCATTTATGCGCACTAAATGAACTTTTCATAAGGCATGTACCCTCAAAGCATGTAGTGATAGTCATTATTGGGCGTTGAAAACTGTGAGGCGTTGAAACAACTAGGGGAGCCAACGGCTTGTGGAACCCTAGTTTTCCTCGAACCCAGAATCCAGAAGCCCACAACCATCCAAACCATCAAACTTTTTTTTTGGGAATCGATCCAAACCATCAAACGTTAAGAAAGATGGGACGGGAAAAGCAATGGGCTACTATTATTTTATTTAACACTTTCCTTTTCTCTCTCTCTAGTCTCTATATATACACTCTCTGTCTTCCGGCTTTCATCATCCACAAATCGTCTCCAAACACACACAAATCAATCAATCTAGTTTCATGGCGTCTCTTGTTCTTCTCTTATCTGAAATTCTCCGACCCGAAAACACAAACCCCCTATCGCTGTTGGCGTCATCTTCTTCTTCTTGTGCTGTTGAAGCCGCAGCTTCTGCTTCCACTGGGAAAAGGGTTATCAAAAGTCCGGTTAGAAGCTTCCCGGAAAACGGCGACAAGATAGAGATGGTAGAAGATTTGCCGGAGCTGAGAGTTTGCGTAGACATGGTTTGGCCGTAGTATATTCTGTTTTTATTTGATCAATTTGTTACCGTTCAAGTGATGGTATTGAGAAATGTAAAATAAATAATTTGTTTTGTTTAGGAGGAAATGACTTTTTGATAATCTGTGGGCAGAACTACTACTGCTAACCTTCCGGTATTGTATTTTGTTTCATCTCCTTACCATTTTGGTGGGTCCTTGATGCTGTAGAAATCTAAGGTCCCCTGCTGAGACAAGGGCTAATTTTTTTTTTGGTTTACACAATAAACACACACTATACTCAATACAAACATCCAACACACACGCCCCAGCCACAAGGCCATTGCATTGACAAGAAACCCTTGGTCCTCAGGGCTTGGTCCCCTTCTTCGAAGCTGGAGAAGCCCCTTGTTTCATCCATTCCTGTCTGGATTAAATTCCCAGGCCTCAATCTCCATCTTTGGGGCGTATCTATGCTCAGCCGGCTTGCCAGTGCTATTGGATTACCATTATATTCTGATAAAATCATAGCGAATAGAGAGAGACTATCCTATGCTCGGGTTTGTGTTGAAATCTATGCTCAAGACTCTCTCCTCGACCATACCGAGGTGATGAATCCAGATGGCTCCACTTTCCTGCAAAAGGTCCTCTACGATTGGAAGCCCCAGAAATGTGTGAAGTGTTTCTCCTTTGGGCACTCTGATTCTCAATGCACAACAAAGCAAATCTATGTTCCTAAGAGTTATTTATGCTCAGAAGGTCCTTCGGCCAATACTGACCACAAAAACAATAAGGATAAAGCCTCTTTGCTCGAGAGTGACGGATGGACCACTGTGGAGAATATTAGTAGGAGTTCCCTGCCTCCAAAGACCTCTCACCAGCTCACTAGCGACAGGGATGGTGATAGTGATGGTGACGATGTTGGTAAAGATGGCGATGGTGAAGAAGTTGGTAAAGATTTTGATGATAGTCCTTTTGTTCCCACCGGTTTTGCTGCGTACAGACCATCTCCAGTTCGCCACTTTGCTGGCTAGGTTGACAAAGAGCTACCAGTCGAGCACCAAGTGTTTGTTGATTTGCCTTGCCGAGCCACTGTTACTAGGAAGGCTCCCTGTTCTCCTAATGTCCATTGCGATGCCTCTTCTTCTGCAGTCCCGAGTGATAGCATCCTGTGCCATGCTCCTTCTTCGGCACCTCCTTCAGGGGATCCCTCTTTAGCTCCAAATATTACTGAGACCTGCTCTCCTTTTGAGACTTCCGGGTCAGATATTTGGAGTGATTTTCCCCTAGAGGCAGCTCCGGAGATTTCCCCTGGCCGCATCAGGCATTCTGCTAGTATTAAACTTTGCTCCAAAACTTTGACTCAATTGAAACCAAATATCTCCAGTCCCAATAGATTTGACGCCTTAAATGATGCAGATAACCATCTTGAGGAGCTTCAGGCCTCTGTTTTTGCTCGTAGAAAGAAGCTTCCTAGCCCTCTTCTCAATATTGGTAACAAGTCTGGTTCAGTTGCTAACTCGCCAAGTGACAGTGACAGGCTCTGCCAGGACTTAACCAACCAGTCTTAGTGGTCTCAATGCATCGTGTGGTTGCCTGGAACATCTGAGGCCTCAATTCTCGTGATAAACAAATCGAAGTTCGGAAGCTTATTTCCAAACATAATATTTCTGTCTTGGGCATCCTGGAAACTGGAGTTCGTCACATCAATTCTGATTGTATTATCAAGCACCTGGTGAAAGATTGGAGATGCTTAGAAAATTACAATTGCTCTACGCTTGGCAAAATTTGGATCCTTTGGGACCCAACTATGTATGATGTGCGGCTTCTCCTTAAGTCAGATCAGCTTATTCATTGTAGAATTACTGAGAATCTCTCATCTGATTCTTTCCTAACCTCCTTTGTCTATGCTTCCAACCAAGTCTCTGAGATAAGTTTGCTTTGGAGGGCCCTGTCTTCTCTAGGTCCTGCTCTAGACCTTGGATTATTCTAGGTGACTTTAATGTTGTGCAAAGTCAAAAAGAGAAATCTGGAGGTGTTCCTTTCCACCCTTCTCAAGCTTCTGAATTTTCCAACTGCCTGAATATGATTGAAATGTTTGATATCAAAAGTAAAGGTCTTTTTTACACTTGGAATAACTCATCTCACTCTAGCAACTGAAGAATTCTGTGTAAGCTCGACAGGGTCCTCATCAATATCAACTGGTGCACTAAGTCTGAAGCTTCTGAGGTGGAGTTCTTACCCTCAGGTATCTCGGATCATACTCCTATGGTTGTTGATCTTAATACCTCGTCTCCTTCTGGAAAGAAGCCTTTTAAGTTTTTCAATTGCTGGACCAGTCACGTTGATTTAAAACCCATTGTCTCAAAGGTTTGGCTTTCTCCCATCCGAGGTAACCCGATGTTTCAGCTTACCCAAAAACTTAAACTTCTGAAATTCAGACTTCGCAGCTGGAGTAGGGAAAATTTTGCAAACATTTCGCTGCTCTCTTCTTCTCTCAAACAAGCCCTTGATGCCATCCAAATTGACTTCCATAGCAACCCGCTGGATCAGACCCTTATTTCTGAATTCTGAAGAAAGAAGGCTTGTCCTTGAGTATAAAGCTGCAGCAGATTTTGAAGAAGCCACTACCAAGCAAAAATCTCGAGTTCAATGGCTTTCGCTTGGAGATAGCAACACCAATTTTTTCTACAGAAGCCTCTTGTCTCGAAGAAGCTACAACCGAATTTCTTCAATCTCAGTTAATGATACAACAATCTCGGGAGATTTAGAGATTCAAACTACAGCAGTTAGTTACTATCAAGATTTGCTTAGCCAACCAGCAGGAGATCTCGAGCTGGACTTTGCTAATGTCCCACCTCTTCTTAGGCTTTCGTCTTATGATAGCCTAAATCTCAATAAAGAAGTTTCTTCAGAAGAGATCAGATGGGCTATATTTGATATGAAAGATGATAAAGCGCCTGGGCCCGATGGGTATTCTGCCCACTTCTTCAAGCATTGTTGGGATATTGTTGGCCCCGATGTGGTTAGGGCAGTTAAGAATTTTTTCCGATCTTCCAACCTTCTATCAGAGGTAAACTCAACTCTTTTTTCTAATTCCTAAGGTGGCCTGCCCCAATTCCTTCGCTGAGTTTCGTCCAATATCCTTATGCAATGTTCTCTACAAGATCATCTCTAAAATTCTAGCAAATAGAATAAAAGATGTGCTACCTTTTCTGATTAGAGGGAATCAAGCGGCATTTGTTAAAGGGCGTAGCATCTCAGATAGCATCCTTCTTACTCATGAGTTAGTCCGAAACTATCATAGAGATAAGGGCCAATCCAGGTGTGCGATCAAGATTGATCTTCTGAAAGCATTTGATACAGTGAGATGGAACTACCTTCTGAAAATTCTGGGCTTGATGGGGTTCCTGCAACAACTGGCTCTCTCCTTGTTTCTCATCTCCCAAATTCTCGGTCATAGTGAATGGTTCTCCATGCGGGTATTTTAAAAGCTCTTGTGGCCTGTGTCAAGGAGATCCTCTATCTCCTTTCCTATTTGTTATTGTCATGGAAGGTTTATCTGCTCTTTTGGATAGGGCTTTTTCATCCGGCTTAATCCCTCCTCATCCCAGGTGCGCGGACCCCCTTATCTCTCATGTTAGTTTTGCTGATGACCTCTTCGTTTCTCTTCGTTTTTCTTAAGGCAGATCACAATTCAGCCATGGAGCTTTGCAAGATTCTTTCTTACTTCTCTTCATTGTCGGGCCTAACTCCGAATCCTTCTAAGAGTCAGATGTTTTTCGCGGTTCCTCTATGCTCACTCAACAGGCTTTCAAGAACGAGTTAGGTTTCATTATTGGGAAGCTTCTCGTGAAGTACCTTGGTTTGCCCCTTGTTTCTAGCCGACTCTTGGCTTGTGATTGCCAGCCCTTGCTTGATCGCATCAGCTTCAAAGTCAAGAGCTGGAAATCTAGTTGTCTCTCTTATGCTGGCAGAGCCAAACTCATCAAGTCGGTCCTAAACAGCCTTCACATCTATTGGACCTGTCTGTTTTTCATTCCAAAAAAGATCTTGAAGCTTGCTGAACAAATTTGTTGCCAGTTCCTTTGGGCAGGCCCTGACCTTCGCAAGAAAATCCACCCCATCGCTTGGGATCAAGTTTGTTGTCCAAAAGACGAAGGTGGCCTAGGATTTCGCAAGCTGTCAGAATGGAATAAAGCTGGTCTGCTGCGCTAAGTCTGGATTTTGGCTTCAAAATCAATGGGGTTTTGGGCCTCTTGGTGCCAAAATAATCTCATCAAAAGTCAGAACTTTTGGTATCTGAAGATCCCATCTGATTATTCATAGGTCTGGAGAAAGCTCCTTCAGTTGAGAGATTCAACAAAAGTGTTTAATAGTGCATATCATTGCTAATGGGCAGGGCACGTCTCTATGGCATGACCCTTGGCATCCTCTTGGGATCTTACTTGAAGCTTTCGGCAATCGTATGCTATACAATTCAAGCTTACCTATAGATGCTCCGGTTTCTTCTATCATTAGTAACCACTCTTGGAGCACACCTCCTGCCATTTCTGCTGATCTACTTATGGCTTGGAATGAACTTCAAAAAGTGGAGATTAACTCATCTTTAGCTGATGATGAAGTTATATAGAGGCCTACCAGCTCAGGCTCATACACGATTCAGTCAGCTTGGAAGAGCATCAGATCAGTGACTGTTAAGAAGGATTGGTCCTCCATACTTTGGGCTCCGAACCATATACCTCATCACTCTTTCATCACTTGGCTTGCTTTTTCTAATCGGCTTCAAACTCAAGATATGTTGCTAAAACACAAGGTCATTCAACGCTCAACATGCATTTTTTGTCGAGCCCACCCAAAGAATATTGCTCACCTATTTTTTGAATGTTGTTACACCAACCCAATATGGAGTTTTTTCCTCAATCTTTCCCGCTATAGCAGCAGATCTATCCAGCCTTGGCCTGACGAACATCTTAATTCAGAGGAAAAATTTTGATTGATAGTATCAAGCGGGTCTCTTTCTGTGCTACCATTTATTTCATCTGGTCTGAAAGGAATAATCGTACTTTCACCAATATTTTCAAGCCTAAGGAGCACATCATCCAGAACATCTTAAGGGATACTAGATTCAAATTTCTTGGCAACAATCATCAAGTTGAAGATTCAGCCTCTAATCGGGATTTCTTGGAGTGGTGGCAGATCCATACAAAATTTGTTATTAAACCTTCTATTTGGTGCGCCTGGAGCCCCCCCTCTTAAGACTCCTGACTTCTCAACTGTGACGGCTCTGTTAGATCAGGAGCAGCTGGGTTTGGAGGAATCATTCGTGATCACCAAGGATCGATATCCATAGGTTGCCTATGCTGAAGGAACCATGGGTTCAGATGTTTTGCTAATGGAAATTATTGCTATTGTTAGAGGTCTTGATCTTGCGACTGCATTTGGTCTCACAAATATTTCCATTGCTTCTGATTCCTTAAATGCTTCTAGATGCCTCTCTAAGAAAGTCTCACCTCCTTGGCATCTTAGAAACTTGGTGGTGACTAACAGGCAAAAGATGGAACTTCTGTAAGCGTCTTCAGTCTCTCATGTATGGAGAGAAACAAATATGGTGGCTGATTTTTTGGCTAAATTTTGTAATGGCTTAGATTCTATAGTTTTTTCCCTGCTTCAATTTCTTACAGCTTTGTCCTCTCTTGTTCAAAAGGACAAATCGGGATGTAAATACCTTAGAATGTAACCTTTCTCTTTTTATTTTATATATCTGATAGGGGTTCGCCTAACCCCAGCTTATCCTCCAAAAAAAAAGTTAATTTTTTTTGGGTGTCAACATCATTTACCTCTGTTAGAACAGTCAAATGTTATCTTGGGCATTGGAGCTCTTGCAACTCATACCCGGGGGGATTGGATCCCCAGACTTTCCTCAAGTTTCTACACACAAAATATTCCTTTCTTTTTTTTGCAAATGCCCTCACCGGGATTCCTCTTCCCAGTCTCTCTCCCCCTACCCTCTCTCACGTGTATCACACATCCAGTAATGAGAATTCATTGGTTAAAATGTAGCCAATTTTTTTATAATTTCAAAATTGCCCTTATTACAATTATTTACGTAAGACAAAAAAATGTGATTGAGTTTGTACTTAAGTCCCATACTACCCCTCACTGTTTCATATATTTATATCTTATAAACATAGCCTAATTTTTGGTAATTTCCAAATTGCCCTTATTATAACCGTTTATATGAGACAAATGTGATTGAATATTTTGCTTAGCTTTATATTAGTTAAGTTTAACCACGGCGAGACAAATGTGATTGAATATTTTGCTTAGCTTTATATTAGTTAAGTTTAACCACGGCATGCCACATGCCTCTTTTAACACCCATAAACTATGGTTAAAGATTCACTCACCCCTATGATTATATATTTAACCTTGGTTTTTAAAAATTATATAAAAAATATTAATGTTACATTAATTAAGCTTAAGCATGATTACCTTCCAAAAAAAACATTAATTAAGCTTAACCACGATTAAGAAGGGAAATGGATGATCACATGCCGCATGGGATGCCACGTGTCACTTTTAACACCCATAAACTATGGTTAAGAGTCACTCACCCCTACGGTTTATCCATTTAACCTTGGTTTTTAGAAAAAAATAATATTTTTTATTAACTTCACATTAGGTAAGTTTAACCACGATTAATAGACAAAAAAAGAGTATATGGCGGGCAATAGCCACACACGCGCTCCGAAAGGACGTTTCGTCAATGCCTCGCTAGCCCCCTTTCTTTGCTATACCCAAAATACCCCTTAAGCTTTTTGATTCTCAAAATGTCCCTACGTCATATTTCTATAACCAACCAACATGTCCCTCACTATTTTTTTATTCAAAATGTCCCTCAAGTTTCTATACCTAAAATATTCCGTACTTAATATTTTTTCCAAAATACCTCACTAGGGTCTCTCTTTCCAGTCTCTCTCCCCTTCCCCTCTCTCTCACGTGCATCGCACGTGCCATCGGCTAAAAATGTAAAAAATAATAATATTTTTTTTATATATATTAATAAAAATTATATTATTTATATATAGTATAATTTTTTATTTAACATTCAAGCTGAGATTGAGCCGAGCTTCCAGCCAAGTCAAATCAAATAGGCATGGGCTTGAGCTCAACTTGAACACATTTTCAAACTCAAAAAATCAGCTCGGCTCGGCTCGGCTCGGCTCGGCTTGATTGAGCCTACTTTTTGAGCTCGACCTCGGCTTGATCGAGTCGAGCTGAATTTCGAGCTAGCTCGGTTTGGATACACCCCTATCCACGCTCTCTTTTCAACACCCGATTCACTCACCGGGTTCCTCCCTTCAACCTTGGTTAAAAAAAACATTAATAATAACTTTAATTTATTTAAGCTTAACCGTAGTTCAAAAAGAGTTACGAGGGACATGTGCACCGTACATTCGGCAACATAGTCAAATGCACAATTCACTAATCATATAGTGACCTAATCAAATTACATACACTCAAGGGGTAAATTGGTAATTTACACTCCAGGAGGGGGGTAGTCCAGTAATTAATATTAGTGTTTGGTCTTAGTGGCTAACCTGGGTGGGTTAGGGTTAACCCTATGTGTGCGTAAAATTACCCTTTTATGTATCAACAAGACCTAGAAGGGGGGTGAATAGGTTTTCTAAGGTCTGTTTACCAATTTTAATTTTATCAATTAAAGTTGCGGAAACAGTAAACAAGAGCTTTCAACCCGAAAGCTACTTGATCTAATGCATCTCTTTCCATTTCATTGGATTTGATCTTTTTGGTCATGGAAATTTGAGCATTGTTTAGCTTTAGGCTTTCCTCAAACAACTCATCATAGACTGTCTCAAGGTCTCCCTCAGAATCCGAGTCATTCTGACTTTCATCATCCTCACCATCACTATGGTGTTGGTCACTCACACCATTTAAAGAAGTTTCTTCAATCCCATATAAGGGTGCAGTGAGCATATAACCTCTAATCTCCTCACAAGAAGAACTATCTGATTCTTCAGATTCGGATTCACTGTCATCCCTTGCCTTACCCTTAAATCTTTTCTTATTTGAGCACTTAGCGGCAATATGGTCGTAGCCTTGGCATTCATAGCATTGAACACCTTGGGATTTATTGTCTACACTTTTAAGATGTTTCTTATATTCATAGTGTTTGGACTTAGGCTTATCAAGTGAAATTGCGACACCGGATTGGCTTGAGGTGTACCACCGTCAATGCACCCGCATCACACCAAAGCAAAGGGAGTGGAGTATGTGCACCACATCACCACCCTAATCCTATCTCTCATGTGTCCGCGGATGGTTCTCTCATCTCGTGGACATACCTAGTTAAAGCCCTCACGGACTGGCCCAGTGAATAAGTCCGCAGACAGACTCCATAAGTCAGTCCTGCGGACAGATTACCTAAGACTTCATTGTGGGTGGGCCAAAGTACAACCGTTAAGATAACTGGTCCACGGCCTTATATGGCCATGGACCTAACCAGATTGTGGATGGAACCCACAGATCACCCTTGGGTTGGGGTGGGGGAATTTTCGACTAGGCCTGATCTGAGCATAACATTTTTACAATTAAGACGCAACGGGCTTGAAATTTCTTAGAGGTGGGGAAGAGGAATAAGTAAGGGTGTCAATGCGACAGGCTCTTGGAATTGCATTTTGAGATTTGATATAGGCCCGCCAAGCGTAGCATAATTACAAGAGGTTTTTGTGGCCTGATTTTGACTGTGAACAACCTTAGGAATAAGGATATGTTACACAAACACCATATTATAACAGATGATGTTAGCTATCACATTGTGCCATCACGACAAGGGAATGTTAGGAGGCATTTGGCATCAATTTTGGTGATTTTCTCATGATGGGAACAAAATCATTCTTATAAGTTTTAAATATTATAATTAATTTGTGTAAAGAACGTGTTTGACAACTGTCACTCCTAATCAATTATGAAGAAAAGACACAATATAATTGTTTTTATTAAAATAATAAAAAATTAAAAATTCTTATAAGCACTAATAATGATTATATTAATCGGTGTTTTTATAAATGTCAAAAAATACTCAAAATTTTGTTATATCTCATTTATTTCATTCATTTTCACACTTCTCATGTTCATTTTAAGTGCGTTTATCAATCCCTTTTGGAGTGGTTGTGTGGGTTTACTCTGGCACTCTAACGATTACCATAGGTCTTTTAGTTCCACCTCAACTCTTATGGCACACTTACCTCTCTAACAAATAAAAAACAAAAACTGAATTCTGCTTAGTGGCAGAGTAGTACCCTCTCACTTATAGTCCCACCTCGGTTGGGTACTAGCCTTCGCAGGGGTGTATAAGGGACCATGAACCCTCCTTAAGTCAGGCTCTTTTGGAGTGGTTGTGTGGGTTTACCCATATGGCATCCTAGCGGTTACCTCAGGTCTAATGTGAGTGTGTTTAGAATCTTTAGATTATCTCTCTAACCAAAAAAAAAATCAAATTTAATGCTAATATTTTTTTAATAATTATTTTCACTCGTTTTCGGAATTTGAAAAATTGTTCCCATAAAACGATGATGACTGGCTCCTACATATTTCTAATATGGCATTGAGGGCTCTACTTTAAACTAAAGGGCACACGTGCGATGCACGTGTGAGAGATAGGAGGGGAGGGGGAGAGAGACAAGGAAGAGGGACCCTAGTGAGGGGCATTTTGGAAAAAAGAAAAAAGAATATTTTTGGTATAAAAATTTGAGGGACATTTTAAGTAAAAAAATTGTGAGGGACACATTGGGTATAAAAACATGACGTAGGGACATTTTGAAAACCCAAAAGCATTAGGGGCATTTTAGCCATAGAAAAATAAAGGGAAATTGTAGAAATAAAGAAAATGAAATGTGGGCAATCTTGAGGAGCATTTTGGGTTAAAAATTTGTGTGGGGGCATTTTGGGTGTAGAAATTTGACTTAGGGTAATTTTGGGAACTAAAAAATATGTAGGACATTCTGACTATAGGAAAAAAAATGAGGGCATTTTAGGTATAGAAACTGGACTTAAAGGTATTTTGAGAATAAAAAACTTTAAGGACATTCTCACCTAGAAAATGAAAAATATATATTTTTAATAATGAAAGGACATGATTCAACCGGACAAGTCAAACCGGGATTTGGTCACCTGACTAGTTCGATGGTCCGTCCGGTTATAAAAACATTGATTGAAATTACCCTGATCAATGATCTCTATGACCTAGAGGGGAGGTGAATAGGTCTATCTAAGAATTTCTAACCAATTTTAAATTTTTTAAATTATTTGTTTAGAAATCAATAAACAATTCACTCATGTAATCCATACAAATCAAACACAGAAGATTTTTACCTGGAAAACCCTTACGGGGAAAAACCACGGGATCTCGTCCAACAACAAACTTCACTATGAAAATAATTCAAGTACAAGACAAAACCTTACCCAAACTGGACACGACGTTCCTAGGTACAGACTCTTACTCTTGATTTCCACGAACCAGCAGGTTCGATCTCCGCCGTAGCAGCTTCGGTTCCAGACCGGCCAAATCTTCTTAAGCTACTTCAATACCACGATCACACACGATCGATCGGTGCTCATAACCGATCGCTCGGTCCAAAAGGGATCGATCGGTCTTCATACCGAGAGATCGGTTAAAAATAACCTCTCTAGAAAAATACTCCATACAGAATTTTAGACCAGTCGATAACCACCGATCTATCGGTAGGCCATCGATCGATCAGTACATATGACCGAGCGAGCGGTACAAAAACAACTCTCTGGAATTTTAGCCCATGCAAAAATTATCATTAGTCTATAGCCACCGATCTCTCAGTAGGCCACCGAGCGATCGGTCTCAACACTGAGAGATCGGTGGAGACAGAATTTTGGCTAAAACTTTTAAACTTAATTTTTATTTGATTCAATTAAGACCAATATTAATTGTTAGGCTTAAAACTATCCTCCTAGGTATGTTTAGGGTTATCTAAGTCAAATCCAACTTAGGTAGGGGTCTCTAAGTCCATTACTTGTCTAGGATCCGGAGTAGAAGCTTTTTCGTCAGTTTCTTTACTCTTTTTGAAGCTTTAGCCCTTATGACAAGTTGAACAAGACTCAACACACATGACCTATCTAATGATCACGGAATTTGCCAACACCTAAGTAGGGATTTACAATCTCCCCCTTTGGCAATTCCGGGACAAAACAAGACTGACTCACATACTAGGTTCAAATTTTTCCAAATGATTCAAAAATAGAAATTTGACCTTTACATGACTCAATACAAGAATAAACTACATGACACTTCAACTTGTCATGTTTCACCATTTCTAGAACCTGTTTGCCTGCACATGCTCAACAAAAACCTGTGAAGCATGGGAAATTAAAAAAAAAACAAAAAACAGGTATATAACCATATGAATGTGAATGTGAGAATGTGAGCTCATCTCATCACTCTCCCCCTTTTTGACTCGAAATGCCAAGGGTGGAAAGTAAAATCATCATATGAGAAGAGAACAAATGATAAACGTAGTAATTATGAACATCATCTCATATATATCAACCCATCCATGACATCTCATATATATCAAACCATTCATGACAATAATATCCATATGAACATCCAAGTCAAAATACATCCAATGTATCAAAATAAAACCAGGACTACAGTAAACTCCAAAAGATAAACATAAAAAAATAGGAGTATCCTAGTACATCAATCTAACTCTCACTTCTCCCCATCATCAGAAGTGAGTTGAGATTCATGGTAGGCTCTAAAATCTCAAAACTCCAAATGTTAGCCACCAAATTTGAATACTTGAAAATGGAAGACAATGACACATTTGATGAATTTTATGCAAAACTTTGTGACATTGTCAATTCTAGTTTCAACTTAGGTGAAAAAATAACTGAGTCTATGATAGTTAGAAAGGTTCTTAGATCTCTGCCTCAGAGATTTCAACCCAAGGTCACTACTATTGAAGAGAGTAAAAATGTTGACTCTCTGAAGATTGAAGAATTAGTTGGTTCACTCCAAACTTATGAACTCAATCTTCGTCATCCAAGAAGAACAAATCTTTAGCCTTGAAAACAATCAAGGAATCTTTGGATGAGGATAACAGTGATGGAGAGATGGATGAGGAAGAAATGGCTCTCTTTGTTAAAAAATTTCGAAAATTTTTTAGAACGAAAAAGAGGTTCAATCTCAAACAGGGAGAAAAATCTTTTGAGAAGTCAAAGTCTAAGCCCTGGAAAAATAAGAAAAATTCCAAGAGTGGCAACAAGAAATCCCAAGGTGTTCAATGTTATGAATGCCATGGCTTTGGTCATATTTCACCTAACTGTCGTGTCTAGTTTGGGTAAGGTCTTGTCTTGTACTTGAATTCTTTCATAGTGAAGTTTGTTGCTAGACGAGGTCCCGTGGTTTTTCCCCGTAAGGGTTTTCCACGTAAAAATCTTTTGTGTTTAATTTGTGTGGATTGCATGAGTGAATTGTTTATTGATTTCTAAACAAATAATTTAAAATTGGATAGAAATTCTTAAATAGACCTATTCACCCCCCTCTAGGTCATAGAGATCATTGATCAGGGTATTTTCAATTGGTATCAGAGCGCCTTTCTGAATGGCATTCTGCGGGAGGAAGTCTATGTGGAACAACTAAAAGGGTTTGAAGATCTACATCACCTTGATCAAATCTATCGTTTAAAAAGGGCCATCTATGGTTTAAAGCAAGCTCCAAGAGCTTGGTATGAGAGGCTGACTACTTACCTCTTGGAAAATGGATTTTCGAGAGGGGGAGTAGACAGAACCCTTTTCATAAAGAATGTGAAAGGTGATATTGTCATCACCCAGATATATGTTGATGACATTGTGTTTGGTTCCACATTAGACTTACATGCTCTTGCATTTGCTGATCAAATGAAAAACGAATTTGAAATGAGCATGGTTGGTGAGCTAAGTTTCTTCCTTGGTCTTCAGATCAAGCAATTATATTCTGGGATCTCAGTGTCTCAAATCAAATATGCTAAAAATTTGGTGAAGAAATTTGGCATGAGCTCTGCTAAGCATGCAAGGACTCCTATGAGTACTACTACAAAACTTAGTAAAGATGCTTTAGGCAAGGATGTCGATCAAACTTCTTATAGAAGCATGATTGGTAGTTTGCTCTACCTAATTGCCACTAGACCAGACATTGCCTTTAGTGTTGGAGCATGTGCCCGCTATCAAGCGAGCCCAAAAGAGTCTCACTTGCTTGCGGTCAAGCGTATCATTTGCTATGTGAGTGGAACTCTATCATTTGTCCTCTGGTATTCTTTTGATACCAATGCCACTATAGTTGGATATTCCGATGCCGACTGGGCCAGAAATGCTGATGATAGGAAGAGCACCTCTGGAGGGTGTTTCTATATTGGAAACTGCTTAGTTGCTTGGCTTAGCAAAAAGCATAATTCAATTTCATTATCCACTGCCGAGGCTGAGTACATAGCAGCTGGCAGTTGTTGCACTCAAATTCTGTGGATGAAGCAAATGTTGCATGATTACGGGATTGAACAAGGCACTATGACTGTGTATTGTGATAATTCAAGTACTATCAATATTTCCAAAAATTCCGTTCAACATTCTCGCACAAAACACATTGACATTAGGCGTCACTTCATCTGTGATCTAGTTGAGCAAAATGTTGTGTGTATTGAGTATATCCAAACAGAGAAACAATTTGCAGACATTCTCACAAAACCCTTAGATTCCCTTAGGTTTGAGTTCCTTAGGAAATCCATCGGTTTGTGCGGAGTTGAGTGATAGTGTGCTTTCTTTATAGCCTATGTGTTCTTCATGTCTCATTCATGTCATAGAGCTATTTTTTTATGTAATTCATTTTATTTTTGTTTTATTTATTTATAAAAATCCAAAAACATTTAAAATTTTGAAAAATGTTGCAAAAAATAGTGTGTTTGTATGACCTTCTCTCCTATCATTATACATAAATTTATTTCCTTGAAATCATATTTGAACATGAATTCCGATGATTAATTATATATAGGATTGAGTAAATAAGGATAGTTCAACTGTTGGTTCTACATTGTGATTTAAAATGGTCATGATCACTAATTTCAGTTAGAGTTGAGTAAACAAAGTTGTTATGTGTTGCACATGCACTCTAACTGATTCTAGAAATGGTGTTAGTTCCTATTTATATGTTCTGATATTATACCATATGGTTCCCTAGATTAATCAAATCTAATATAACCAATGTGATTAAAATTCCATTAGGTGAGACCCCTAGTTATAAAAATTATAGACATGGAGAGGATTACCTGTGAGTTTGTGTGATAGCTTCTAATGGATGCAAACAGTGAGTAATGGCTACCTAGTCAAACAATAGGTATCTATATGTGTTGCTAGAGTGAAAGCCCCCACTGCCATTAGAGAGGGCTACCTTCTCACTTGTGTGAAAGTCACTAGTGTCCTAAGAAAAGCTTATGTGTACTCAAAAAGAATTTTCACTATGAGTACAATTTGACAGTAAAATAAAATGGTTTTATTAGTCAAATTTGGGGTAAAATTTGCTCATCATACAAGTATGGATGTCTCTTGGTTTTAAAACTAGTTTTTGAACATTCTAGAGTTCCGTTTATGTTATAATGTCAAAATCTTGAATAAGGGAGGAAACCATTCCAAAGAGTCAAGTTATGAATTTTGATTTCACAATCACATTACTTCTTAATGTTTCTTGACTCTAATTGTGAATTTGATGTAAAAACCAAATTTGATCACCTATGAACATCTATAGTTGTTTACATAATCCTTGTTTATGACTACACTTGACATATCAATTCTTGGGTGTCTGTTCTTTATGATTTTGAAGAAATCAATTTTTGCATATATGCATGGAAATTAGGTTATTTTGAGGAGAAAATGAGTTAAATCTTTCTTAGGTTGAGGGGGAGAAAAATGGTTTTAAATCAAAATTTTCTGAAAATCTTCCAGACCACCGATCGCTCGGTGTTATTGACCGATCGGTCGGTCTTTCGTGAACAGGGTTATAAAACCCTCATTTCTCATTTTTCTATTTACTTGTTCTCCGAACTCCAGAGCGATCTCTCAATTTCCTCACCTCCAAATCTACCCTACGATCATTCCTTTCTACTCCAAGGGTTTCCAAGCATCTAAAAAGGTAAATTAAACTTTGTACCTTTTCTTACTTTTGGATTGATTTTCACATCTAGGGCATCAAAAATCCAAAATGGTTTTTTCATTCTCCTTTGTTATTCTTGCATTCCTCATGTCCGGTGTTTCTAAACGCCGGAGATTGGTCCTCAACAACCAAGAGGACCCTCTCGAGGAAGAGGATCTCCATGAGCCCGTATCATTCACTCCTATAGGGCATGGAATTTCAATTGGAGATCGTCCTCTCCGTAGGATGGTAGACTCAACTGCTGAGAATCGCCAAAAGGCCCTGGCTGATAAAACTCAGAAAAATAAGGGGAAAGCTTCATCTTCTCAAACCATTCCTCTTTCTCCTTTCATTAGCCCTTCTGCTGCTCAACTTTATAGTGAATATTTTAGCAAAAAGGTTGTTATGGTTGAGAGGGGTATTCAAATTACGGATTTTGGTGATTATCATCTTCCTGTACTCATTACCGATCGTAAATGGGAAGGTATTCTCACCTTATCCTGTCCTGCCCCTATCCAGTTAGTCCAGGAATTCTATTCCAAATTTTCTTGAAATCAACACAAAGACCTTTTCTTTTAAATCCCGGTCTTTAGAAAAATCTGTTGTCATAAACCCTATTGTTATTGCAAAATTTCTTGGTTGTCCACGAGTTCCTGATGCATATTATCCTTAAAAATATAAAACAGATGAGGAAAAGGAATCTATGGACAATGTAGTCACCTTTCTATGTGGTGCTCCTACACTTTGGGTTGGCTCACTCATTGCCGTGTCTAAACTCACTAGGGATGCAAGACTTGTAAACCTAGTCATGAGTGCCAATATCCATCCAAAGGTTCATACTGCAGACCTTAGGGAAGATAGAGCTCGATTCTTGTTCAGTCTTCTACGTGGCCATGATATTGATCTTGCTGCGCACATTATTGATCTGATGATACAAGCACATCGTGTCGATACTGTTGTTGGAGCTCTTCCATTTGGTTCCCTGATTACTAAACTCCTTGGTGCTCAAGGGGTTATTGCTCCTCCTGGTGCTCCTACTCGCATTCCCAAGGGTCCAATCAATAAAAAGACCCTAGCTCAGAGTTTCTCACATGCTTCTGTTCGAGATACTGATGAGGATGCTGAAGGTGGTGTAGGTTCGTCTCGTCCTCCTCCGACTTCGATTGATGATCTTGCCGGTATGATGAGAGAGATGCAGATGGATCTCAGGACCCATGTTGCCTCCTATAATGAGTTTACTACAGAGATCCGTGGTCGCCTTGGATTACTTGATGCAGCAATATTGGGAGTGCAACGAGATGTTCGTGATTTTAGAGCCTTCTATGAATCTCATTGCTTAATATATTAATAAAGGATAGTTTTAGAATTATGTAAAATTATAATCAACTTTTTAAGTCCCCTATATTTTTTGGTGAATAAGTCCTCTATATTAACTAGTGGGTGGCACGTGCGATGCATGTGAGAGAGAGGTGAAGGGGAGAGAGACTCTGAAGAGGGACCCTAGTGAGGACATTTGGGAAAAAAAAATATAAGAAATATTTTGGGTATAGAAACTTGAGGGACAATTTGGATATTCCCAATAAAAATTTTTGTGAGGAAGACGTTGGTTATAGAAATATGACATAGGCACATTTTGAGACTCAAAAAACTTTAGGGCCATTTTGGGTATAGCAAAGAAAGGGGCTAGGCGAATCTTAATCACAATTGGATTTTGGTTACACCCTTGAGGTTTCCATGAGTCTTTTTTGACACCCCTTAACTAAGGTTAAGATTCACCCACCTATCATTGGTTTTTAGAAAAAAATGAATTTTTTTTAATCATAGGAGTTAGTGAAATTTAACCAGGGTTTAAATATATATATATTTTTTTCTAAAAACCAAGAATAATGGGTGAAGCCTAAGGTTTGGTTCAATGTGTCTATTTTGACACCCCTTAACTGTGGTTAAGATTCATATACCCTAGAGTTCACCTACTTATTTTTAGAAAAAATTGCTAATTTTTAGATTTTTTTTAAACCCTAGTTAAAATTAAAATTTAATAACTCTTAAGGTTGATTTTTTCATAAAAACAAAGGATAAGTGGATGAATCTTAGGAGTGAGTGAATCTCAACCACAGTTAAGAAATGCATAACCGTAGAGAATTTCAAGTCTACTATAGATGAGTAAGGGGTAGTATGGGAATTCAGCACGCATTCAATGAAAATTTTGTCTTATATACATGATTAATATAAGGGTAGTTTTGAAATTTTAAAAAAATATAGTCTACATTTTTAAGGGGAGCATTCTCAAAAGTAATAAATAGATACTTGAAAAGGCATTTTTGGAATAATACAAACATCAATTAACATTTTGAACAGAGGAATCCTTTTTATATTAGTAGAGATAGTAAATAAGATATAAGTCAAATGATATTTTTGGAATTAACACAAATATCAATCAACGTTTTGACAAAAAAATCCTCTATATTAGTCAACATAGTAAAGAAGATATAAGTCAGAGTATTTTTAGAATGAACACAAATATCAATCAACACATTTTGAACAAAAGAATCCTCTTTATATTAGTACAGAAAGTAAAGGGTATTTTGGAATTAAGCAAATTTAATCAACGTTTTGAACCCATATGTGTAAGGGTAGTTTTGGAATTAACTAAAATTCAACCCATATGAGTAAGTGCAGTTTTAGAATTAACCTAAATGCAACCCATATGTGTAAGGGTAGTTTTGGAATTAACTTAAATTCAACCCATATGTGTAAGGGTAGTTATGCAATTAACTAAAATTCAATTAACCTTTGAACCAAGGAAAATGATAGTTATGGAATTAAAAAAACTTCAATCAACGTTTTAACACATCTATCCTCATATTCTTATCTTCTTGTATATCTTATCTTCTCTTCTTCTTATAGATAATAAGAAAATCTCCCTTAAAAACATAGGCTAATCTTTTCATATTTCCCAAACTACACTTATCATAATTATCATATAAGACAAACACTTGATTGAATGTTTGCTTAATTCGTAAACCCGGAGGTCTCGAGGTCGATAGTGGGCTCCTTCAATATCGGATGTATGGGTGGAGGTTTCTCTATACATCACATGAGATTAGTCTGAGTATAACCCAGGATACCAACGTTTATAAAAAAAAAACTTAATTCCATACTACCCCTCACTCATCTATCTATTAGATTTGAAACTCTCTACAGTTACACCACTGAGGTGGCCATGTGTCATTTTTCACACTCTTTAATTGTGGTTAAGATTCATCCACCCCTAGGATTCACCCAATTATCCTTGGTTTTTAGAAAAAAAAATATGAAAAATTTAACCCTAGGAGTTCGTAAATTTTAATTATGGGTTAAATTTTTTTAAAAAAATTTCTAAAAATTTAAAGGGATGTCAAAAGAGACATGAAAACCTCAATGGCGTAACGGGACTCCAATTGTGGTTAA